>JAQFVV010006334.1:1147472-1187472 GCA_028023455.1 Epiperipatus broadwayi
TTTTCTATTTACAGAAAGGATACACACACAGACAGATATTTACATTTCCATTCTCATCATCACCCAACTCAGATAGTTTCTGTAGCCAAAACTCTTTTAAATAGAGCAATTAACCTTTCAGATGACACACATCTGAAAGAAGAAATAAATCATATTAATAGTGTTTTATTAGCAAATAGTTATAATTACAAATTTATAAAAAAAGCCTTATTTCAAGCCCAAAATAGACAAAATAGGAAACAAAAAGATGATAAGTCAGCTATTAGGATTTGTGTTCCATATGTAAAAGGAACTACAGACAGTATCGGACGTATATTAAAACGCTATAATATAGATACAGCATTTTCTGCTCATCAAAAGATCAGCAATATAATAACCAAGCCTAAGGATTCAATCCCTCTTGAATCTCATGGTGTCTATCAAATCTCATGTAAAAATTGTAAAGCTTCTTACATAGGTATGAGTAATCGTCGCATCAGTGTTAGGAGAGATGAGCATGCTAATGCAGTTAAACAACACTCATCATCATCAGCACTCTCACTCCATACTATAGATTCAGGTCATAAAATAGATTTTTCTAGTACCAGGATCATATCCAGATGTGATAATCTCTACCAATGCAAAATCAGAGAAGCCATTGAGATACTTAAAAGGCCAGATTGTATCAATAAGCGAGATGATACGTGCAAACTTCCTCCTATTTGGAAAGATTTCTTTAAAAAACATTCTTAAATTTAACATTTTTGCTATTGGTGGGATTTTTAATGTTTTATTCAAACCAGTGATTGTAGCGCCTCTACAACCGTCTTTCTACCTTTTTATAACTCTGTGGATGGCTTGTGTGACCAAGTCGAAACGTCAGTAAATTGATATTAAAAGTTTTTAACACGGATGAACCCGCAAAATATGTATTTTATATATTTAACCCGTGCAAATCTTCGTTTTAACATTACTAACCTCTACGGGGAGGAAATTTTCAAACAGCTGCGTATATTTGAAAGAACGTGGAGTAAGAAATGTAAGTTACTTTGTAATTTATCTTTTTTGTTAGCGTGCAAAAATCACAACGTTATACCCACTTGCTGTAAAATTGTGTTTCACAAGAACAATTATAATGTTAGTAAAATTCTAAGGAAAACCAGCAATATTATTTTAAACTCCTTTATTAAAGAAACTCGGAAAAATTTAGACAAAATTGATAAAGTATTGCTACATTTACGTTTATTCCTTAGTAATAAAATACATCCTTTACTGTGGACTAGTTTTGATCGTATTGCAAGTTTTCGATCATTTAAAGATTCGGAATTGGTAACAGCAAAGCAAAAGAAAAAATTGCAAATGCTAATTAGAACACAATCCCCAAACATTATGTATCCAAATCAAAAAACCGTTTACAATTTATCTAAGAAAGCCCTCTCTACAGATGAAATTTCGGTTTTAGAAAAAGGTTTCAATTTTGCTTTAACACCTTCCCCGGATACCTTTTGAGAAAATTGTCTGTAATGTTGAATCAGCTCTTGATAAAATTGATTCTACATCGGCTGATTTAGCTAGAGCTGAGATTTGTAATATTTTAAAAAAAGCTAAGCTTCCTAAAAATAATTTTTCAAAGAAAGAAAGACAAGCATTAAATAATATAAAATCGGACAAATCAATTGTTGTACTTCCAGCTGATAAAGGTAATGCCACAGTTGTAATGGATCGTGACATTTACCATAATAAAATTTTAGATCTGCTTAGTGATAAAACTTATAAACTATCAAAAAGAGATCATACTACATATTTGGAAAAAACAACAAAAGCTATTATTAATAAATCACCTATTGAAACAGAGATAAAAAATAAAATAATCCCTCGTGAAAAATCTTGTGTCTGTCCAAAATTTTATGGACTTCCAAAAATTCACAAACCAGATACCCCTCTTCGTCCAATAGTAAGTGCAATAGGTTCTCCAACTCATATTTTAGCTAGATACTTATCGGATTTCATTAAACCTACAATCCCATCTATTAAATCATATATTAAAAACTCTCTTCATTTTATTTCTGTTTTAAAAAGTTTAAAAATTAATGCTAGTGACATTCTGGTCAGTTTTGATGTCGTGTCTTTGTTTACAAACATTCCAATTGATGAAGCTTTAAATATAATCTCACAACGTTGCAATTTACCAGACCATATTATTGCTTTGATTAAACATTGTCTCTTAAATACATATTTTGTATACAATGGACAGCATTACAGACAAGTTTTTGGTACTCCTATGGGCTCACCTATCTCAGGAGTAATAGCTGATTTATTCATGGAATATATAGAAACTCGTGCTTTAGAATCATCATCTTTAAAACCTCTCATTTGGCTCAGATACATAGATGACACTTTTGTCATATGGCAACATGGAAAAAATACATTAGATGATTTTTTCTTACATTTAAATAATATGCATCCTCATATTAAATTTACAATGGAGACAGAGTCTGATGGAAAACTCCCTTTTCTTGATGTTCTAGTCACCAGAACACCAAATAGTTTATCTTTTTCTATTTACAGAAAGGATACACACACAGACAGATATTTACATTTCCATTCTCATCATCACCCAACTCAGATAGTTTCTGTAGCCAAAACTCTTTTAAATAGAGCAATTAACCTTTCAGATGACACACATCTGAAAGAAGAAATAAATCATATTAATAGTGTTTTATTAGCAAATAGTTATAATTACAAATTTATAAAAAAAGCCTTATTTCAAGCCCAAAATAGACAAAATAGGAAACAAAAAGATGATAAGTCAGCTATTAGGATTTGTGTTCCATATGTAAAAGGAACTACAGACAGTATCGGACGTATATTAAAACGCTATAATATAGATACAGCATTTTCTGCTCATCAAAAGATCAGCAATATAATAACCAAGCCTAAGGATTCAATCCCTCTTGAATCTCATGGTGTCTATCAAATCTCATGTAAAAATTGTAAAGCTTCTTACATAGGTATGAGTAATCGTCGCATCAGTGTTAGGAGAGATGAGCATGCTAATGCAGTTAAACAACACTCATCATCATCAGCACTCTCACTCCATACTATAGATTCAGGTCATAAAATAGATTTTTCTAGTACCAGGATCATATCCAGATGTGATAATCTCTACCAATGCAAAATCAGAGAAGCCATTGAGATACTTAAAAGGCCAGATTGTATCAATAAGCGAGATGATACGTGCAAACTTCCTCCTATTTGGAAAGATTTCTTTAAAAAACATTCTTAAATTTAACATTTTTGCTATTGGTGGGATTTTTAATGTTTTATTCAAACCAGTGATTGTAGCGCCTCTACAACCGTCTTTCTACCTTTTTATAACTCTGTGGATGGCTTGTGTGACCAAGTCGAAACGTCAGTAAATTGATATTAAAAGTTTTTAACACGGATGAACCCGCAAAATATGTATTTTATATATTTAACCCGTGCAAATCTTCGTTTTAACATTACTAACCTCTACGGGGAGGAAATTTTCAAACAGCTGCGTGTATTTGAAAGAACGTGGAGTAAGAAATGTAAGTTACTTTGTAATTTATCTTTTTTGTTAGCGTGCAAAAATCACAACGTTATACCCACTTGCTGTAAAATTGTGTTTCACAAGAACAATTATAATGTTAGTAAAATTCTAAGGAAAACCAGCAATATTATTTTAAACTCCTTTATTAAAGAAACTCGGAAAAATTTAGACAAAATTGATAAAGTATTGCTACATTTACGTTTATTCCTTAGTAATAAAATACATCCTTTACTGTGGACTAGTTTTGATCGTATTGCAAGTTTTCGATCATTTAAAGATTCGGAATTGGTAACAGCAAAGCAAAAGAAAAAATTGCAAATGCTAATTAGAACACAATCCCCAAACATTATGTATCCAAATCAAAAAACCGTTTACAATTTATCTAAGAAAGCCCTCTCTACAGATGAAATTTCGGTTTTAGAAAAAGGTTTCAATTTTGCTTTAACACCTTCCCGGATACCTTTTGAGAAGATTGTCTGTAATGTTGAATCAGCTCTTGATAAAATTGATTCTACATCGGCTGATTTAGCTAGAGCTGAGATTTGTAATATTTTAAAAAAAGCTAAGCTTCCTAAAAATAATTTTTCAAAGAAAGAAAGACAAGCATTAAATAATATAAAATCGGACAAATCAATTGTTGTACTTCCAGCTGATAAAGGTAATGCCACAGTTGTAATGGATCGTGACATTTACCATAATAAAATTTTAGATCTGCTTAGTGATAAAACTTATAAACTATCAAAAAGAGATCATACTACATATTTGGAAAAAACAACAAAAGCTATTATTAATAAATCACCTATTGAAACAGAGATAAAAAATAAAATAATCCCTCGTGAAAAATCTTGTGTCTGTCCAAAATTTTATGGACTTCCAAAAATTCACAAACCAGATACCCCTCTTCGTCCAATAGTAAGTGCAATAGGTTCTCCAACTCATATTTTAGCTAGATACTTATCGGATTTCATTAAACCTACAATCCCATCTATTAAATCATATATTAAAAACTCTCTTCATTTTATTTCTGTTTTAAAAAGTTTAAAAATTAATGCTAGTGACATTCTGGTCAGTTTTGATGTCGTGTCTTTGTTTACAAACATTCCAATTGATGAAGCTTTAAATATAATCTCACAACGTTGCAATTTACCAGACCATATTATTGCTTTGATTAAACATTGTCTCTTAAATACATATTTTGTATACAATGGACAGCATTACAGACAAGTTTTTGGTACTCCTATGGGCTCACCTATCTCAGGAGTAATAGCTGATTTATTCATGGAATATATAGAAACTCGTGCTTTAGAATCATCATCTTTAAAACCTCTCATTTGGCTCAGATACATAGATGACACTTTTGTCATATGGCAACATGGAAAAAATACATTAGATGATTTTTTCTTACATTTAAATAATATGCATCCTCATATTAAATTTACAATGGAGACAGAGTCTGATGGAAAACTCCCTTTTCTTGATGTTCTAGTCACCAGAACACCAAATAGTTTATCTTTTTCTATTTACAGAAAGGATACACACACAGACAGATATTTACATTTCCATTCTCATCATCACCCAACTCAGATAGTTTCTGTAGCCAAAACTCTTTTAAATAGAGCAATTAACCTTTCAGATGACACACATCTGAAAGAAGAAATAAATCATATTAATAGTGTTTTATTAGCAAATAGTTATAATTACAAATTTATAAAAAAAGCCTTATTTCAAGCCCAAAATAGACAAAATAGGAAACAAAAAGATGATAAGTCAGCTATTAGGATTTGTGTTCCATATGTAAAAGGAACTACAACAGTATCGGACGTATATTAAAACGCTATAATATAGATACAGCATTTTCTGCTCATCAAAAGATCAGCAATATAATAACCAAGCCTAAGGATTCAATCCCTCTTGAATCTCATGGTGTCTATCAAATCTCATGTAAAAATTGTAAAGCTTCTTACATAGGTATGAGTAATCGTCGCATCAGTGTTAGGAGAGATGAGCATGCTAATGCAGTTAAACAACACTCATCATCATCAGCACTCTCACTCCATACTATAGATTCAGGTCATAAAATAGATTTTTCTAGTACCAGGATCATATCCAGATGTGATAATCTCTACCAATGCAAAATCAGAGAAGCCATTGAGATACTTAAAAGGCCAGATTGTATCAATAAGCGAGATGATACGTGCAAACTTCCTCCTATTTGGAAAGATTTCTTTAAAAAACATTCTTAAATTTAACATTTTTGCTATTGGTGGGATTTTTAATGTTTTATTCAAACCAGTGATTGTAGCGCCTCTACAACCGTCTTTCTACCTTTTTATAACTCTGTGGATGGCTTGTGTGACCAAGTCGAAACGTCAGTAAATTGATATTAAAAGTTTTTAACACGGATGAACCCGCAAAATATGTATTTTATATATTTAACCCGTGCAAATCTTCGTTTTAACATTACTAACCTCTACGGGGAGGAAATTTTCAAACAGCTGCGTATATTTGAAAGAACGTGGAGTAAGAAATGTAAGTTACTTTGTAATTTATCTTTTTTGTTAGCGTGCAAAAATCACAACGTTATACCCACTTGCTGTAAAATTGTGTTTCACAAGAACAATTATAATGTTAGTAAAATTCTAAGGAAAACCAGCAATATTATTTTAAACTCCTTTATTAAAGAAACTCGGAAAAATTTAGACAAAATTGATAAAGTATTGCTACATTTACGTTTATTCCTTAGTAATAAAATACATCCTTTACTGTGGACTAGTTTTGATCGTATTGCAAGTTTTCGATCATTTAAAGATTCGGAATTGGTAACAGCAAAGCAAAAGAAAAAATTGCAAATGCTAATTAGAACACAATCCCCAAACATTATGTATCCAAATCAAAAAACCGTTTACAATTTATCTAAGAAAGCCCTCTCTACAGATGAAATTTCGGTTTTAGAAAAAGGTTTCAATTTTGCTTTAACACCTTCCCGGATACCTTTTGAGAAAATTGTCTGTAATGTTGAATCAGCTCTTGATAAAATTGATTCTACATCGGCTGATTTAGCTAGAGCTGAGATTTGTAATATTTTAAAAAAAGCTAAGCTTCCTAAAAATAATTTTTCAAAGAAAGAAAGACAAGCATTAAATAATATAAAATCGGACAAATCAATTGTTGTACTTCCAGCTGATAAAGGTAATGCCACAGTTGTAATGGATCGTGACATTTACCATAATAAAATTTTAGATCTGCTTAGTGATAAAACTTATAAACTATCAAAAAGAGATCATACTACATATTTGGAAAAAACAACAAAAGCTATTATTAATAAATCACCTATTGAAACAGAGATAAAAAATAAAATAATCCCTCGTGAAAAATCTTGTGTCTGTCCAAAATTTTATGGACTTCCAAAAATTCACAAACCAGATACCCCTCTTCGTCCAATAGTAAGTGCAATAGGTTCTCCAACTCATATTTTAGCTAGATACTTATCGGATTTCATTAAACCTACAATCCCATCTATTAAATCATATATTAAAAACTCTCTTCATTTTATTTCTGTTTTAAAAAGTTTAAAAATTAATGCTAGTGACATTCTGGTCAGTTTTGATGTCGTGTCTTTGTTTACAAACATTCCAATTGATGAAGCTTTAAATATAATCTCACAACGTTGCAATTTACCAGACCATATTATTGCTTTGATTAAACATTGTCTCTTAAATACATATTTTGTATACAATGGACAGCATTACAGACAAGTTTTTGGTACTCCTATGGGCTCACCTATCTCAGGAGTAATAGCTGATTTATTCATGGAATATATAGAAACTCGTGCTTTAGAATCATCATCTTTAAAACCTCTCATTTGGCTCAGATACATAGATGACACTTTTGTCATATGGCAACATGGAAAAAATACATTAGATGATTTTTTCTTACATTTAAATAATATGCATCCTCATATTAAATTTACAATGGAGACAGAGTCTGATGGAAAACTCCCTTTTCTTGATGTTCTAGTCACCAGAACACCAAATAGTTTATCTTTTTCTATTTACAGAAAGGATACACACACAGACAGATATTTACATTTCCATTCTCATCATCACCCAACTCAGATAGTTTCTGTAGCCAAAACTCTTTTAAATAGAGCAATTAACCTTTCAGATGACACACATCTGAAAGAAGAAATAAATCATATTAATAGTGTTTTATTAGCAAATAGTTATAATTACAAATTTATAAAAAAAGCCTTATTTCAAGCCCAAAATAGACAAAATAGGAAACAAAAAGATGATAAGTCAGCTATTAGGATTTGTGTTCCATATGTAAAAGGAACTACAGACAGTATCGGACGTATATTAAAACGCTATAATATAGATACAGCATTTTCTGCTCATCAAAAGATCAGCAATATAATAACCAAGCCTAAGGATTCAATCCCTCTTGAATCTCATGGTGTCTATCAAATCTCATGTAAAAATTGTAAAGCTTCTTACATAGGTATGAGTAATCGTCGCATCAGTGTTAGGAGAGATGAGCATGCTAATGCAGTTAAACAACACTCATCATCATCAGCACTCTCACTCCATACTATAGATTCAGGTCATAAAATAGATTTTTCTAGTACCAGGATCATATCCAGATGTGATAATCTCTACCAATGCAAAATCAGAGAAGCCATTGAGATACTTAAAAGGCCAGATTGTATCAATAAGCGAGATGATACGTGCAAACTTCCTCCTATTTGGAAAGATTTCTTTAAAAAACATTCTTAAATTTAACATTTTTGCTATTGGTGGGATTTTTAATGTTTTATTCAAACCAGTGATTGTAGCGCCTCTACAACCGTCTTTCTACCTTTTTATAACTCTGTGGATGGCTTGTGTGACCAAGTCGAAACGTCAGTAAATTGATATTAAAAGTTTTTAACACGGATGAACCCGCAAAATATGTATTTTATATATTTAACCCGTGCAAATCTTCGTTTTAACATTACTAACCTCTACGGGGAGGAAATTTTCAAACAGCTGCGTATATTTGAAAGAACGTGGAGTAAGAAATGTAAGTTACTTTGTAATTTATCTTTTTTGTTAGCGTGCAAAAATCACAACGTTATACCCACTTGCTGTAAAATTGTGTTTCACAAGAACAATTATAATGTTAGTAAAATTCTAAGGAAAACCAGCAATATTATTTTAAACTCCTTTATTAAAGAAACTCGGAAAAATTTAGACAAAATTGATAAAGTATTGCTACATTTACGTTTATTCCTTAGTAATAAAATACATCCTTTACTGTGGACTAGTTTTGATCGTATTGCAAGTTTTCGATCATTTAAAGATTCGGAATTGGTAACAGCAAAGCAAAAGAAAAAATTGCAAATGCTAATTAGAACACAATCCCCAAACATTATGTATCCAAATCAAAAAACCGTTTACAATTTATCTAAGAAAGCCCTCTCTACAGATGAAATTTCGGTTTTAGAAAAAGGTTTCAATTTTGCTTTAACACCTTCCCGGATACCTTTTGAGAAAATTGTCTGTAATGTTGAATCAGCTCTTGATAAAATTGATTCTACATCGGCTGATTTAGCTAGAGCTGAGATTTGTAATATTTTAAAAAAAGCTAAGCTTCCTAAAAATAATTTTTCAAAGAAAGAAAGACAAGCATTAAATAATATAAAATCGGACAAATCAATTGTTGTACTTCCAGCTGATAAAGGTAATGCCACAGTTGTAATGGATCGTGACATTTACCATAATAAAATTTTAGATCTGCTTAGTGATAAAACTTATAAACTATCAAAAAGAGATCATACTACATATTTGGAAAAAACAACAAAAGCTATTATTAATAAATCACCTATTGAAACAGAGATAAAAAATAAAATAATCCCTCGTGAAAAATCTTGTGTCTGTCCAAAATTTTATGGACTTCCAAAAATTCACAAACCAGATACCCCTCTTCGTCCAATAGTAAGTGCAATAGGTTCTCCAACTCATATTTTAGCTAGATACTTATCGGATTTCATTAAACCTACAATCCCATCTATTAAATCATATATTAAAAACTCTCTTCATTTTATTTCTGTTTTAAAAAGTTTAAAAATTAATGCTAATGACATTCTGGTCAGTTTTGATGTCGTGTCTTTGTTTACAAACATTCCAATTGATGAAGCTTTAAATATAATCTCACAACGTTGCAATTTACCAGACCATATTATTGCTTTGATTAAACATTGTCTCTTAAATACATATTTTGTATACAATGGACAGCATTACAGACAAGTTTTTGGTACTCCTATGGGCTCACCTATCTCAGGAGTAATAGCTGATTTATTCATGGAATATATAGAAACTCGTGCTTTAGAATCATCATCTTTAAAACCTCTCATTTGGCTCAGATACATAGATGACACTTTTGTCATATGGCAACATGGAAAAAATACATTAGATGATTTTTTCTTACATTTAAATAATATGCATCCTCATATTAAATTTACAATGGAGACAGAGTCTGATGGAAAACTCCCTTTTCTTGATGTTCTAGTCACCAGAACACCAAATAGTTTATCTTTTTCTATTTACAGAAAGGATACACACACAGACAGATATTTACATTTCCATTCTCATCATCACCCAACTCAGATAGTTTCTGTAGCCAAAACTCTTTTAAATAGAGCAATTAACCTTTCAGATGACACACATCTGAAAGAAGAAATAAATCATATTAATAGTGTTTTATTAGCAAATAGTTATAATTACAAATTTATAAAAAAAGCCTTATTTCAAGCCCAAAATAGACAAAATAGGAAACAAAAAGATGATAAGTCAGCTATTAGGATTTGTGTTCCATATGTAAAAGGAACTACAGACAGTATCGGACGTATATTAAAACGCTATAATATAGATACAGCATTTTCTGCTCATCAAAAGATCAGCAATATAATAACCAAGCCTAAGGATTCAATCCCTCTTGAATCTCATGGTGTCTATCAAATCTCATGTAAAAATTGTAAAGCTTCTTACATAGGTATGAGTAATCGTCGCATCAGTGTTAGGAGAGATGAGCATGCTAATGCAGTTAAACAACACTCATCATCATCAGCACTCTCACTCCATACTATAGATTCAGGTCATAAAATTGATTTTTCTAGTACCAGGATCATATCCAGATGTGATAATCTCTACCAATGCAAAATTAGAGAAGCCATTGAGATACTTAAAAGGCCAGATTGTATCAATAAGCGAGATGATACGTGCAAACTTCCTCCTATTTGGAAAGATTTCTTTAAAAAACATTCTTAAATTTAACATTTTTGCTATTGGTGGGATTTTTAATGTTTTATTCAAACCAGTGATTGTAGCGCCTCTACAACCGTCTTTCTACCTTTTTATAACTCTGTGGATGGCTTGTGTGACCAAGTCGAAACGTCAGTAAATTGATATTAAAAGTTTTTAACACGGATGAACCCGCAAAATATGTATTTTATATATTTAACCCGTGCAAATCTTCGTTTTAACATTACTAACCTCTACGGGGAGGAAATTTTCAAACAGCTGCGTATATTTGAAAGAACGTGGAGTAAGAAATGTAAGTTACTTTGTAATTTATCTTTTTTGTTAGCGTGCAAAAATCACAACGTTATACCCACTTGCTGTAAAATTGTGTTTCACAAGAACAATTATAATGTTAGTAAAATTCTAAGGAAAACCAGCAATATTATTTTAAACTCCTTTATTAAAGAAACTCGGAAAAATTTAGACAAAATTGATAAAGTATTGCTACATTTACGTTTATTCCTTAGTAATAAAATACATCCTTTACTGTGGACTAGTTTTGATCGTATTGCAAGTTTTCGATCATTTAAAGATTCGGAATTGGTAACAGCAAAGCAAAAGAAAAAATTGCAAATGCTAATTAGAACACAATCCCCAAACATTATGTATCCAAATCAAAAAACCGTTTACAATTTATCTAAGAAAGCCCTCTCTACAGATGAAATTTCGGTTTTAGAAAAAGGTTTCAATTTTGCTTTAACACCTTCCCGGATACCTTTTGAGAAAATTGTCTGTAATGTTGAATCAGCTCTTGATAAAATTGATTCTACATCGGCTGATTTAGCTAGAGCTGAGATTTGTAATATTTTAAAAAAAGCTAAGCTTCCTAAAAATAATTTTTCAAAGAAAGAAAGACAAGCATTAAATAATATAAAATCGGACAAATCAATTGTTGTACTTCCAGCTGATAAAGGTAATGCCACAGTTGTAATGGATCGTGACATTTACCATAATAAAATTTTAGATCTGCTTAGTGATAAAACTTATAAACTATCAAAAAGAGATCATACTACATATTTGGAAAAAACAACAAAAGCTATTATTAATAAATCACCTATTGAAACAGAGATAAAAAATAAAATAATCCCTCGTGAAAAATCTTGTGTCTGTCCAAAATTTTATGGACTTCCAAAAATTCACAAACCAGATACCCCTCTTCGTCCAATAGTAAGTGCAATAGGTTCTCCAACTCATATTTTAGCTAGATACTTATCGGATTTCATTAAACCTACAATCCCATCTATTAAATCATATATTAAAAACTCTCTTCATTTTATTTCTGTTTTAAAAAGTTTAAAAATTAATGCTAGTGACATTCTGGTCAGTTTTGATGTCGTGTCTTTGTTTACAAACATTCCAATTGATGAAGCTTTAAATATAATCTCACAACGTTGCAATTTACCAGACCATATTATTGCTTTGATTAAACATTGTCTCTTAAATACATATTTTGTATACAATGGACAGCATTACAGACAAGTTTTGGTACTCCTATGGGCTCACCTATCTCAGGAGTAATAGCTGATTTATTCATGGAATATATAGAAACTCGTGTTGTCATCATCTCTCATGGCTCAGGATGCGTGGATGAAAATAATGGAGCCGGGACGAGGGGGGAGTGGACTGGTCAGTTTTGATGTCGTGTCTTTCTTACAAACATTCCAATTGATGAAGCTTTAAATATAATCTCACAACGTTGCAATTTACCAGACCATATTATTGCTTTGATTAAACATTGTCTCTTAAATACATATTTTGTATACAATGGACAGCATTACAGACAAGTTTTTGGTACTCCTATGGGCTCACCTATCTCAGGAGTAATAGCTGATTTATTCATGGAATATATAGAAACTCGTGCTTTAGAATCATCATCTTTAAAACCTCTCATTTGGCTCAGATACATAGATGACACTTTTGTCATATGGCAACATGGAAAAAATACATTAGATGATTTTTTCTTACATTTAAATAATATGCATCCTCATATTAAATTTACAATGGAGACAGAGTCTGATGGAAAACTCCCTTTTCTTGATGTTCTAGTCACCAGAACACCAAATAGTTTATCTTTTTCTATTTACAGAAAGGATACACACACAGACAGATATTTACATTTCCATTCTCATCATCACCCAACTCAGATAGTTTCTGTAGCCAAAACTCTTTTAAATAGAGCAATTAACCTTTCAGATGACACACATCTGAAAGAAGAAATAAATCATATTAATAGTGTTTTATTAGCAAATAGTTATAATTACAAATTTATAAAAAAAGCCTTATTTCAAGCCCAAAATAGACAAAATAGGAAACAAAAAGATGATAAGTCAGCTATTAGGATTTGTGTTCCATATGTAAAAGGAACTACAGACAGTATCGGACGTATATTAAAACGCTATAATATAGATACAGCATTTTCTGCTCATCAAAAGATCAGCAATATAATAACCAAGCCTAAGGATTCAATCCCTCTTGAATCTCATGGTGTCTATCAAATCTCATGTAAAAATTGTAAAGCTTCTTACATAGGTATGAGTAATCGTCGCATCAGTGTTAGGAGAGATGAGCATGCTAATGCAGTTAAACAACACTCATCATCATCAGCACTCTCACTCCATACTATAGATTCAGGTCATAAAATAGATTTTTCTAGTACCAGGATCATATCCAGATGTGATAATCTCTACCAATGCAAAATCAGAGAAGCCATTGAGATACTTAAAAGGCCAGATTGTATCAATAAGCGAGATGATACGTGCAAACTTCCTCCTATTTGGAAAGATTTCTTTAAAAAACATTCTTAAATTTAACATTTTTGCTATTGGTGGGATTTTTAATGTTTTATTCAAACCAGTGATTGTAGCGCCTCTACAACCGTCTTTCTACCTTTTTATAACTCTGTGGATGGCTTGTGTGACCAAGTCGAAACGTCAGTAAATTGATATTAAAAGTTTTTAACACGGATGAACCCGCAAAATATGTATTTTATATATATATATATATATATATATATATATATATATATATATATATATATATTGCTGATTCATCCATGTGAAAAAAAATTAAATATTCATATATGAACGCTTCAACATGATCACCCAAGTCATTCACTGCGTAATAAAAGACAGAAAGATGGTTGTAATGGAGGTACAATCACTGATTTGAAAAACCAATGTTAAAGTTCACTAATAGCAAAAATGTTAAATTAAGAATGTTTTATAAAAAACTCTTTCCAAATAGGAGGAAGTTTGCATGTATCACCCTGCATATTGATATAATCTGGCCTTTGAAGTATCTCAAAGGCTTCTTTAATTTTGCACTGATAGACATCATCACATCTGGATATGATCCTGGTACAAGAAAAAATCAATTTTATGACCTGAATCTATAGTTTGAAGTGAGAGTGCTGATGATGATGAATGTTGTTTAACCACATTATCATACTCATATCTCCTAACACTGATGTGATGATTACTCACACCTATGTAAAATGCTTTACAATTTTACATGAGATTTCATAAACACCATGAGATTAAAGAGGGATTGAATCCATAGGCTTGGTTATTATATTACTGATCTTTGGATAAGTAAAAATGATGTATCTATATTATAGCATTTTAATATACTTATCAAAAGATCGGCAATATAATAACCAAGTCTAAGGATTCAATCCCTCTTGAATCTCATGGTGTTAATCAAAGCTCATGTGAAAATTGTAAAGCTTTTTATATAGATATGAGTAATCACTGTGTCAGTTTTAGAAGAGATGAGTATGCTAATGCGGTTACACAACACTCATCATCATCAACACTCTCAAGCCATGCTATAGATTCAGGTCATAAAATTGATTTTTCTATCACCAGGATCATATTCTGATGTGATAATCTCTACCAGTGCAAAATTAGGGAAGCCATTGAGATACTGAAAAGGCCAGATTGTTTCAATAAGTGAGATGATACATGCAAATACCCTCCAATTTTGAAAAAAAAAAATTAAAAGCATTCTTAATTTTAATTTTTGCTATTGGTGGGTCTTTAACTTTTTTTCAAATCAGTTATTATAGCACCTCTACAACCGTCTTTCTACCTTTTATTACCTAGTGGATAACTTGTGAGATCATAATTTAAATATCAGCATATCATAATTTTTTATTTTAACATGGATGAACCAGCAACATATGTCTTTTATATATGCAATCTGTGAAAATCTTTGTATCAACATATATATAACAGATATATTTTGCAGGTTCATCTGTGTTAAAATATTTTAAATATTGATATACCGATATTTTGACTTGGTCACACAAGTCACACATTTCGTGATAAAAGGTAGAAATATGGTTGTAGTTGTGCTACAATTACTGATTTGAAAAAAAACATTAAAGTTCCACCAATAGCAAAATTGTTAAATTAAGAATGTTTTTTTTTTTTTAAATCTTTCCAAATAGAAGAAAGTTTGCATGTATCATCTCGCTTATTGATACAATCTGCCCTATTAAATATCTCAATGGCTTCTCTAATTTTTAAATGGTATAGATTATTACATCTGGATATGATCCTGGTATTAGAAAAATCAATTTTGTGTTCTGAATCTATAGAATGGAGTGAGAGTGCTGACAATGATGGGTTTGTTTAACTGCATTAGTATGCGAAACTCTCCTAACACCGATGTGACAATTACTCATACTATGTAAGAAAATTTACAATTTTCACATGATATTTGATAAACACCACGAGATTTAAGAGTGATTGAATGCTTAGGCTTGGTTATTATTCTTGTAAGTTTATGCTTTCCAATGGAAAAATATTGACAAATGAGATTGAAACCAACAATCGATGAGTGTATACATCTAAATTTACAATTTGATTAAATAATATCATTTCTTAATTAGAAATGTTACTCAAGTATAATTCACAACTCTATAATGATATTGTTTGTCTGAAGAAATGCACTAATTTGTAGATTGTTTAAAGGAGATAATGATGATGTTAGGTTCTTCCATTAAATTAGGAAAAAAAATGTTATGCATATATAGATATAGTTGTTAAATAGGTAATCAGCACATAATTACTTCAAGTGAAAATAATCCTCTTCATATATCTAGTATACTATTTGAATTCCACTACTGAATAATAAAATTACGTTTATTTGTACTATGAACAATTATACCGTTTTTTTTTCCAAAACAGTCAACTACTCTGACAATTCTGTTTATTTTTTAAAATATGTTTTATTTTTAAAAATTTTTTGTCTCTAATCGTTTATAAAACGTTTAAAGATTTTGTAAATAACCATGTTAAAAAATATTTCTTATATAAAAAATGTGTAGAAAAAAATATTCAAGTATTTTTTTTTGATTCTTTAAATTCTACATTTTAAGAAAGATAAAGGATTTGAATTCAGACTTTCAAGCCACTTCAATATCCACACTATCTCATCCTGCTGATACACATGACTACACACATGCACAAAAGCTAAATAATCAGCAACATGTGTGTAGTCATGTGTATCAGTAGTATAAGATAGGGTGGAAAGTGAAGTGACTTGAAAGTCTGTGTTCAAATCTTCTATATTTACAATTAGGCTCCAGGTTTCAGAGTGTCTGGTATTTCAAATCTTATATATCAAGAAATCCAAAATGTATATATTTACCATTATTTGGTGTTTGTGCCAATTCATTGCCTGAAAATAAAAGCAAATATAACTATTTTATTCGTGTACATATAGTCAGATATATAGTTAGATAAGTAGATATGTGCATTGTAGATAGGGAGAAAAAATTGAAGATAATTGGCTGAATGGTTAGATGATATATATATATTATAACGATCCAAAAGAAAGTGAAGGCAGTCAATTGTATCTGCACTACAAGGGCGCCATCTAGGCATTTGAACCTAGAAAAAATTATAAAGTAGGCAGATATGTGCTGTTAAGATCCAACTTTATTTTATATTTTGGTCATTAGCCCAATGTCACTAGCTCATGGAGTAGCAGAGATTAAATAATATAAATTCTTATCTAATTATATTTCAATATTAAAAAATAAATAAAATAAGCCACTGCCAGTAATTAACACACAAATATTTATTTATGCCCATATATATAAAATTTAGCATTATCATTTTAGTATGTTTACTTTAGCATTTAACTACATTTTTAACTTTTATTTTAGATTTTAATTTACATTTTAATTTTTATATGTTTGCACAGATGAATTTATAAAACTTTGTTTTATAATGTTGTGTATAGATCGGTTACATAGATTACACGGTTAAAAACATTTCCAAATAAACATAAACGATCAAAATATAAAATCATTGGTGGAATTGCAAAGAGAAATTTATAAGTAACCCCATGGCATTCATCATAAGATGCTGCATTGACACCAATAACTTAAAAGACATCTGAATAAAAACATTTTAGATACTCACCGTAACGTATCATTATTCACTGAATGTCTATATATTTTGATCAAATATGAAACCAAAAACATAATTAACCGATAATGAATCCATGCAAGCATCTATACCCAACTTAAATTTAATGCATTTAGAGTGTCAAGTATGAATAGACTACACTGACTGCCTTTGAAAAAAATATTATTTCCCTTATTTAACCTTAGGCTAAAAGTTTGCAGCTAAACCAACATCAATCCATCTGATACGACAGCACAAATAGGTTAAGAGAAGAAATTGACTCTCACCAGATAGGAATACTACATCTATCTGATGAGAAGAGCAATAAAAAAACTTCATAAGAAAGGACAGCAGACTCCGACTTATTATCCCTTCCATAGGCAAAACGGGTGAATGCGGCATATACAGCGATTCTGCATGTAGCGAATCTCATATTACATCTACTAATTACATCAATATATCCAATCCATGACCCAATTCAACTATGAAACAAATAACCTAAGATTGCTCTCCCCTAATATACCTTTACAAATCTATATAGCCATTCATGCCTGACTTAAGTTTAACATTTATATAATTTAATTTAATGGAAAACAGAAATCATAATAAAAACTTAAAAAAACAAACAAAATAAATGGAAATGATTTTACAAAAGATATACATCAAATTAAAATTACTTATTAATAAATTAAGTTGGTCAGATAGGATTCTTTTGCAATTATTTTAAATATGAAACAAGCTTTAGAATTAAAGTTCTTATTGTTTAGAAATGTTCATTAATTATATATTTCTTACATTTAGAAAAGTTCATCTTTAAACCATTGCCATTTGGGTTCCAGTGTTAATTGTCCTGATGTCCTAGGGAGACTGGTATGCCATTGGCCATTTTATTGATTCGAGGTCTTTTACACTAGCTAGTCCTCAATGTAGAAAACGATGTCATTTTTTTCCTTTTTTTTTCAAGCAAAACTGAAGGGATTGAAGAGTGCATCTTTCCAATCCCTTCTCCTTCAACTCTAGCACACATCTGCCTTCACCTCTCTGTACTCTTAAATTCTCTTCACTCATTTTTTATAGTAGACTTCCAGATCCAGTGGACATTACATCACGACAATGATGATCCTTCTGTTGAGGTCCGATTTCCCAATGGATTTCTTTCATTTGCTATTAGTTTCTATTGTTTTCCTATCTGACCATTGCTTATACATTTAAATTCCCAAGTGCTAGTTCACTTGGACTAATTAAAATAATCATTTCCATTTTTCAATAACATTAATTAAATTTGTTTTGTACAAACTTAGATATATTTTTATCTTTAAATCTTTTCTGAAAATTTAGTTTTAAAATACTTTTTTTTTAAATAAAGTTTTCGTTTAATAATTTTTTTTTTCATCTGTGCGATTTTATATATATTATAAAGTTTAGATGACTTTTAAATTTCAATTTATTTTAAAACATTTTTATTTGCAAACTTTATATTTTAATTTCATGTCTGATTCTTAAAATAAATAATGTAATGGGCTTATGTGCCCGTTACAATATATATATATATATATATATATCTATATTATATATCTATCTAGTCATATATATATATATATATATATATATGACTAGATAGATAGATAAATAGATATAACTATCTTAAAATTTAATTTGGTAAATAATCGAATGAATGTATTCATGATTGATAATTTTTTCTAATTCATCATTATCCATCTTTATTTTTCTCTTTTGAGATAATCCATTGAACACTACTTTATTCTTAGTACTTTTACCTTTAGTCACACATTCTTCGTTTATCTGTTTATCCATGCAACATTTTCTAAACATCTGAACCTTTCCTAAAGGTCTGAACTATTATTAACTACATCTTTTGCAAAATGTAAATGACTAATAATTTTCGTTTACTTTTAAACCTTAGCTTTCCACTTTAATCCATGAAACGTTTTGTTTATAAAACTACTGTAATGTTTTCTTTATAAAACTACTGTAAAATGTTTTGAATATGTAATGTCAGCTTGTCTACGTCTAATAATGTTAAAGTTTCTTAGTATTTATCATGTAATATAACCATTACCTATTGCATTTTGATAAATCTTCTTCAGAATACCACCATAACTTAGTTATATATTTTGATCATCTGATGCCTTCAACACTTTAGAAATTCTTATATAATAAAATATATTTGCATTATCTGTAAATTCAAGTATAATTGCAAAAGACATTTATTTATTGGCATCCTTTCTATAATGTCTATCAATACCACAAAATGATCCACTCTGGTGAAACCACTTTCAAATGCAGCTTTTTTCTTTTAGTTAGTTAAAATCCAATGTGGTCTGCAGACGAGTAGTAATGACCTGAGTTAAAATTTTAGATTGTTTTCTCATCCTTGGTGTGTGCCTTCAGATGTCACTACTTCTAGGTAAATTCTTAGAAATATACCTATTCCCTGGCTTTTACCCAACCAAAGAGGAATTTTTCTACGTTATAAATGCAGAAAAGTCCTCACATTAGGTTGGATGGAGGAGGTGATGGTGACAGAAGCCAACACAAAGAGACTTCTTTCTATGATAAAACACAGAAAGAGTTCCTGACGGCTGCCAGTTATGACTTTTTTTCTATGCTAAAAGCAAAGAGCAAGAAATGCCTTGAATGGCTGCTGTAGTAGTCAATTTTGTTCATCATTTTCTCGTAATAGTAGAATATCTATTTTCTCTGTAGTTTCATGTGAGAGTGTGTGTCTTTGAAGCAGTCATAGTTTTTTAAAATTTGATAAGACATCTATTTTTTTAATGTGTTGTTGTAAGTTTAGTAATAATGTCCTGAAGATTCCATTACAAAGGGGTAACCCTCAAAAATTGCTTTTAAGGGTGCAAAAGGGAAAAAAAATAAAGGATCATGCAAAAAGTACCGTTTTCACGAAAATTTGTTCATGACCAGTTACTTTCTCTATATATGTACACACAAACAAAAACAACCCACTGTCTAATTATTAGGAATTACTTGTCTAAAAAATAAAATTAGTCGGGTATTTTTTTTTTTTTGTTTTGTTACATATCTACACACTAACAAAAACAACCCAGTTCCTGATTAATTACTGTCTTTAAAAAAAAGCAAATTCAACTCCAACAATCAAGCATCCAATCCAATCTCCAAAATCATCGATTTTTTTTTCACTCTAAACATAAACCACTTTAAATATACATGAAAATTACTATTTTATAATTTATAATTATCATCAATACTATTGTCACATATTTCACAGTAATTTTTAAAATTAATTCTGCATAAAATGCATATTACTTTTTTTTCTCAGTTGTGGTTTGAGATCAAGTTGATAATTTTGAAGTGATGATCACAAGTATGTGATCATCATCAGTCTTACATTGGGCAGTTATCTATAATGATTGCTGCTGTATATTACCACCATCATCCCTCAGTTACATAACCATTTGTAATGGGATGGGGAGATGGAAGTGATTCTAAAAAGAGAGGTTGATCATAGTCTTACCTGGGGTGATGACAAAATCATCATCACTCCCAAGTCAACAATATTTCAATGAAAATGGGAACATGGAATCAAAAGATCTCTGAGAGGTCAGCAAGTCACTCCTTAGAAGAGCAACTAAAACCATAATTTACCATCAAACATCCATCATCCAGAATTATCCAAAAGTATAATTAATACTCAAAATAAATCATTCATTACCATGAATAATCATTCAATCAAAATATAATAAAATCAACAGTCCATCGTGTGGCTGGATTTAAACAGTAGTAGATATAAATCAACAATCAATCTTGTGACTGAATTGGAAATGGGACTTACATGACCAAGCTAACTATTAAACCTTTGTCAGCTTGGGACTTTATTTACACATAATTTAGAGCACCATCATAAGTGCTAATCATAGAATGCAAAATCATAAAATCTAAATAATATTGCTGGGATATTAAAACATGCTGATCATCATTAATGATGCAGCCATTTAAGTAAGATTAATGTACTAGCCAACTATAAAGTTAAATTTTTAATAACACTATCCTAAAATTAAAGGTAGTGCATGGCCTTTAAAAAGTGTTTTCTTTTGCACCAACCAGGTTGAGTATTGATCATCTCAGGATGCCCAAAAGCACTAAATCCACATCCCCATTTATATATTCATCTCCTCCTCAAATCTAGCTCAGAAAACACAAGCTCTATTGCTGTTATGTGATCAAGAAATGATGCAAAACGATTTTTAACAATAGAATTCAAGTTTAATAACAACCATAAAAAGTGGTATTATGGTAGATCTTCACATGTCAATTAAGCCTTCTGATTTTGATTAACATATAAAATTCAAATTATCACATTCGCACAGCCACACATTTTACAATTACATGAATATTTTTCTATTGACATTTAATAATAAAAAAAGATTATAATTTGCACATATAACCTCTTTGACAAGCATTGACAATTATGCACACACATAAATATGCAGTACAATTGACATATATTACAATGATGATATAAAATAATAAATACATGATTAAACCTTTCAATTGGGTTTTAAAAATACTGTAAATGTTTAAAAATATACATATATGTGTGTGCATTTATGTGCTCACTGACATTTACATCATACTTTAATTTAGAAGTAATAATTCTATATTTTCAAAATTAATATCTTTGGAATATATGAATAAATTTCATATATATATATATATATATACTATATATATATATATATATATATATATATATATATATATATAAACAGTATAACTTCTTACTATTTATTTAACATTATATTTAAAAATCAATCTAAAAGAAAAATACTACTTAACTATTGATTTATGTCAGATGTAAATGACTTCTCAATATTTATTTATTTTACTATTTTAAATTTAAAAATTAACTCCAAAGAAAACGTTGTTTAACTATTTTATTAATTATCTTGTGCGAAAAAGAAAACGATTCATATTTAATACTTTTTATAGATTTCACAGAAAAACACTATTTAACTGTTTTATATTATTATCTCATATGAAAAAAAACGAACCCTCTTATTCCAAACTGCTCTAAGAATACATGCCATAACTAAAAAAACTGATCCTTACCTACTAAATCTTGCCTCATACCCCTGAAATATTTCTCAATTTACTAAACAAATTTTCATATAGGCTTTTAAACTCAAAGCCCTACTTTGGATGTGCTAAAATTTAATAAGTATATAATGGTCACTTAATCTCCCTTTGATCATGGAGGGTTCCACTGGATAACTACATAGCTGGAAAATTTGTTTATGATGAACAAAAGTGGATGGTGATAATGGTTTTCACCGACTAGACTTAGTGAGATAGCAACAGTCATGAATATTGTTCAGGCAATTGAGAAATTAGAGCACTAAGACAAACGTCAGCCAAATTAAGTTGAAATAATTTTAAAAAAAATTTACAATTCAATAAAAAAAAAATTAAATCTAGCAAACTGAATATAAAAGTGTGGCCTAGATTTTTATAAGCTAATTCATCAGAGAGGGTGTATGAGCAAAAATTTTAAAAATTTAAATGCTTTAGCAGAAATAAATGTTCCATCACCTATAATTTAAAAAGGAATGAATAGTATCTTCCTGCTGGTAATTTATAATAGAACAACTATTCTTGTTTTTTAATTAAGAGATATGAAAACAATATGGTCTTGCAGGAAATCAACAAAACAGCATGGACAAGCATTCCCTAGTGCATTGGACTAGAGACATAATATTGTCCACAGGACAGCTCAGGATGTATCTCATTTAAGAACATCCATGGTTCATTTCACATACAAGACAAAAATACTTGAAGAGTGATTATAATCTTATATAATCTGGAAATGACTCAAAATCCCCAACTGCAGAAAAACTAGAACAACAAACACAGCAAACCTCCAGGCAAAAGATTTGCAGTTTGCAAGAAATGCAAACTAAATGTATTTAAAATTAATTATTGAACACTAAAATAGGGACAGGTGAGCAAACTGAACTTTATGAAAGACTACCAAAGCATTTAGCAATAGTAAGTAAAATAAACAGAGACATATTAAGCATATAAAAATATAATCTCACAATACATTCTCAGATAACTATAAATACAAAGAAAAGCAAACACATAATTATAAGATTAAATAACTAGTAAAACTTTATACAACAGATTATTTTTTTTACATTGAGCAGAGAGTTAACTAGAGATTTTATATACTCTGGAAAGAATAATAAATATTTTTATCTTACAGTAAGGCAGAGTCCACATTTTTCAAAGAGTGTGCACATTTATTTTTAGTTCAAATTTTTAGGTGTCTCATTTTTTATGGTGGCAAGTGTAGAGGCATATTTTGGTATTCTTTTTACTTCAGGCTTGAAATCATGATCTGAAAGTGGAATTATAGTTAGAGATAGTGAATACTAACTACTCTGATGTTTATGTAAACAAAACACGCTTGATTGGCAGTCTTGGTAGGACGCCATCTGTGGACATAAATACAAGTGTTAGCAAGTTTTTTAACTTGCATTTTTGTTTATCATATATATATATATATGAAAAACAAAAACAAGTTATAATCATGTAACTTGCTATCGCTTGCATTTATGATCAATGGATGGAGCTTTACCAAAACCACTGCACAAGCATATATTTGTTTACATAAACATCAAAGAGTCAGAATTCAATATCTCTTTCATTTGCTCCACCTTCAGATCAGCTGATTTCAAGCTAATTTGCTATCGACAGTGAAGGATAGGGATAGAAACTACATCTAAACACTGACTCCAAGCGTTTATGCAACAAGTTCCTATCACTTTGCATGCATGAATTTTTCAGACATGTAATGTCTTCAAACTCAGCCTAACAAGCCATATAGCTACATGGATCTGATATCAGTTTAGTTTCACCACATAGTCAAACCCTCCGCATATATATCATTGCAAAAACCTTTAAAGGTACATTTATGAAAAACAAAAACAAGTTATCATCACATAACTTGCTATCGCTTGCATTTATGATCAATAGATGGAGCTTTACTAAAACTCCCAAACAAGCATATATTTGTTTACATAAACATTAAAAGAGTCAGAATTCACTATCTCTTTCATTTGCTCCACCTTCATATCACCTGATTTCAAGCTAATTTGTTATCATCAGTGTATATATATATATAAACAAAAAAAGACTTATAAATCCAATAAATAACTGGTTTTCACCAGTCCTCTGGTTGAAATATAATATTATTTATTGGATTTATAAGTCTTTTTTTTTGTTTTTATATGTATTTCCTTTGGTTAGTTTGTTATATATTAATATTTTGATATATATATATATATATATATATATATATATATATATATATATATATATATATATATATATATATATATATATATATATATATATATATAGTGACAACTACATACAGTTGTAGTCAAACATGTGTATATATTTAATATGTGAGTAAATATTAAATAGTACAAAGTAAACATACATTGAAAAAATGCTAAAATTAGCACAATAATTAGTTAAAGTAAAAAAAAAAAGATAAAAAATTTAGTTGAAAGGTATAAGTGAATGTTGAAGTGCAAAATTAAAAAAAAAATAGTGTATTAGTATATTTGGAAATTTAGGAAAGGGTTAATTATTTTAGTCACAAGACATTTAGAAAGAAAAAAGAACATAGTTAAAATTTAGTTAAAAGGATAGAAAATTACAATGATTTTTTTTTAAAAAAAAAAAGGGAAGGGGTGCATAAAGAATAAAAATTGTCTCTTTTTCTCTTTAAATTACTTACTTGTAAGAAAAGATAATAAAAAGAAAAAAAAAAGATAAGATAATAACAAAAGAAAAAAGGGCATTTGAAATTTATTGTATTTTAGCTTGTTGGAGATTGTAAAATAATATAAAATTGAAATGAATAATTTTAAACTTGTGTAGAAAAACAAAGGTAATATATTATAAATTTGTATAAGATAAAATCATTAAGGTGTGAAAAACATATTTTAATTAATTGCATTACAGCAAAGAATAGTTGAGCAAATCTATAATTAAAGCAGATCAAGATTATAAAACAGGTTCATTTATTTTTGGGGTTGTTACCAGCTTGGGTAAGAGGACATATTATGTATAATATCAGCAATTAAAAAAAAGAAATGAAACATATTGGCATGTGCATTTCCTTCAGGATGCATGACTAGTGACCGTAGAGGGACATTGGTTCATTAGTCATCCATCTGACCTCTAACTTTTAATGGAATAAAATCTGCTGTATTGTCTGTTAAATAGATTTGCCACTTCTTTCTGCTTCTATGTGCAAAGAAGGTATAAAACCATGAGATATGAAAGCAGGAACTGAAGAATTAATCCAGAGACAACAAAATATATTAAGAACGGCTCAATCATATAAAGTGTGTATGGAAAAACCCATTCAACTGATGTGTGTACCAAAGGATTGGCCATTTCTGCAAAAGAAATGGGTTGACTCCCACAAGATGATCATAGAGTTCTCAATAAAACTTCAAATCCTAGGTAAATGATTTACTATATCAAACCTGCATTTATTTTTTGTGTTATAATACTTAAAGAAGTAAGGACTACTCTGTGAGAAAAGGTGATTGAAAAGAACAATTTATTCTAATATGAGCTACATATTCATTAATAGAATTAATTATATTGCTTTAATATTTTATGTATTTCATTATGACTTTTTAGGGTCGTCGGATATTGTTTATATTATTTAATTTGTAATTTTATTAAATGTGTTATTACTATTAAAATGGGATGTCTGGCTTAATTCCTCTTTTACCAAGCAAATGAACTGTGGAGGTTAAAATAAATCTTAGTTTATTAAAGATTGATGTGACTTTATTGGAAAAGAAAAATAAATAGAAACGGCTGTATATTCATCTATTCTACTTGTATTGTTGGTAATTTAAAAAAAATTTTCAAGCGATGGAGGCCTATTAACTTATTCCTAAGAATAGCTTTGTCCAGCAGTTGGGAATTTCTGATTGGGAAAAATAATGTTGGAGTAATATATTCATATTGCTTCGGCTTCCATCAGGAGTACAGACATAAAAGTTAAATTGTGACTGTATTTGCATCTTACTTCAGGTGGCAATAACAAAACTGTTACATATATATATATATATATATAACAGTTTCATATTGTTGATTGTATTGATTAATGACACACACACACACACATATATATATATATATATATATATATATATATATATATATATAATATATATATATATATATTAAATGAAATATATTTACCTTTATTTTCATCTGGATTGAATTGTTCATCAACTGAAAGAAAAAATACATGGATTGTATATATATATATATATATATATACATATATATATATATATATAAATGCACACATATTGTCAATACTAAACATGCAGAGAGGGAGAGATATGACTAATCACACACACAGCAGATGTAAAATTGATAGACAGGTAGGTAATAAAAGATAGATAGAGAGACAGAAATATTGAGATGAGTAGGTATTTTGTTAGCTTAATAGATAGACGGTTGATTAAATAACTAGATAGTTAGATATATAGGCAACCAAAGATATTAATAGATAGAATGTTGGACAGGGAGACATATATATATATATATATATATATATATATATCTACCTATCTATCTATATATATATATATATATATATATATACAAATAGATAGATAGGTAGAAAGTCATATGACTAAATAGTTAGATAATTAGATAGATATACTGACAAAGAGATAGATAGTGAGCTAGTTAGGTAGAAACATTGATAACATATTGTAGCCCTTGGATTTGTCCAAGACTCCAGTTTTGGAGTTAAATATGCAAAATAGGGTTCAACAAAAAATTTTCTCATAATGTATGTATTTTTTTCTCTTTAATAAGAAGATTTTAGCAAAGACTAAGTTTGAATCCATATTTAAAGGGATTGCATATGTTTGACTTAGTAAGCAATCTAAAAATTTATTATTGAGATGTTTCTATCCAAAAGATTATTTTCGTTTTATTTATGGGTCAAGTTAATATTAAAAACATATTTAGAAAAGCAAAAATTATACATTTGTTGATAGGTTAACTGAGAAAAGGGATGAGATGTATGACTATTAAAAACTACATTAGATAGTGAAAATGAATGGACATTATTTTATACTAAGTGAGAAATAAGTAGTTCATGAAAGTAAATGAAAAAAATAATAATAATATAGGTATAATAGTTGTAATAAATAAAGATTAAGGCATTAAATCAGTCAATTTAATGAAATGTATATATGCAACATGTGTGTATAATCTAATTGTAGATCTTGATGGTACAATTCACAATTAGTAATCATTCCTTGCATGCTGTAAAGCAATCTTTAAATAAGAAATTAAATCATTTTAATAAGTTTGATATTAGCAGCCAAATTTAATTCAAAGTCTGAGTTTGAACTGGGCTGCAAAATATATTTTGTATCATTATTTAATGGAATAAATAAGATTACTTTTCTGTTATTTACCTTTAATGTGGGTTTTACATGTTATATTACTTAATCAATTATCAAGGCATTTAAATAATTTAATCTCACCAAGGAATTTAAAGGGACCATTAACGATGATGGTCTGTGAAATGTCAAAAATTAATTGGCAATTATAGTTGTTGAATTGTAAAATTAATTGTGGTCATCTGTTTAAAATACAGATAGGAATTTGACATGTTGTTCTAAAAGAGCAAAAATGTTAAAATTAATCAAGAAAAGGGAACAAGTCAATTAATTAACAAAAGAAAATGGCCAGATGAATTTTCTCTATAAAATCTGTGTTAACAGAAGGGAAGGGAAATCTCTTTTATATTTGAAGCTTTTCTGTTGCAAGTTTTTTTCATTGACTTAGAGAAAACTGTGCTATAAAATTTAAAAATTGTTTATTGTTACTTTTTGTCTCTTAAGAATAACTTGGCTAAATCTAATATTGTCTTAAGAAAAGACAATGTGTAGTAAATAAATTTTAGGTGTACACACACATCTTTTATCTCCAGAAGTTAACCCAATAATCATAATTGTATCAGCAAATAGTAAAATTTAAAACTCAAAAGTCTGACGTATATGTAAGTCAATTTAAATATATAAAATGAATTCAAAAATGGAAAAGGACAATCAAAAAACAGACTTATATTGTGAGAAAGTTAAATGAATGCTATTTAACTTTAATCTGTAGAAACTTAAAATTGAGGAACTCTTTCAACAATATACAAATCATATATATAATGCCAGAGGAATCAGACCCTATCAAAAGAACTTTTTGATACAAAGAGGTATGTGCTCTTATAAACAGATGGAGGAACAGAAAAAGGAAAAGTGGAAATCAGGAATGTGGAGGAAACTTGCTAAAGAACTTTATATAAGTATAATTTTTTATTATTATTATTCACTTTAATGTATGTAGGACATTTAATATAAAAAAGAAGAAAATTTCTTTCTTTATGTTTGAGTATGTATATCTATTTTAAAATTAATTAATTGGAGGACACTTGCTAAAGAACTTTATATAAGTATATTTTTTTGTATTCGCTCTTTATGTTTGTAGGACATTTAATATATATATATATTACAATGATCAAAATGCAAGTGAAGATCGAATCTAACCGCAAACTACGATATCTGCTCTACAAGGCGCCATCTAGGCATTTAAACCGAGAAAAATTTATAGAGTAGGCAGATACACGCTGTTAAGATTCCACTTTATTTAAATATTCAGATTGTTAGCCCAAGTCACTAGCTCAGTGGAGTAGCAGAGGTAATAAAATATAAATTTTATATCTTAAATATAAAAGAATAAAAGCCACTGCCAGAAATTAACACACAAAAATATTTATTTACGCACATATAAAATAACATTTAAATTTTGAGGAATAAATTCAACATTTTAGATTTTTCTATTAATCTTTTAATTTTACATTTAACTAAGTTTCAATGAGTTTAATATTTTATTTAGATAGTCAAGTATGAATAGACTACATAGATTTGCATTTGAAAATAAACATTCTATCCCTATTTAACCTTAGGCTAAAAGTCGCAGTCAAACTGGCGTCAATTCATCTGATATATCGATGCATTCAATGTAATACGAAATACGGCAGCACCAAAAAGTTAAGAGAAGAAATTGCCTCTCATCAGATAGGAATAAATATTACATCTACCTGCGAAGAAGAGCAATAAAAAAAACTCCATAGAAAGGAACTGTGTTCTTCATCTTATAATTTCTTCCATAGGCAAAATGGGAGGGTGCGGCGTATGAAGCGATTCTGCCTGTAGCGAATCTGTACTACATCTACTAAATTACACCAATATATCCAATCCATTGACCCAATTTAACTACGAAACAAATAACCTAAGATTTCCCTTCCCTAATATAGCTTTACAAATCTATATAAACCATTCACGCCCAACTTAAGTTTAACATTTAGATGCGTTCGCACAGATTTGTTTAAAAATGTTGGGTATAGATCGATTACATAGATTCCATGGTCAAAAACATTTCAAAATAAACATAAACGATCAAAATACAAAATTATTGATTACTGACAATTGTGGAGGGAAATTTATATGTAACCCAATAGTATTCACCATAAGATACTTGCATTGTCACCAATAACTTAAAAGACATCAGAATAAATACATTTTAGATACTCACCGTAAGGTATCATTATTTATCGAATGTCTATATATTTTGATCAAATATGAAAACCAAAATATAATTAACCACAAACGAATCCATGCAAGCATCTATAAACAACTTAAATTTCATGCATTTAAATAATCTTTACAATAAGAAAAGAAAAAAAATGGAAATGATGTTTATCAATCAGAAAACATATAAAATTAAACATTATTAATTTGATTTAAAAACTTACAAACGTCAGATAAGAGTCTGTTTTAACATTTAAGTTGGCTTGTTTCTCAATTTGTAAAACTTGACGAAAGTTCTTAATTGATTTTAATAATTGTTCATTTCATATAGCTTATGGTAGAAGAGTTCAGGTTCCTGTTTTTAATTCCCATGACACCTCCATTGGAAGATAATGTTCTGGAGATGGCAATAGCTGGTTCAAGGTATCACAGTCTTTTCCTTTTTCCTTTTTTTTAAAATAGAGAGTGTGGTATGTGCGTCCTAACACAACTCTCAAACACCCAACACTGGAACTGTCCGAAAAAACTGTATTTCCCTTTTTATATTATCCACACGGATTTAATCAACAAAACGTCACTAATCCATCACTTTCGTTAGGGTCTGAGCCAAGGCTTAGTGCTTCCATTGGTCAAGCTAATTTCTCTTTAATTTCTTATCTATCTTTCATCAGATCATTTTAGATATACAAGAGCCCAAGGGCCAGTTTGGTTTTCGATAATTCATAAACAATCATTTCCATTTACAGATTACAAGAATTAATTAATACCTGTTTTTATTTTTAAATCTTGTACTTTTTTTTTTTTAAAAAAAGTACGTTCAAATTCTTATTTTTTTTTTTTTTAAAAAAATATTTTTAAAGTTTGGCATCTGTGCGAATGTATATACATTTAACAAACATTTTAATTTTAGCGTTTAGTTTTTTTACTTTTATTTGCGAACTTTTAAGTGTTTATTTTAAATTAATGTAATGACATATTTATATATCGTTACATATCAGTAAACTTCCTCAAAAAACAAAAAACATTAAAAAAAAAAAGACTTTACTTAGTGTTAGTAATTTCGTTACACAATATGATTATATATGAAAATTTCAACAGGACAAAACTTTTTTTTTTTAAAAATAAAGACAAAACAGTAATTACACACAAATATAATGATTAAAAAAAAAAGTTGACTGTTGATTCCCTATTACCAGCTAAATTTCTGTCCCCTCTTTTCCAAGTTTCATTTCTCCTACCTTTAACTATTACTTTGGCAAGTTGAACAATCAGATTTTAATTTAACAAGACTTTTTTAAAAAAAAAAAGATTTATATTTATTATTATGTTTTATTCCTCACATTTATATTTACATATGTGCATTTTTTCTTACTGGCAGCACTTTTTAAACAAAACTTCAAACTGCAACTCCACATCAATACAACAAATATATTTATACTAATTTCAGAAAAAATATTATGGGCATGATTTATTTTCAAAAGTACTAGTGGTTTATTAAACATCTGGCTATAACTTTACGTTAGTACAAAAATGTACTTATTTCAGAACAAACAAATGTTATTTGCATGATTCACTTTTAAAATTGTCAGGGCACTCGTGTTTATTAAAGATCGGCCCAAGTTGGGTAGGCAGTTATACCAATTGGAAGTGGAGATCGAATCTAACTGCAAAAACAATATCTGCAACTACCAGGGTGCCATCTAGGCATTTGAGCCTAGAAAAATTTATAAAGTAGGCAGATACGTGCTGTTAAGATTCCACTTTATTTAAATATTCTGATCATTAGCCCAAGTCACTAGCTCAGTGAGTAGCAGAGATAATAAAATATAAATTTTATATCTTAAATATAAAAGAATAAAAGCCACTACCAGAAATTAACACATAATAATATATATTTACGCACATATAAAGTCATTCTAAATTCGAGGAATAGGTTTAACATTTTTAGATTTTTATATTACTATTTAATGGTACATTTACATAAATTTCAATGAGTTTAATATTTTATTTAGATGGTCAAGTATGAATAGACTACATAGATTTGCATTTGAAAATAAAACATTCTATCCCTATTTAACCTTAGGCTAAAATTCGCAGTCAAACTGGCATCAATCCATCTGATACATTTATGTATTCAATGTAGCATGAAAATACAACAGCACAAATATACTATACTGTCAGGAATGGACATCTGAACAGTATAGTTAGAGAAAACATTGACTCTTGTCCAATACAGGAATATGACATCTGTATAGCAAGAAGAACAATAAAATAAAAACTCCATAGGAAGGGACCGCGATCCTTTTTGCTGACTTACAATCCCATCCAAAGGCAAAGGGTTGGTGCGGTGTATACAGCGATTCTGCACGTAGCGAAACTCATACTACATCTACTAATTACACAAATATATCCAATCCATTGACCCAATTCAACAACGACACAAATAACCTAAGATTACCCTCCCCTAATATAACTTTACAAATCTATATAGCCATTCACGCCCGACTTAAATTTAACATTTAAATATGTTCGCACAGATTATTTTTATCCAATTTGTTTTATAATATCGAGTATAGATCGGCTGCACAGATTCCACGGTCAAAAACATTCCAAATTAAACACAACCGATCAAAATACAAAGTCAATCGATAACGTCAATTGCTGAGGGAATACAGGAGACCCTTTGGTGTTCATCATAAGACACCGCAGTGATATCGTTGACTTATATATTTTAATTGACGGTGAAAACCACAACATAATCAACCGCTAACGAATCTATGCAACGTCTATACCCAACCTTTATTTTTCTTTATTTTCTTATCTTACGAGTGTTTAAGCATAAGCGTAATCAATGCGTATATAAATTTATTTAATAAATATTTACATGGCCAGCTGAGAACTTAGTTGGAAAGATAATATTGTTAAAATATTATTGTGTCATAAGAACATGAGCATAGAGTGTGTGCACTATGATGATAAGTGATATTGATGCCAATTGATTTGCAATGACTTAGTCTCGCTATTTTAGGATATCTCTGTTGTAAAGATTAGGGTAAAAGAATGTTTGATGAGGATGATAGGATAAGATCATGAAATTTGCGAGGGAATATTAATTTTAGATTCGTTAAATAAAATTATTAAATTTAATTAGGGGAGAAATTAGTTCTAACACAAATCAGTAATAAAAGAGAAAGCATTGAAAACGGGAAGAAATTGGTATTCACTATATTTAAGATAAAATGAAAGCATAAATATAATGTATATGTTTTTGTATTGAATTATAGTTTGTTAAATAAAATTTATTTGTTTTAAATAAAATTTGCGTATGTCTTAATGTTTTTGTGGGTTGTTATTATCTTGATATTTCCAATCCAATCATACATCAATATATTATTATTAATATTTGAATTATCATGTACATAACTAATATTCAGTAGAATTGTTTAAAAGGTTAATTTAAAATACTTGGAATTACCAAATAATTTAATATTGTTGAAGTATAAACTGTGAATAGAGATAGTATTGAGTGATAGCGAGTGCAGGGGTGGGCATAAAAACCTGTCTCCATCTGTTGTATTCAAACACCTCTCTAGACGCACTTCTTTATAATTTTTTTATAATTATGAATAGGTTTATGATGTGTTTATAAAGATTTTAATAAGCTTAAAATATTCGAGCTTTAATGTAAATAAATATTAAACTGCATTAAAGACAACCGAGATCACCTTGGAGGCGATCAAGAGAGGAGTGTTTATCACCAATAATCTATCACAGCTTTTTCAATTTCTACACCTAATTATTCGAAAAACCTTGAGAAAAGATTATAATGAGAGAAATGAGCTAGCAAAAATGTAAAATTTAATAGTAAAATAAATAATAGTGTAATAGACGTATGGATTTGAAGTTGATGGAGGAGTGAATAAGGAAGGTAGAGATGAATATAGAACTTGATAATTAGAATAAAATTTAATTGTAGCTTTAATCATAGTGAATGTGGAATGCGCTGAGAATAACCTAGAATTCTTAAAGATATTAATATTGTCAAATTTTAACACGTTCTCAGTGTTCTCTAAATTGATTAAGTATTAAACCATTCATGAAATATTATTACTAAGGGTATTGAATTGAGATTTAACATGTATATTTTAATAAAGTTGCAATTTGGCACCCTGGCAATTAAAATTATAGATGTTCTGTACCATCATCATCATCCCAGTAGGCTTCAGAAATAGTGACAGCTGGGAATGGTGAAGCATCCATCGATCCATCCTTAAAAGTTATAATTGGCATGCAATTTAGCTGCAAGTGTTTAAATGCCATAGTGATTTAAAATATTGTATAATCAATCCATAACATGGATATGCGACCATTTGAATAAAATTCTCATTGGTTAGAGTAAAGTTAAATTTAGCTCAAACTATCCAATAATATATGTGATATTTGTAAGCTCTCCTAATCGTTTAGTTCTGTTTGAAATACAATGTGGATGACCAGATCGAGAGATTTCAAAATGTGTTTTATGTTAATTTAATAAGTTTTTATAACATTAACAGAATAAAGAATAACTTTTAATTTGTTAGAATTGATTTTTATTTAGTTACAATTGGCTTTTAACGCGGTCGCACGAAATAGATTATATGTAATGTATTCCTATGAAATATATTAATCTATACATTGCACTTGAGAAATTATTTAATCTATACTTAATATACTAGAATATATATAATTGATGCATCGCATATTTAATTGATATTTAACTGAAATGCATCTTTCGTTAATTCATATTTAAGAAAATTTTCATCTTTCAAAAAACAATATTAAGGAAAATATCTTTTAGTTAGATTGGCTACAACGTGAACGCCCTATAAACATCAATCCCCTAGCCAAAACTTATTCGCCTAACCAAAATCTATTCATTTAGTAAATATGATTTCGTTAGAAATCGCAATATTTAAGATATTCCTTTAGTAAAATAAACTTTCGTTACAACATTGATAAGCTGATATGACACTGAGAATGAGATAGGTAGACAGACAGATTTGCAGAAAGGCAGAGTGACAAAAACAAAATAAAATATATTTAATCTTTGTTTTTAGATGCAACAGCTTATCAGCTGAATGTAAAAAAAGAATACATGGATTTTTTTATATATAAATAAATAGCTAAGTTTTCAGATAGATAGATGGATGGATGGATGGATAGATAGATAGATAGATAGATAGATAGATAGATAGATAGATAGATAGATAGATAGATAGATAGATTGATTGATTGATAGATAGATGGATGTATGAATAGATAGATAGATAAATAGAAAGATAGATAGATAGAAACATAGATAGATAGATAGATAGATAGATAGATAGATAGATAGATAGATAGATAGATAGATAGATAGATAGATAGATAGATAGATAGATAGATAGATAGATAGATAGGTAAAAACATAGATGTATAGATAGATAGAAAGTCAGATAGCCAGAAAGATAAATAAATAGATTGGCATACAGATAAAAAATAGATATAGATAGGCAGAGAGATAGGTAAATACCTTAATAATAAATGGATAAGCTGATCTGATATTGAGAACTAGATATACATGAAGAGAGAAGACTAGAGTGACAAAAACAAAAATAAAATATCTTTATCATTTGTTTCTGTATGCACTTGTTTAAAAGCTGAAAGAAAAAAAAAGAATTTTTTAAAAGATAAATAAATAGATAAGCATTCGTTTAGATAGATAAATAGATAGATAGATGGATAATAAGATAGATAGATGGATAATTAGATAGATAGATAGATAGATAGATAGATAGATAGATAGATAGATAGATAGATAGATAGATAGATAGATAGATAGATGGATGGATGGATGGATAGATAGATAGATAGATGGATGGATGGATAGATAGATAGATAGATAGATAGATAGATAGATAGATAGATAGATAGATAGATAGATAGATAGATAGATAGATAGATAGATAGATAGATATGTTAGTAGGTAGAATAAAAGCTTGGTAAATAGCTAGGGGATTAATTAAGTATGTAGATAAATATATAGGCAACATGGATAAATATATAGATAGATAAATAAATAGATAAGCATAAGATAAAGAAATAATTATAAATAGGAAAAGAGATGTGTAGATACCTTGATAACTGCTTGATAAAAAAGATATATATACAGACAGAAGTCAGAATGACAAAAACAAAAATAAAATATATTTACCATTTGGTCCTGGATCCAACAGTTTATTACCTGAAAAGAAAAACAAATAGAAATGGCTGTATATTCATCTACTTTACTTGTATTGTTGGTAATTTAAAAGAAAAAAAATTCAAGCAATGGAGGCCTATTAACTCATTCCTAAGAATAGCTTTGTCCAGCAGTTGGAAATTTCTGATTGGAAAAAATAATGTTAGAGTTATATATTCATATTGCTTCAGCTTCCATCAAGAGTACAGACATAAAAGTTAAATTGTGACTGTATTTGCATCTTATGCCAATAACAAAAGTGTTACAATATATATATATATATATATATATATATAACAGTTTTACAATGTTGATTGTATTGATTAGTGACACACACTCATATATATATATTGTACCGGTCGAAAATGTATACCCATTCAACAAGACTTAGAATCTGAGCAAAAGTACCCAGAATCCAATCATGCCCGAGATACCCAGGTCAGGAGCACTCATGAATTCGAACCTGTTTGCCCATTCCCTAAATCTATAACACTATGGATAACACCCATGGTGATATCATGTAAATTAATTATTTCTCAGCCCAGAACTGCAGCGTATTACATGAGATCTACAATGATGATGATGATTTTTGGGAGATACTGAGTGAACCAAGAGATAGCTTAACTAAGATCTAAAAATTATATTAACTAAATGATAGGATTCGAATATGAGATAATATTTTATGACACAGATTTATTAAATGATTCAGCTATTTATACTTTCCGATTTCATGCTGCAGAGTGAGTTTACAAAAGAATCAAAAATATATTTACCATTAATGTCTTTAATACAGACGGATACATAGTGCAGTTGTAATATATATATATATATATATATATATATATATATAACTATTCAAAATTTACATGATTTAACAATAATAACTTGCAGTTGTTTACATAATTTATTTACCATAATGTAACACTTAATGATTTGGTTTGATACATTTATATAGAACAGAAGCATATGTAGAAATATTCAAAATTACATGTTCATGAGTAAGTAGTAAAATACATTCCACATTGGTTTTGTTTTAACACAATTCTATAGTGCATGAGCACACGTAAAATATTCAAAGGTTTATAGGTTTTATAAATGAAAGTTAAAATAGCATTTAATATTGGTTTTGCTTTATTACATTTCAATAGTGTGGGAACGCATGAAAAAAATATTCAAAAATTTATAAGTTTCATAAATGAATGACAAAATAGCATTTAATATTGATTTTGCTTTAATATCCTTATATAATGGGGGAGCGCACATAAAAATATTCATAAGTTTACAAGTTTTATAAATGAAAGCTAAAATGGCATTTAATATTGATTTTGCTTTAATACATTTCTGTAGTGCAGTAGTGCATGAAAAATATTCAAAATTTACATCACTGAGACAGTACATTTATCTGGTGGTAGACGAAATTCATATATATAATAGCCATAAGGCAGGAATATGATTTCAAAGGTTTCACTAATTCATTAAATAACAACTTCCCCGTGGTATTACGTGGAGACACTTTTTATTGAGGTTATTAACAAAATAATTCATAACTCATTTTAAAGAAACAATGGTTATTTGAAACATATTGAACTAAATATTTTATTCATATAATATTTTCGAATCACATATGTGAAACTAACTTGGTACCTTTGGGTGATTGTAAGAGGAGGGGAGAGCAGTTTGAAATAATTGGATTAAAACTCCAACGAAATTACTTAAGAGATAAATGGTTAGTAGGTGTATTAACACTATAGAATTTACTAACTAAGCATAATATAAATATAAGTGGGGAATGGCGGTGCGTGCATATATCTTAGGAAGACAGATATGGCATCTTGGCCAGTTTACACTTTATAATTCAAATAACGACGACGATGAAGTTTGCCACTTCAGGTGGACTAATACTCAGTATGAACTTTCTAGGTGTGAAATTGCAATGGTGCAGCATATGGCTATCCATGCAGAGCTCCCACAACACTAGCTAAAATATCATTGAGTTAGGTCATAATCCTGATTTGGACCTACAAAGAAATAATTCAAGATTCCTTGGAGTGAGGTACAGGCGAATCAGAAATGACGAGATTCCCCGCAGTGAGGTATGGGCGAATCGGAATAGAATCGCTTCCTAATTTATGCAAACAATGCAGTGATAATAGTAATATTTCTAGATATTTAAAAATAATAGTTACGGCCTATGAATGGTTTAGCAAATCTATAGCATGAATACATTTCCATACTTCCATATCAAATTACAAGACTAATTCAATAAACTTTTAGTCATTTTATTATATCTTAACTCTCCCCCACCCTCCTAACTTATTTTTATTTAAAAAAATGTATTTGCATAATTTAAACACTAATAAGGAATAATTATTTGCCAACTTTGGCAAACTTGGACACATCAATAAAGAAAACAAAAGATTTATAAATCTACCCCAGATAAAATAAGACTTGTAATAAAACTACATTAATAAGAGCCACGCGATTACTAATAGAAAAAACTTTCATTATTCATTAAATTAACCCTACAAGCTTAGTGACACATTATTAAATAAATGATTTAATGCAATTTATCCCCCCTATTTCTATAGAAATAGAAATATAGCTCGTATGATTGGAGTTAACCAATATTCTACATTTCATATACATATATAAAATCAAAACAACTATTAATATCAAAATTTTACCACATAAAAATAAATAATTATAAAAGCAAGTGTGAATCAGATGAATAGAATTACATTTAGATAATATATGGTTTAGAATCGATTAACATAATGCTCGCTATTTGGTGAGTTATTTAAGATATTACTTAAATGATAAAACAAATATTATAATTTATGAAATTTAGATAAGCAAGAAATTAACAGCAATATTTTGTTGCAACTGGATGAAGTTTGCAGCAGTTGGTTTTAGCTGACTTGAGGGTTGGCAAAATAGCTACAATGAAGTTATGTGGCTGAAGGCAGAACATTAGATTTAAAAGCTACTAATATTTCCTTCTCAGGAGTTTGAATTCACTTGGAAAAATTACCCAATTCTTTGTGCTGCAAGTCATAGCTTTAAACAGAGAGGATAGTTGCATGTCTAAAATTTATTAAATCAAAACAGCTGCTTGCCTGGAAAAATCCTAGACAGAAAGAGACCAACTACAGACCAAGATTTTACATGGATTATGTACCTTTACCTGATAGTGACAACAAACTTGAATTATATTTTTATGATGGATCAAAAGAACCAGCTTTCCCAAGAAAAACCATCGGTGGATGAAGAATTAATTATATGTATGCTATTTCAGCTATATGCAGAGAGCACACATAAACGTATATATAGCTGGTGAGTTATTTAAAATAATTCTTATAAAAATAGACATGTAGAGAGCAATATTATGTTTAAGTCCATTAAAAATCTATATATTTCAAAAGAATATAAAGTAATTTTGCTGGAATTATAATTAAGAGTCAAGAATAATTCATTGACCATCTCATTTTAAAGACAAAATAGACGTTTTTCAACAATAATTCTCTGGACATTATTTTGAAAAAAATTATTTATAAAAAAAAGAAAAGAATCAATGATTCGATAATTCAATTTAAAAACGTTGATAATTAATCAACAAATACCTGTCAAAAATTGACTATACTTTTTTTAAGGGAAAAAAAAAAGAATGTATAAATTGAGACTAATTTTAAATTATATCTATATTTTGTTTATACACACAC
>JAQFVV010006334.1:1194972-1332472 GCA_028023455.1 Epiperipatus broadwayi
TTAAAAATTTACACAAACAGACTAATTGATAGATAGTCAGACAAACAGATAGATAGACAGATGAATAGAGAGGTGGATAGATTGATGGATAGATAGAAATAAAATAGAGGTATAGTTAGATAGATCGATGGATAGATAGATAGATAGATAGATAGATAGATAGATAGATAGATAGATAGATAGATAGATAGATAGATAGATAGATAGATAGATAGATAGATAGATAGATAGATAGATAGATAGATAGATAGATAGATAGATAGACAATCAATTTATTGATAGATAGATTGATTGATAGATAAATAGATAAATAGATAAATGTATAGATAGATTGATAGATGTATAGGTAAATGAACAATCAATAGATAGACAATAGATAGATAGACAGATATATGTATAGATAGATAAATAGATAAATGGATATAGATAGATAGATAGGTAGATTGATAGATAAATAGATAGATATAATAGATAGACAATAGATAGATAGATATATGATTAGATAGATAGATAAATAGATAAATGGATAGATAGGTAGATAGATAGATAGATAGATAGATAGATAGATAGATAGATAGATAGATAGATAGATAGATAGATAGATAGATAGATAGATAGATAGATAGATAGATAGATAGATAGATAGATAGATAGATAGATAGATAGATAGATAGATAGATAGATAGATAGATAGATAGATAGATTAGTAGGTAGATTATAAGCTTGGTAAATAGCTAGTGGATTAATTAAGTAGGTAGATAAATATATAGGCAACATGGATAAATATATAAGTAGATAAAAAAATTGATAAGCATACAGATAAAGAAATAGTTATAAATAGGAAAAGAGATGGGTTGATACCTTCATAACAGCTTGATAAAAAAGATATATATATATATATATACAGACAGAAGTCAGAATGACAAAAACAAAAATAAAATATATTTACCATTCGGTCGTGGATACAACGGTTTATTACCTGAAAGAAAACAATATATGTGATTTTTATATAGAAAAATATATAGACAAGCATTCAGATAGATAGATAGATAGATAGATAGATAGATTGATAGATAGATAGATAGATAGATAGATAGATAGATAGATAGATAGATAGATAGATAGATAGATAGATAGATAGATAGATAGATAGATAGATAGATAGGTAGGTAGGTAGGTAGGTAGGTAGGTAGGTAGGTAGGTAGGTAGGTAGGTAGGTAGGTAGGTAGATAGATAGATAGATAGGTAGGTAGGTAGGTAGGTAGGTAGTAGATAGATAGATAGATAGATAGATAGATAGATATATGGATGGATGGACGGACAGACGGACGGCTGGATAGATAGACAGATAGATAGATAGATAGATAGATAGATAGATAGGTAGGTAGGTAGGTTGGTAGGTAGGTAGGTAGATAGATAGATAGGTAGGTAGGTAGGTAGGTAGGTAGATAGATAGATAGATAGATAGATAGATAGATAGATAGATAGATAGATAGATAGATAGATAGATAGATAGATAGATAGATGGATGGACGGACAGACGGACGGCTGGATAGATAGACAGATAGATAGATAGATAGATAGATAGATAGATAGATAGATAGATAGATAGATAGATAGATAGATAGATAGATAGATAGATAGATAGATAGATAGATAGATAGATAGATAGATAGATAGATAGATAGATAGATAGATAGATAGATAGATAGAGGTCAATAATCAATAGTTAAAACACTTTTATTTAGTTGTTTTTTTAACTACCGTGGGGTATTTTTTGGATTGAAATAGAGGTGTTTGGTATTAGAGAATTAAGTAGTCTGATCACACATTGTAAAAATTTGTGATTGGGTTGATTTATTTTTGGACATTTGATGGTTTTATTTCAAGGTAATTGTAAGTATTCCAATTCTGATTGAAGGAAAAGTTATTTTTTTTATTTATAGTGCACAGTAAATAAAATCATTTATCATAAAATATGTTTATATTGTTCTCTTTTCATTATGGCAGAATGTGCTAAAAAGCTAATTTCTTTAAAAATTTTAAATTATAAGTATATATATTCTAATTACAATAATAATATCTAAACAAATTTAAAACATAGTAAATTACATACATAGAAATCTAGAAAAATTAAAGCTATTTTCAATGTAAAAATTAAATAGGAAAACATAATAATTTGATATTGTATGGTTGGAATTACTGGTCTCAGTTATACTTAAAAATATATTGAATATCTTGCTAAATAATAATTTAAAAAACCATTAATTTTAATATAATGTGTAATATAATTTAATAAATTATTAAATTTATCTTCTAAACTAAGTTTACATTATATGAAAATTATTTATTAGAGTTTTTGATTTCCATGGTGTATCAAGTGTTTTCAATTTTTAGTAAATGTTATAAAAATGTCAAAATTTATTATTCTGAGTTTTTATTATTACATTTAATATTTGTAATATGTATTACTTATTTCCAACTAAATTTTAATTTCTTTTATTGCATACAGTAAATTTTAAAAAATTGCAACATTTGCCTGAAGTGCAAATTACTTGATTGATCATATATGTGTATTGTGCATGTATAGTTTTAGAGAAAGTTCTTATTTTTTTTTTTAAATTATTCATAAATTGAAACATTTTATAGATGATAAGATAAACTTAAATAAATATTATTTAATTTTTAAAGCTATTCTAAACTACCAATGTAAGCAAAAATTGCTACATTTTAAACTAGATATTGTTATAATTTCATAAATTAGTAAGAATTAATAAAATATATCATTTCAAAATAATTTTGTTTAATTATAAAATAAACTGATATTTTAATATTTCTCATATTATTATTTTAAAATGATGACTTATTAAAATATATAAAAGAGTCTCTAGTTTGATTATTTATCAGCCAATCAAAATTGTTAAAAAATATGTAGAAAAATTTTATGTAATTAAGTTATTGTGCTTATTGTCAAAAGGTTATTGTTTTAAAATTGTTTTAAAAAATTGTATCAAGTTATATTTAAGTTAATAGTCAATTCTCTGAATTTTAATATGATTTATTTTTTTTGAAAAGGCAAAAGGATTAAATAACTAATTTGTAGTTCAACTAGAAATGTGTGAATAAATTTAATACATTACTTACTAGTGGAATATTCAAAAGCTTAATTAAAATTCATTGGTAAACTATGAAGCAGGAACCTATTATTGTGTTATTATATGTGGGGAGATTGACAATGAAAGACGCAAAATTTTATGGGAACATAATTTTCCCAGTGCTATATTAAAAATTATCTGTTTATTTTTACAGGGTATTTTGGAATTGCAATCAAATATTATCCACATATATGTTTTATATAGTGGAGATATCTTTATTTATAAATTTTAAAACTTTTAAAAAACACTTTTAAAGGAAAATTATCAGAAAAGACTAAAATGTAATTTACTTCTTAATTCTATAAAACATTTGAGATGAGACAAAACAATATCTCGCTCTTTTTTTCTATAATATTGACATTATTTAAAAGAATTATAATATTTTAAAATAAATATTTATATCTGAAGCAAAATTATATAAACTTTTGGAAATAAAGTATTTTTAAAAGATAGCTGTTATAATAAATATAATTGTTCATAAAGTTATAAAGTACATAAATATTTTAGTATAATAAAACCTGCTGTCTTAGTTATGATAATATCATTACAAAGAAAAGGAAAAATGGATAATAGAATAAAAAGTATTATTATATCAGAAATAAATAATATTTTAAATATTTAAAACTTAGATTCAACTGTTTGCTTTATATGTACATTATGGATTATATTTTTTAAACAATGAAAAGAGTCTGTTTGTGCTAATTTGTATACTTTTTAAAAGTGACCAAAATGATGTGTCTCTCACTGAAGAAGAAATTCACATGCAGGAAAGAAATGGAACATACCTGAAATCAATATTTTAAGTGATATTGCATTAATTGTTTTTATCCTGGACAATATTTGCAGGAATAAACTGTATAAATGTCTGTCAATCCCAGGATGGATAATATTTTTCAAATTTTCTTTGATTTTTAAAAGTTGACATTATTTTTTTTTGTGAGTTTAAATGCTGAGGAGGAGGAGAGTTCAAAGAAAAAAGCTTTGGACAATACTCATCAATTAGTAACCACAAGCCCTAGTTTATTACAACTTTTATTGAATGACATTTATGAAGAGAAATATGTAACTTTAGATTTCATTATTATTATTTTAAAATATACTAACATTAGGATTATAATTTATTTGTAGGATATAGTACAGATTACATTTTTGGACACTTTCAATTTTAAAGATATTAATTCTTTTTAAAAATATATTTTACCCATTCCAAATTGCAGCATCACACCTCTTACATTTCAGCATTTCTGATGTTTTACTTTGTCTCACACATCAACACAAAATATATGATAAAATGATTATTTCTTTTCAGAAAATAATAAATTTGACTTCATTAGATAGATATTTTTGTTTACTACTGAAATCCATTTTAAATGTTCATATTTTGTTTCTATAGATATTAAACAATGCAGATGTAATCAAAACAAAGACTTTACATGTCATCATTTCTAGAAAGATTATTTTCAGTTTATAAAATCTATGAAATGTTTTTTTTTGTTTCTGATTATTTTTTAAAATATGAATAAATATTTATTTATTTCATTTATATCAAATGAATTCTGTTTTAAAAGTTAAAATTTTTTTGAATATTTATTGCTAAATTATAATATTTTCTTACAGTAGATTGTTTACATCAAAGCTAGAATTTTTTAATTTGCTTGAGGCCATATTTACATTAACTGTGAATATAACATTATATTTTTGAAAATAAAGTATTTCAAGTCAAAATAAGTTATTAACAATTTATATTTCTTAACATCTAATTAATATAATGGAAATTACTTTAAAAAACATTTAAAACGATAATAAATTTCCAAATAAACATGTTTTTTGCATCATTGAAAACTGCAATGTCATAAAATGCCGAATGATTTACAGCCTTGGCCAGAGACAATGGCTGAACATGTCAGGATGGGGCTTATATCTATTGTAAGAGTAGGAATTTTGAATTTCCAAACTTTATACTCACAATTTTTGGGGAAATAAGTTATTATAGCAAAAGATACCATTTTAAATGCATTTTAATGTATAATACTTACAAAAAAATTCACTAAGGGGTGAATTTGACAAAAGATGAAAACTTTGGGCCAACCGGTCATAAAGTTAACAAGTTTTCTTAAATTTTTTAAAAACATTTCTTTAAAGTGAATTAATTTACAATGAGTACTGTATAAATTATATTTGTAATTTCTTATATTTATAATCAGATCGAAAAACATTGAAAATGTGATTTACAAATGGTAAATCATATAGGTAATTTAAATTGTCTTAATTATTATCGGATCTAGCTCTCTCATATACATATATATATATATATATATATATATATATATATATATATATATTTAGAATTGCTTGGAGTTTTAAAAATATTTATCTTATGTTACATGAATGAATGAACATATGGTTGTATGAGTTAATAACAAATATAGATTTTTTTTTGTTAAGTGATATAGGCTATGAATAAAATATGCATATATATATATATATATATATATATTAAAACAGGCAAAACTCACTATATATATATATTACCACACACAGCAAGCAAGAGTAATCAATGGATGCCAGAAGGCTTGTGCATAAAATCCCCATCTACTGCCTATTCATCCAATATCCCCAGACTAGTTTCTGGCTTATGGCCTTCATCAGTGAGGAGCCTTGGATCTGAGAGGACTGCATCTAAATCTTAGCATCTAATGCAACCCTCCAGCAACCACCTTTTATCTCCATTTATACAAAACTATGAGTCTTAAATTGAAATCACATTAATATTTTCAATCCAAGCCCATTAGCTTATATAGTCATATGGGTCTGAACCCAGTTCAGTACCCATACATTTTGGTATCTTTGGTTCTTTAATAACCATAGCCACAACTATCCTATTAGGTAGGATTGGTTTTAGGCCAGTAAACATCACATGATCACCTCCTCTTATGGTTGTGTATAACTGTTGTTAAAACAGGCAAAACTCACTATATATATATATATATATGTCCACAGATGGCGTTTCTACCAAAAACACCGATCAAGCGTATATTCTGTTTACATAAACGTCAGAGCAGCATTCACTATCTCTAACTATAATTCCACTTTCAGATCATGATTTCAAGCTATTTGCTATCGTCAGTGAAAGACAGGAATAAAGAAACTAGATCTAAACACAAACTCTGAGCGTTTATGAAACAATTTCTATTCAGCTTGCAAGCGTGAATTTTTTAGACACGTAATGTCTTCAAACTCAGCATAGCAAACCAGATAGCTATATGGGTCTGATCTCAGTTCAGCATCACCACATAGTAGAAGCCTCTGCAATCTATATCATTGCAAGAAAGACCTCAAAGGTACATTTATGATAAACAAAAATGCAAGTTAAAAAACTTGCTAACGCTTGTATTTATGTCCACAGATGGCGTTTCTACCAAAAACACCGATCAAGCGTATATTCTGTTTACATAAACGTCAGAGCAGCATTCACTATCTCTAACTATAATTCCACTTTCAGATCATGATTTCAAGCTATTTGCTATCGTCAGTGAAAGACAGGAATAAAGAAACTAGATCTAAACACAAACTCTGAGCGTTTATGAAACAATTTCTATTCAGCTTGCAAGCGTGAATTTTTTAGACACGTAATGTCTTCAAACTCAGCATAGCAAACCAGATAGCTATATGGGTCTGATCTCAGTTCAGCATCACCACATAGTAGAAGCCTCTGCAATCTATATCATTGCAAGAAAGACCTCAAAGGTACATTTATGATAAACAAAAATGCAAGTTAAAAAACTTGCTAACGCTTGTATTTATGTCCACAGATGGCGTTTCTACCAAAAACACCGATCAAGCGTATATTCTGTTTACATAAACGTCAGAGCAGCATTCACTATCTCTAACTATAATTCCACTTTCAGATCATGATTTCAAGCTATTTGCTATCGTCAGTGAAAGACAGGAATAAAGAAACTAGATCTAAACACAAACTCTGAGCGTTTATGAAACAATTTCTATTCAGCTTGCAAGCGTGAATTTTTTAGACACGTAATGTCTTCAAACTCAGCATAGCAAACCAGATAGCTATATGGGTCTGATCTCAGTTCAGCATCACCACATAGTAGAAGCCTCTGCAATCTATATCATTGCAAGAAAGACCTCAAAGGTACATTTATGATAAACAAAAATGCAAGTTAAAAAACTTGCTAACGCTTGTATTTATGTCCACAGATGGCGTTTCTACCAAAAACACCGATCAAGCGTATATTCTGTTTACATAAACGTCAGAGCAGCATTCACTATCTCTAACTATAATTCCACTTTCAGATCATGATTTCAAGCTATTTGCTATCGTCAGTGAAAGACAGGAATAAAGAAACTAGATCTAAACACAAACTCTGAGCGTTTATGAAACAATTTCTATTCAGCTTGCAAGCGTGAATTTTTTAGACACGTAATGTCTTCAAACTCAGCATAGCAAACCAGATAGCTATATGGGTCTGATCTCAGTTCAGCATCACCACATAGTAGAAGCCTCTGCAATCTATATCATTGCAAGAAAGACCTCAAAGGTACATTTATGATAAACAAAAATGCAAGTTAAAAAACTTGCTAACGCTTGTATTTATGTCCACAGATGGCGTTTCTACCAAAAACACCGATCAAGCGTATATTCTGTTTACATAAACGTCAGAGCAGCATTCACTATCTCTAACTATAATTCCACTTTCAGATCATGATTTCAAGCTATTTGCTATCGTCAGTGAAAGACAGGAATAAAGAAACTAGATCTAAACACAAACTCTGAGCGTTTATGAAACAATTTCTATTCAGCTTGCAAGCGTGAATTTTTTAGACACGTAATGTCTTCAAACTCAGCATAGCAAACCAGATAGCTATATGGGTCTGATCTCAGTTCAGCATCACCACATAGTAGAAGCCTCTGCAATCTATATCATTGCAAGAAAGACCTCAAAGGTACATTTATGATAAACAAAAATGCAAGTTAAAAAACTTGCTAACGCTTGTATTTATGTCCACAGATGGCGTTTCTACCAAAAACACCGATCAAGCGTATATTCTGTTTACATAAACGTCAGAGTAGCATTCACTATCTCTAACTATAATTCCACTTTCAGATCATGATTTCAAGCTATTTGCTATCGTCAGTGAAAGACAGGAATAAAGAAACTAGATCTAAACACAAACTCTGAGCGTTTATGAAACAATTTCTATTCAGCTTGCAAGCATGAATTTTTTAGACATGTAATGTCTTCAAACTCAGCATAGCAAACCAGATAGCTATATTATATATATATATAATGTTTAAAGAATTATACATCACTGATTGTTAATTTAATGTATTTTTTTTTTTTTTTTATATTGTCAAATTACTTTGTAATCCAGGTAATATCTTTTGGAGTTGTGGTATTTGTTTTTTTGATGTTAGGAATATGTTAACATCATCCATATAGGCGATGCATGTAGTGCACTGTGTTGTGTCTGGTATCTCGATCCCAGTAAATGCATTTTGTATGCTTTTAATAAGGGGATTGATGTAAAATATAAACAATAGTGAACTAAGAGGGGATCCTTGGGATATAGATTTGGTGGGTGTGAAAGATGGTGAGTTTCTTCCATTTAAAGTTATATGGATCTCTCTGTTCAGAAGCAGGTTAGCAATTATATATAGATGTGTTCTAGGAATTTCTGTGTCTTTTAGCATTTTTAGAAGTGTGTATATATTGACTGAGTCAAATGCAGCTTCTATGTCAAGCTGCACAACAACGGGTCCGTATTTTTTCCGCTGTTTTACTGTTGCAAGAATTGCTTTGAAGAATAAAGCTGCTTCTGTTGTTGAAGAGTTTTTCTTTGCATACTGTGCTTCGGAGATAAGTGGCATTATATACGGTTCAATTTCATCTTTAATAATTTTCTCCAAAATTTTGATTGGCAAAGGTCCCATAGATATTGGTCTGAGGTCTGTAATAGGTGGAATAATTGCTTTCTTTTTATTATAGGGTACTATGGCTATTGGATAGACACCCTCCATAGGTTGAATTTGTTGTGCTAGATGGTTTGCTAACTGACACAAATATTCTGTTGTGAATTTACTTAGATGCTTTAATACAAACAATGGAACTCCAGGACTACCTGGATGGCAAGCGTTTCAAATAGTATTTAGTTTTGTTGTGAAGAGATCTTTTGTGAATGGGGTTTTTGTCTCTGGTGGGCCAAACAGATTATGTGGTATTTTATATGGTTGTCTTTCTTGTAATTTTTCTTTAAAATATTCAAAAATTGCCATAATCATATTGTGTCCTGCATATGTTCCACTATTTGTATATAGTGCCATTGGCACTTTTACATCTGGTTGGTTCCCCAGCGCCCATCTTATATAATCTCTTGTCCAAATGTGTGGCCTGGTTAGGCATACCTTGCTTTTCTTTATCTTCAGATAGCTTTTGAGTTCTTCACATGCTTTATTGTATGCACGTGTAAGCTTGAATATATACTGCTGGGTGCAGTGTGATGGGTTAATCATGATTATTCTCTGGTGTAACTGATCTGCCAGAGACAAAAGTCTTGATGGTGGAGGTTGTTTTTTTGTTATATGGTTAATGTTAAAGGACAACATTCCCATAAATGCTAGATATTTCTGGACCGGGTTCAAAGTCATATCTTTGATTTTGTTTAGCATTATGTAGGTCTCAGAGAACAGAAATTCAGGGGTTGTTTCTGGGAGTAAAACTCTTATTGTTCTTGTAAGTGGAAAGGGTGATATTTGAATTTGGGCACAGTCAATTGTGACTATTTGAGCTGAGTGATCGGAAAAAGTTGAGGGAGTTAGTTTTATTTCAATAAGGTGGTGAAGCATTGGAGAATAAAAGCACAGATCAATAAGTGAAGAGAAGCGATTATTGTGGAAAGAGATGGCATTATCTGGCAAAAAACCTTGGCCACTCATTAGTGGTATGTTTATTCTGTGAAGCCAACGTTGGGTAAATTCCTGATATTTTAAATTAAAATCTCCAATTAAGATGGTTGGGTTTGAAGTTGTAGCTAACCTTGAATTAATGTTTGCAATTATGGTATCTATTTTTTTATCCTGTAAAGGCATATATACAAAAACCAGATTTATTGTTATGCTTTTTTGGTTGAAGGTTGCAATTAATAAATTCATGTCAATGTGAATTATTTTGAACATTGTGAATGGGCAATTTCTAGCAATTATGAGTCCAGTTACAGCTGAGGAAGAGGAAGAGTCTCTGGAGCATGCACAGAAACCTTCTGTATTTAAATGTTTGGCTGGGTTAGTTTGTGATCCAGCATAAATTTTTGTCTCAAGTGTACCAAGCAAGTGTGGTTGTATATCCTTGATCCAATGTTTTAACTTATTAATTTTTGAGGTTGAGTTCAAACCCCTGACATTGATTGCCGCAATTTTTATTTTCATTATATGTTTTTTGGTTGAGATTTAAATATTAGGGTTGATCTGGTGTTTCTTCCCATTCATTCTCATATTCCATTTCCAGATCTTCATCTGTTTCCACTGTAGTTGTATTGTTGTGATCAGAAAGGCTAAAGTTGGATTCTGTTTTGATTTTTTTGGGCCCTCTATTTTTCTTTGGTGGGCGGCCTGGTCTTCTTCTTTGTTCTGTGTCAGCTTTGGTGATTTGAGGCATATTTGGGGTGATAGCTTCCATAATTTCCATTGTTGTATTATTTTTAATATTGGGTGTTTGGTGTGTTATATATATTTTTTCTTGATCACTATTACTGTGTGAGTTTATTTGTTCTTTTATTATCTCTTTTTCGTCAGTATTTTTGGTAGGCTGACTTAGATTGTGCACTATTTTTTCCATTGTAGCGTCTTGAGGTTGTTGACTTTCTGTTTTTTTATTAGTAGGGGTTTGAATTCTATTGTTTGATTTTGTTGATAAATCCAGAATTTCAGGTGCTGGCAACGTGTGTGCAGTTTTTTTATTATTCAATTGCTGTTGATCTGTGGTTTTTTTATTAATTTTTTCTTGTTTATTAGTTGTTTTCGTTATCTGTTTTGTACTGTTTGATTCCGGTTGGTGAGCTTCTGTTGGTTGATCTTCAGAGCTCGGTTGGTTTTTCTGTTTGATTTTGGTGTTGCAATCGATTGCTAAGTGTCCGGTTTCACCGCACACAAAACATCTCGGCCTTAATCCTTTTATGTGAATAGTCAGTATTGCATTCTGGTCAATTATTTGTGTTGGAATATCCTCCGGGTTTACATTGTCATTCAGCTTTATTTTGAACTGAAAGTTGTTGCTGAAAACCGGTATGGGGGTGTCGGATAAGTAGATTTGTTTTATATAAATAGCTTTGCCAAATGACTGTATTAATTTTTGAAAATCCTGAATGGTATATCCGAAGTAAGTGTTTTTAATTATTCCGTTACAATAGTTTTGCAAGCTTTGATCGACTATTATTAGCGCGTAGCTTCCTAAAGTTTTTACTTTAGTTTGAAATCTTGCACGCTGATGTTCATCGAAAAACTGAATTGCAACGTATCGCGAGTTTGGATGCTCTCCAATACTAGAGACTGTATCCCACAATGCTGTTGCTGTCAGCTCCTCGTAAAGAAGCTCTCTGGGGAATTTATAGAGTGTTAAATTCCTATCGTTGACAGCTAACACTAATGATCTCGGTGAAAAAAATTTTTGGAAAGTTGCGAATAATTTTTTTGGGATGGTACGGTGAAATTAACGTTTATTTCTTGCAGTTCATCTTGATTCCATATCGTTGGGGAGGGCTCTTCATTATTGTTTTCCACAAGGTTTAAATTATTTATGTCGGCTTGATTTACCTTCCTAAATCTTGCTGTCTGTGTTAATGCTGGACTTTTTTCGATGCTGTGAAGCTGCTGGTTTATTTTTGTTACGTTTGCGTATGTTTTTGCGATAGTCGCAGTTTTCATTTTATCGCCGTTTGTTTGAGTGCAATTTACGTCGTTTACTTCTTGACGCGAAGCCATGTTTGTTTATGATGTTAGAATTATTTTTTGTTATGAACGACCGTATTACTTACTTTTTGCTAGAAAAACAACTGTTCAGTAATCAGCCATCGCTGTCTTTATCTATCACAGATATATATCACAGTTTTTAAGTGTGAAAACGATTAGAATATGGGGGAAAAAAAGATTATTAATAAGACCTTCGTTCTTGATGACTTAGGCATACACGCGCATGCGCATTCTATTATTATTATTATTATTATTATTATTATTATTATTATTATTATTATTATTATTATTATTATTATTATTATTATTGATGTTGTTATTATTATTATTATTATTATTATTATTATTATTATTATTATTATTATTATTATTATTATTATTATTATTATTGTTATTATTATTATTATTATTATTATTATTATTATTATTATTATTATTATTATTATTATTGGGGACTTAATTATTAACAGTAAATATAGTAGCAAATATTAGTTAGAATAAGTATAGGAGTATTATTATTATTTATTATTATTCTTATTGTTTAAGTGTAGTTAAGAATGATGCAAAATCCTTCATCATACTTGGCTACAGGATATTATAAATTAATTAATGATCTTATTAAAAAACCTGAGATAATTATATTTTAATAACAGAGATTATAATGGATTTAATAATCTTATAATAGATTATTTATAATATTTTAAAGTCTTAAGAATGCTATGGATTTATATTATTATTTGAAGTAAAAAGGGGAGATAGAGTGCTTATGCAATTGAGATTGTATCCTTTGGGATATATGCTCAATATAGTCCTACTACTTTACCTTTCACCAAATGTCTCATGATTATGATTATTATTATTATTATTATTATTATTATTATTATTATTATTATTATTATTATTATTATTATTATTATTATTATTATTATTATTATTATTATTATTATTATTATTATTATTATTATTATTATTGTTGTTGTTGTACTGGTCAAAAGATGTTTATCCATCTAACATGAGCTGGAACTCACAAAATGTACTTCAAACCCAGTCAATCTTGAGATTTAAGTCAGGGACCAGCCTAAATTCGAACCCCCTCTCTAAGCCCCAGATCTAACACCTAATGGATAACATAATAGTGATGGCACATTAGAATTAATTTTAATCCGGCCAACTAGCAAAGTGTGAGAAGACAATGAGACATCTATTACTATGACTTAATTAAAATATATACAAGCATAACTGTATGTGTGGAAGGAATTTGAACTACTTAAATATGTTAGACAATAAAATTATTAGTTTAATATAATGACAAATTATTATACATTAAGACTTAATTATATACATTAGTGTGTGCGTGAATGAGCAAGCAGTAGATAATTACATAGTGTCATTCACGCTATTATTTCTCATTTGCTCTTTTATTAATTAGCTAAATAATATATTATAAATAAACACACATCTTTGGTGTGTCCAATATTAAGATCCCAATCAAATATTAGAAAAAATTACAAAATACTGCCATTAACGCTTTGATTTACAGTTCAGAAACATGGTGACTAACATATATATTTCTAGGAGCATTCTGAAATTCATTATACATATGATATAAACTATTTTCACGCCACTGAGGTCCTGAAAATAAACAAAATACATTTGAAAGATTATATTTGAATCTATGACAAAATATTTAATGAAAATTGTTTTAACAATAGTAAGACAAACGCTTTATTTTCCCCAAGGCATATACTCTTAAATACAGTAATACATTACGATGATGGGACTGTATAAGATTGAAATAACATTATAAATTAATAAAGTTAGTAATATTTGGCATTTATATATATATATATATATATATATATATATATATATATATATATATATATATATATATATATATATTATAACCTACTCTCCCAACACCACTCATATATATTACATGAGCGAAATGCCCAGGTGCCAGTTCTCTTAATGAATAGAACAATATAACAAGATATATGATATAAAATTATTATTGAGACTCTTCATTTAATTCCATGTTCAGCTCAGCTCAGTGGGAGGCTATAGGAAGTTCATAAGATATATGATTATAAGTAAATGAAAGAAGAAATATTACAAAACATTAAATATAATGTAAATCCTTTTTATTAATTAATTGCGTGATAAAGAATCACAATGTTTATTTGTACAATCTATTAAAATATTCTTTTAACTTAATTTCTTTCTTCATCCAAGTACAACATATATCAGCTTGCTATAATTATATTTCTAAAGTAATTATATCACTTGGCATATCATAATCTAAACATCTACTTCAATGCCAATCAAGAAATAAACAATAAAATCTCAGGGAATTTAACAAACACAGTTGAATTAAATAAAATACATTGGCCCATAAGTTATAATTTTAAAGTATGATAAAATGAAATGAAACAAATTGACCAAAATATTTTTACTGTGTTTCAATAATAAGATAAAGACAGAAATAGGGTATTTTAATCTCATATCATCATCTAACAAAATATACTAACTTGGCAACCATTCTTATATGTTTACCAAGTAGCAAATGTTCTTTATAATGTTTGGATTAAGAAAAACAACACTGTCAGACACCAGCAAATTTGATATTATAACTATAATATGATATATCTATTTTATAATAGATTTATGAAATGTGGAGATGTGGAAATTGAAACACGAATGTACATAAGAATAACTCAAGACACAGTTTTTTAAGATTTTAAATAACTAAAACAAATCATTTATTACAATAAAAAAAAATTTAGTTTAACATGATATCTTTACAATATGATTACTTGTCTTACAAATTTTAAATTATCCAATAAACTTTGAGCATCAGCCCAGGATTATCCCCACCATTTTCCATTATTCGCTATTCAGACCCCTTGAAAGCAAATTAACAATAAAACTTTAATATTCTGACATCAAATATTTACTTTGCTTAAGTGTTTCATTTAGGCATAATTAAGCATAACATTGACTAAATAATATATTATATTATTGGCAAACTAAATATTTATGAGAGGACTTCTATTAATTAACAAAATAAATCAAACTAAAACATTTGGCCATCAACAAAGCAACCCTTTCTAACTAATGAAACAATAATTTTTAAATACATATACCCCCCCCACACACACAACAATGAAATCATATTTATTCTGATGGTTTGATGATTTATAATTCTGTATTAAATAAATATACTGTGTTTTAAAATATTTATTTCCCGTTTTAATTTCAATAACTCTATACTTCCATTTAAATGAATATAATTTGCTTCTAAACATTTATTTCACATTTTAATTTCAATAACTTTAAATCTTTATATTCGCGACATTATTCATATTACGTGTGTGTGTGTGTCAAGCAGCAATAATAGAAAACAATCTTTTCTACAAACTATCCATTCATCAAGAAAATATTAAATAATTACTTCATTTTGGACAATGTCATAAGCTATCAATAAAATAAGACATTAATATTACATCAAGAATTTGATGTAGCTATTTATCTGGCCACATTTTAAATAACACGGAGCTATATTTTCATGATTATACAGACTACACATTCTGAGGAAAATTCACATGAGGAGTAAATAAATTCTTTACTTAATACTTCTACAATAATTCATCTAATTTTAAATACACTATTGGTGGGGAACCTCTTCCTCATCACCAAGGCTTTAAGAAAAATATCACATAACTTCAAAACTATCATTTCATAATAGGTTTATAATATAGGCTGGTCTCTACTCATGGAAAATTATTAAAATATACCATTTAAGCAAAAATCTCTCATCCCTACAAATATAGAACGCAATCAAATTATTTTCCATTCACAAAGCTCTTCTATATGTCTAACATTATATTTACATGCTGGCAGACAAATACACACAGACAACATACTAATCCATTCCATTCTGTAGAATACAACAACATCCAAAATTTATACATTAATTTATTCACAAACTGAACTTTATTAAACAAATGTTATAATTATGCAAAACAGACACACACCCGCGTGGATAAGAATATATACAAAAAAAATAACTCTAAGTTATATACCATGCAGTTAATATGGTAATTAAATAATACATTAAGGTATTACTTTTAATTCAGAATAAACTTTAAGTTACTTTTAAAATTTAATAGTTACAATTATTACGAACAAACTTTTCTTATCATATTTAGCAAACTATTTCAGTTATACGTTTGTTGATTTTAAAGCCAAAACTCTCATTTTGAAATAATAAAATATATAAAATAAATGTAAACCTCCCTCTAATGATATAATAAAAAAATATATTTCTTTTCTTTACCTTCATAAAAGAAAAATAAGACATATTTGTATAAAATCAATTTTATACCAACGTATCCACCGCTAGTGAATACGCATTCCGAGACAATCTAGGAGATCATAATAACCCAAATTATAAATAAAACATAATAAGCCTACCTATCTATAATATACATTAATAATGACAAGCAATAAATAAAAAAAAATAAAGAAAAAAACAAAATTATTTGTTTTGTGACTTAAAATAAAAGTTCGCTTGCAAAGCTCTGCTCCAGGTTTATGAAATGATATGGGGATGGATTCCAAACTGAATTTGAACATAAAATGATTTTTTGTAGGATAACTAAAAAATATAATCATAACTTAAATATGACTTAGCACCTCCAATGTTCATAGCCAACTTATTTGAGTTCACTATATCATGCATAAGTAATCAATTTCTCTTTTATTATGACAAAAACATAAGACATTCTTAGCTACTGTTGAACAAGAATTATTTCATTCATTCAGTAGTTTTCTTGAATAGCATTTGACACTTTATAATCTATTACACACAGTTTATTTTTAAATATCGCCAATTAAGATACCATGATTCATTAGTAATTCCACAATTAATACTTTTTTACTGTAGTGCTTTTTTTTTATCGAAGAGAACAGAAATTATCCCGCATTTTCATCCTTCTATCCGATTTAAGTAAATATTTAGTGAGGAGTTTCCTTTGATTATTTGAAATAATTCACAAAAATAGTCCTGCATACGTTTCCAAGATATATTAAAGAACACACGTGGATTAATTATATAACAATAATGTTCATGCACTCTATATTTTTTTTCTTAATTATAGATAAATAAAGTAACGCCATCTTAACACTAACAATATACATTTTAAATATTAACAAGTATGAAACTAATGTACCTTTCTTAAATTTTTTAGCCTTGCATTTCCAATTGAAGACTTTGCGTAATGAATTTCTTATAAATTTTCCAGAAGTTTACTCAAAAGTTTCTTTAAAATTAATTTGACTTCAAGAATATATATATATATTGTAACATTTTTCTTATTACTAGGCCCTTATACGCCTCAAATTTATATTTGAGCGTGAGTTGATCAAGCTGTCTCAAAAAGAAAAAAGAAAGTTGTATTTCTATTCTAAAAACACAGCTATTTTTCCTGACCAACTTCAGCCTATTAATTGTTAAGAATTGTGCTATTGACAAAATCAACTTTTAATTTTATTTCATATGGGCACCAGGATTCCTAAGAATCCGCTGAAATATGTCGCCAGCACCTCTCGCAAGTTGTAAAACAAAAAAAAATAAAAAGATTTTTATTATATTTTTTTTTAAGGGGCGGTAATTCTACCGTAATGAGAATTAATGATTTTTACAATTATTAGTCCTGGGCGTATTGAAACATATTGGCAAAGGTAACTTACGTTTAAATCTTATTACACTAAAAACAAATTTAATAATAAAAAATAATAACTATTATTAATAACGCACAATGAAAAGGTTGATAAAAGTAAAATCTCTTTTATTCTATCAAACTAAAATATTTATAAGTTAAATTACATATTAACTACACAGGAAAGTACACACACACTAATCCAGATACTGAATCGATTAACAAAAACAGTGAGATTAAGCAACTAAAGCGATTTAATAATGTCCCAAGATCTTGTATAAATTTCTTTATTAGAAAGTCTCTTGAATACGAAAAGAAAAGTCTATATCAGGATGGTAGTCTAAGCTTAGATAAATAATTGTTTGCAAACTTTTAAGTCACTATCAGGAAAATTTACTCTTAACTTACCGGTAAGTTCATGTAGGTTTATGGGATCCCAGATCATGAGAATTTCCATTGGTCTCTCCTGCCGGCGTCTTCCATTATTGTTCCGTTCTATAGCTGGAGAAAAGGCATGGTTGTAGTGACCCTTTTATTGCAAAAAGCGGTCTTCACAAGTCCCGTTTCCATGCTTGCGTGACAGCTTGGTACAGCAAGGGGCATACCTGTGTAGAAGTATATTTCTTGCCACAGGTTATGCTCGTGGAAACCTCCAACTTTCAGAGACGTAACTAGAAGTTAAAGAGAAGACCCAGATTGAAGTTGTCATCTCCTTTTTATATCGCGCTCCATTTTTTGAACTTCTGCGCACTCTTTTGTCTTTTTATCAGCATAAAAGATAATAATCTTATACACTCTCTCTTAAATTTAAGTTACAAAGTTCTCTCTTTTTTTTTTAGCATTATTCTTCCATCTTTAATTAGCTAAAATATTTTTCTTTTAGCTTATACTTTTGGAATTCTTTTTATTTATCTGGATTAGTAATCTGTATGTCATTTATTCTTTCCAATTAGATAAAAAAAATAAGAATGACAATTTTAACTTTCATTGCACGTTTTAACAAAAATTATACTAATCAAAAAAAAATCTAAATTTACTTTTTTAGCTTTTACCAAATGCCAATATATTTGTAACGTATATAAATAAACGTTACAATATATATATATATATTACAGCAGATAGGAGTAATTTACTGGCTGCACTTATAACAAGAAATGAGCATTTTTTTTACTGGAAGCTATCTGTTAAATAGATTTTCTTTTCCCTTAGCAAAAGATCATTTCCGTTTTCAAGGTTAACTCCCACATTTTTTTCACCCAAGCTAATTACATATTCAAAAAAAATCTTTTCTTAAAAAAAAAATCATTCTGATTTTTAGAATTAAAATCAAGACAAAAAAAATAATAATAAAATAAATAGCTTTTACAAACTTGAATGACATGAAAATTAATTAACTGTTAAACAAAATGATTAATAATTTATTTAATTTATAAAATAATTCACCTATCCAAATATCCATTAATCATTGAAAAGAAATATATATCTGTTAAATTATTAAAGATAATTACTGTAATTTAAATGTTTTTATTGTGAATGTACTATTGTTTGCTGTTATTAAAAGATGAAAATGAAATGAAAATGATGCAGAGTCATACATGCATGCACATGTACTGCAAACTAAATATTAAACTATCTTAACTAAATATAATTGAAATGGCTATTAATTGTTGACAAAAGGATATGTATTAATGAATAAAGGATATTGAAACCATTCAACCAATACTACACTAACGTAAAATAACTTTGCATCTTTCTGACAAAATATATCAATTCTATTAATAAACAACCCCTCTTCCCCACATTAAATACTTCATTAACCACAATAATAATAATGAATACTTATAAAGTGGTCAATCAACTGCATAAGCAATCCATATCTAAGCTTTAAATAATTTCCAGCAAAAAAATTGTACAATTCTAAGGCTATTTCATTTTTAATACAATATAACTATTCAATGCAGATATAAAGTATCTCAATTCCTTGTGCCATTCATATGGTCACAATATATATATATATATATATATATATATATATATATATATATATATATATATATATATATATATATATATATATATATATATATATTGAGCAGAGCACAATTTTAATAATATTACAGCACTAAAGTTAGGTCATAAGCAAAATAAATAATAATACGAAGTTTTGCAGTACTGACATAATAGCTAAAAAATTACTAAGAGGAAATGGTTGTGCATCTGGACAAGAATGAAGTCTAAGCCCCCATTCTTGGGCATTGCTTAGAAAAAAGTGGATAGGCATGCCATGGACATACACCAATGTGCAGGCCTTGTATATGAAAAAAGCAGATAGGCATAGCATATGCTGGACTTAGGGATCACCGCCAGATGCCTGTTAGTATGAAAGTTTGGTCTTAAGTAGTTCAACTATCAACAGGATAGAATACGAAGAAAATGTATGGGTTCGAACTTGTCATAACCCCCAGATTAAGAAGCACATATATATATAATCACAAAAATAAAGCCAAATGTCAGTAACGCAGTACGGGAAATGTCACTAATGACATTGAATAAGATTTACTGCTTTAAAAATAAATCACCATAGTTTGAATGCTGTAATTTATATAATTAATTTGTTATGCCACAAGAATATATATATATATATATATATATATATATATATATGTATATATCTATATCTATATATATATATATATATATATATATATAGAGAGAGAGAGAGAGAGAGAGAGAGAGATTTCTATAAATAAAATATACGTTAAGATTTTCTCTAGTAAAAGAAATATTAAGATGTAATAAAATATACATTAAGATTTGACCCCCTCCTTTTCCACTATTTAAAATAATTCAATCCCACCTTCGTTGATTTTATAATAACTGGAATATTTAAATATTGTATTTGATACTTTAAGAGTATATAAAAAACTACCAATTATATAGAAAACAAATAATAAGTCACCCTTTTCAGAATTAAATAACATTTATTAAATAAATAAGGTTTCAAAGCATTTATTAGCTCGAGTTCTGGATTCACCCCAGGTAGAAAATCCAGAGTTAAACAACTATATTTTTTATACTAAAGCATAAATAAAATGTTGGCTTGTAAAACAATCTGGCGAGTGTATTAATTAACAATACATTATATTTTAAGGGAATGTTATTAAACTTAATTAATGAAGGCTTACTTAAAAAGAAGAAAGGATTTTAGAAAATTCAACTCATCAGATTGTGTGAGATTGGCATATTAATAAACAAAATAGACATATAAAATCAAGTAATGAATAACTATAAATAAAAGACCACACCAAAATTAAAGAACATTAGAGCATAAGAGATAGGATTAAATTTATAGAAATTATTTAAGAGCAAATTACATTTACATATTTTTAAAAAAAGGTAAAGTTAAATACCACATTAGAAAAAATCTTGATAGATGAGTTAGGCTAAATTTAGTTTGAGGTGATGGCTTGAAAAGTTACCTTGCAATTTTTAAAGTCCAATTTAAAGTATGGCACATGCATGGTGATTAAAATGCAAGTTCTTCAGTGGCAGCAAGCTTCTATTGGCATTAAAGTTCTTAGGTCGGGCTTTTACTTCACTCTTGGGCAGCAGAATGATATAACGGCAGTGGCAGATGATGACCCAACAAGGCTGAGAAGGATGGTAAACTTACTACTACATCATTATTTTTTTAACTTTACACCAGCGTCGGTTATGTTCACTGCAGTTCTTTCAATAGTAGCTAATCCCAACTGATTTAAAACCCGGTCATTTTATACTCTCCCAGGTGTTTTTGGAATGCTTTTAATCATGTAGTTTTAGCTTTACAATCTAATCTCTGATCCTAAAATTCTTACTTTTATTTATGGATTGTTTTTGAAGATGCAACCGTAAGATAACATCCAAAAATAAATTCAAATCTATTTCCAGATTAGAAATAGGTTTGACAAAATGTTTATAAAAGACATCTTTAATCTTAATCCCCATTTTAAGTAAAAAATTTAATTAAAATACCTTCCCCAGATTAAAACAATAGTGTTTCCAACCCTTTAATTATTATTAGACAATTAAATGTAGCATATTCCATATTGGTTTTTATAAAACATACATTAAAAAAAAAGTACTTTAAAAGGAAAAAGTTTTAAAATGATGTATAATAAAATATTTACAAAAAAATCAATATTTTTTTAGTATTTTGCTTATATATATATATATTGTGCACTTTTCTATAGGTCAATGATGATTATAAATGGTCAATTACTAAAAAAATTTAAAATTAACATTATGTAGTATTTAATATTATAAACTATAATTAAACAGTAAAAGGGTTAATGTAATATATTTAATAATAAGTATTGTGATGGTGAGAATTGTATCTAGTTCGATATTTTTCCAAATTATTTTTCAAATTTTTATATAATCATTTTAAATGATATAAGTAGCCAATTTATTAATACAGATAAAACCAGACTAAACACCGGAAATGTTTATGTGACTGTCTGGAATATTTTATGTATAAGCACCAGTTTAGATTAATACAAATAATTAAAATATTTAAATAATATATTATAAAACTGGATGGAATTGTCACACATTATAATAAAAAGATAAGATTGTACATTTTATTAATTATTGTTTCAAAATTATTTAGAAGTAATTAAATTGTAATAGATAATAATTAATTTAAAAATAATAATAGGTTAATATTTAAGTCTATTAAATCATCATTTAAAACTTTAGAAAATGTTTGCAAACCAAAGTAGGGAGTGACCAATAAAAAGATAGATTTTGGCAGACAAGAGAAAATGCGCCAATTAATTGTATAAACTAGGTGAACAAAATTGTGTTGACTCCACAGCAGAGGTAAAATTTTAAGCTCTTTAAAATTTCTTTCTTTCTTCAATTATTAGTCAATTTTATTAGAATTTTTAATAAATATCTTTGAAAGAAACTAACTGACAATTTAAAATCTTTCGAAGCGAATCTAAGAATAAAATTTTAAAAAAAGTTCTCATAATAATGTTTCACTAACTCCACAGTTACCTTCCAGTGGATTCTATTAAAATATAATCTGAATTTTCAATAAAAAATGGATGGATTCTTAAAACTAAGTTATAAATTTTGTAATATTTCAAAAATGTTAACGTTGTTCATTGATATAGTTTGTATAGCGTATTACTACGAAAACTGCTTTAGTGCATGTAAAATTGATGAAAGGACATTGTGCGCAAAGTTAATGAATCTAATGAAAAATAAAAATAAATATTATTCGTGTAAGAAGAAATAGACAAAAAGAAATTTTATGAATTGTTTTCTTTAAGATGACCTAAGCAATTACTCTAGAAATAGTTAAAGATCAAAAATGTCGTATATAAAATAATAATGAATAAAGTGAAATTACCAAGGAAATTACTTGCCTGAAGAAGAAGAAAAAAAATAGTTTACAGAGAAATAAATATAAAATATTGGAACCATGGAAAAACGTAATTTGGTACCGTAATGATATAAATACTTGTAGTTCTGCTGGAAATAAAGATGCATCAATGCACCGAGGTAATATTCGCCTGAACATTAAAAACTTTGTGGGATAACTAAATAAATGTTTTTTTTTAATAATTTTGAATTAAACATTACAACTAAAGATCGTCTAAACAGTTTACTAAATGAACTAATTTGTTTAAAACTTTAATAATCAGAAAGGAGAACATTCGAACAAAGAAGAAATAATAAATATTAGGGGACTAACCAAGATTTACCGCCAGAAAAATATGTGATTATGGTTTAAATTATTTTCTTTATTAATCTAAGTTAAACATTGAGTTTAGATAGCAATAGGGAAACAAATACATTAATTTGCAATATAACATTATATAAAAAAATATGTTTTTTGATTATGAATGTTCAAATAAAATTGTATGTGTGTGGAAATTTTGTATGTTTGCAATGCTCGAGGAGAAAGAAACCTGCTACGAACTCTAATAGGAAGGTAAAAGATTATTTTGGTACATTTTATGGTTATTAATGATATAATGTATGTTTTATTTATTTAGATCAGCTGTGAACCGAATGAATGTAATGAAAAGTTTTATTGTTATAGTTATTGTAAAACGCATTTTGAAAAAACAACACTCTAAAACACTATGAGATGTAATTAGATTTTTTAAAAATATGCATACTATACTCATTTTATGTGTGATTAATGTAGTTCAATATAACCGATGGTTATGTCCTATTTTCTGTTAATTTTTCCGATTAGGATATTTAAGTGTTATTTAATAAAATGTAAATGTCGAACCTATAGTGTAATAAAGCAAGGCAAATTGTTCTTATAGAATAGGGGAATGTTTTATATTAGTGAATTTTGTTTATTGTTTTAAAAGGTAGTTAGTTTTATCGATGTTGGATACAGTGAAAATCTTGAGAGATAGTTTGGATAGTGACTTGGTAGTACATGGGGATTCGGAAACCAAGATGATGTATTAAAAAACTAGGATGTTACAGGGGAATGGAATTATAAGTAGTTTTAAATCGTAATCAGCGTAGTTAACAAAACCCTACAACTGTTACACATGTTGTCATGGACAGTGTTATTTTATCTTTCTTGTGAATCTTATTAGATGTTTGGTAAAGCTGAATAAATAGCTGCCACATCGTGCTTATCGTCAGGGTTATCAGACAAGGAATGTCGGCCCTATCCACACTGTTCCATACATTTTGAAGTATATATTTTGATGAGTTATTTATCTATCTTCCCAATATCCTATACATCTTTCGCTATCTTTATCTGTATTTCTTGCAACTACATTGTTATTTGATAAGTCTATTGAAAAGAAACAATAGATATTTTAGAATGTATGTTATGCAGTTATTTGAAATAAGAATAGTTAAGGATTAACAAAGAGTAGATTATAATTATGGAAAAAAGATGCATATATCCTAAGAAAGGAAGGAGTCAGGGAATTATTTTAATTTTAAGAAATGAACTATAATTTGATAAAAATATACCCAAATAGAAATATACAAAAATATTAAAAAATGATTTAACGTTTTCTTATTGTTGTTTATATTTAAAAATATAAGTATTGCATATTTAAAGAATATAATAACATTCGATAATTATATTATATGTGAAACTAAAACAGGTGATAATTAAACTCGTGTTATGGCTTTATACATGAGTATGGCTTATGAATAAATGTATTAGAGTTTACGAGCATTAGATAACAAACATAATAGGTAGTAATAATATTTGAACAATATGCAAAGTGACTTATATAGAGTTAAAAGAAAATGTATTTTTTTAAGAGGAAAAACCATATTGATTGTAAATTTATAATGTTTATAAAGGATGTTTATCCACAAATATAACTTATAATACTGTAATGTTAATATTAAAAGGTAAAGAATAGTATTACCTATAAAATAGTTAGACTAAGTAATATAATAAACTTAATGATAAATAAATAAATAACTTATAAAAGTATAGTAATTTAAATTAACTCTAAAAGAAATCTAAAAATGTATAATTTAAATTTTGTAGTGTTAAAAGAAAGGAGGATATCCCTTGTAAATAAATGTAAATAGATTTGTTTGTTTATCTTAATTTTGATTGTTGTTAATAAAATTCTAAAATTTGTTATTAAAACTTGTGTCTGAGTTTTGTTTTCTCTACATCATTGCATGGATTCATAGGGTATGTTTACAGTCATTAAACTAAGTATATAATTGTTTGCACAAAATATAAAGAAAGAAGTATATTTAATCTTAAATGTTTGTTGGTATTTTGTAATTGAATAATTATGAAATTGCATTACGTTATTGGTCATAAATCCATTGTCATAATAATTTGCTAAATTGTATGCTATTAGTTGCCACTTGCTTCATTTATCAGATTATCTAAACACTGCCACTTACTAATTTATTTTATTACTTAAAGATAAAAAAAAAAAAGGAGGATGTTAGATTATTAACTAATTTATTATGGTTATAAATTTGCGATAAAAGAAAAGCCGTACTAGTTGGATTAAACAATGAAGATTGTGATTATTATTCTTATTGTTTTATTATTAATCTAACTTCAGAGTAGTAAATTATGACACAAAATCCCTTATCATATTTTGCTACTTTATTTTAATTTAACATTGAATAAATTTAAGAACCTGAGATTATTTTATCTGAGCTAGATAATTACTATTATTGTTATGATAGATAAAAGATTAATACTTTAATTGTGAAATGAGTTTAGTGATTGGAAGTTGCAGAAGTCATAAGAATACTATGTAGTTATTATATGTAATAGTAGTAAAAGGGGGGATAGTGTTCTTATGCCATTGAGGTGGTATCCTATGGGATACTATCTCAATGCAATCTACTTTGTCACTTTATTTCTACTTCTAATCTCATGAATTATAGAATAGTTATTTGAATTAGTCTAAAACAGAACCTAAGATAATAAATTTAAGCAACCTGAGCTAGTAACACATTTAAATGAATATCTCATTAATTATTAGAGCTAGAACCCGGGGAGGCGATTTTCACCATACTATATTATTTATTTTTGAGTGTAGTGGAGCTACACGAAGGAGAGGTCATAATATATATATATATATTTGAGCTGCACCTATATATTTTAATAAAAAGAATTAATAATCATAAAATTAATAATAATAAAAATGTTAATGTAAAACTTAAAATTCTATAATTTAGGTGCATATCTCAAATGTATACATAAAATATATATACAACACAAAAGGAGCGGGATGGGATATAGGGTTTAAACACAGGTTAGTAGGTGGAAACATGAAGCTCAATCTTAAGCTAAGATTGACTGTTTCAATATTATTATTATTAATATCATCATCATCATCATCATCATCATCATCATCATCATCATCATCATCATTATTATTATTATTATTATTATTATTATTATTATTATTATTATTATTATTATTATTATTATTATTATTATTATTATTATTATTATTATTATTATTATTATTATTATTATTATTATTATTATTATTATTATTATTATTATTCACTTCTGAATGGAATGTCTTGTTAAAGTCATCAGTCTTCATTTTCTTGATAATGGGATACTTGTTTCTGGGTTCTAGAAATAAAGCTATGATTTATTTCCAAGAGTTTATTTCTTAAATATATTTTAAGACCAGCTCTATATTGTATATTATCCTCTTTAACACTTTCATTTTTCAATCTAATTAATCATAATCCTAATGACTCTTTACATGAATTTAAATTTGCATTTTGTGGATTTTTGTTTTGTTTTACTAAGATTTACTTATATTAAATAACGTTGGATTGTTCCATTTCTATTAATTTGCTTTCCAGGTCCTAGATCATAGTCTTTTAGATCCATTTTTGTTGTAGCTTATTAAGCATTTATATTTATACACTTAATAAAGATGAATGAGTCTTCATGTGTATTACATAGTTTATGGACTATAATACATTTATGCTTCTTTGTATGTGTCTTTGTAATTTCAATTACTATCCATTGATTACTTTCTTGGTTTCAATCATCTCTTCTATTATGAAAAAAACTTTTGAATATTTTAATTCACATGTAAGATAATAAACATAGTTGCTTCATTTAAAGTTTCATAAATTTTGCTACAGTTGTGACATTTCTCTTCTCTAGGGGTAGCCTGATATGGAAGTATTTCATCTTGATAACTGTCATATGTTTTATTAATATCCTTAGAAAATATTTCAGACTTCATTTTATGATAAATTTCGATATACTGGTGTGATTCCATATAATCAGCAATTTCATTTACCACTGATAGTTTTCTCATAAAATGTCCACTAATATTTTTGGCATTTGATATTATTTTAATTTTCATTAGTCCATCAGTTAACTTATGATTAATCTCAGGTTTTTGTATATTTAATTCTAATTCAAGTTTGAAATTATCACCTGTCTGCTTTGCTTTGAGATTTAAAATTTGCAAGAGAATTTGTATACAAAATTTTCAAGTTTTTGGTTTATTGAACTGCACATGCTTTCTATTTGATTTTGTAAGTTATTTTGATCCTAAATGAACTTTTCAACATGGTTTTTATTTTGGGCAATTTCAGTTTCAATTAAGTTTTGTTTGATCCCACATTTTCTTAAGTATTTCTTTTCTAATTTTTAAATTTGTGATCTTTTCCCTTTATATAATCATTCATTTCCGAATGTAATTTATCTACTTCCTTATCTATTTCTTTCTAGTATTGCTTCCTATTTTTTTTTGCACTTTTGTTTTGAAATCATTATAACATTTTATATTTTGGTAACTTTATCATCAACTTTGTTTTAAATTCGTTTTCAGAATTCAATAAATCTAGTTTGACATTTATAATTTCTTTCATCACTATATTTTTTATATCTTGCATCATATCTAATGCTCTTGAAATCATCATTTTGTTTTTTGCATATCTTCTTTAGTGACGATGTCTGATGATAGTTTCTTTATATTATTTTTCATTTCTATTTTGAAATCATCACTTTTTTTATATCATCTTTAGTGACTCTCATATCATTTTTCATGTTTGTCGACAAAGTTTGTATCATCTTGATCAACTGGTTGTAAATGAGTTTTTTGATTCTGTTCCTTCCTTGCTTTAGGTTTCTACAAACATTGGAGTTTCTTGGGGTTGGATTATTTCTGATACAGTCCTTCAAGATGATTCAATATTCTATTCCACTATATTTTCAAGAGTAGAAATTTCTAACCTAAACCCTACTAGGATTTTCTATTTTCTCAACCTGTACTTTCACCCTTTTAATTTCTATGCTATCTTCTTTATTAGTTTCCAATTCCATTGCTTTAGATTTTATTTGTGAATACGTATCTTATGTTTTATTATATTTATTTTGTAAAATATCTTTATGTGGCTTTACCTCAAAGTAATTTTTTTCTATGCATATCAAGTAACTTGATGGGCATCATAGGAACTTTCCTGCTGTCACGCATTTAACATGAGTTACGATTTAATTTTTATTTGATTATCACTTCATTCATTTATTTATTTATTTTTAAGAAGCTATTTTATATCTCATTTTATGCTATCTTTACTTGACTGACTAAATGACTATTTTATTGGTATCTGTTTATTAATGTTATCATTTGTCTATTTTCCATTGATCACATATTAAAACTTGTAGCATATCACGGTACAATAATATGGTTTCAAGCCTCTAAATTTCGGCACTGGGTATAAGAGGATGCTCTGACATTATACTATTTATGTGTGTTTCAACCCCAATGACTGGCTGTGTCAGATACAATGGGATGGAATATATATAAAAGACATGTTTTGTGGGTTCATCCGTGTTAAAAAAATTTAATATTAATATACCGACAGACGTTTTTATCACTCAGTAGATGACTTGCATGATCAAGTCAAAACATTGGCATATTAATATTTTAATTTTTTAACATAGATAAACCCATAAAATATATCTTTTATATATGCAAACCATGAAAATCTTCATATCAACATATATATATATATGATTCTTGCCTCACAACTTATGGTTTTGAAATTGCAACTATTTAACTATAGTCACCTGTTTGGTCTTCATGTAAGGGCATTACACATGATATGGCAAGTCAGTTATTTGATGATTTATCTACAATTTATGAAATAATCCCATAATGATTAATGATTGAGTGGGATGGGATTCACATTTGTACAACTTTTTTTATTTTCTTCTCTTGATTCTCATTATGCTACAGACTTCAAACTCAGGGAGAAGGTACATGTACTCTATTTTAAGATATGATTATTCCATGTATGATGTGTGCATTGCTTAATTGGAAAATAGAAAAATCAAAGAACAAACAACTAACTAGATTTAATATTTAATATTTAACAAATTGATTTTTTTGATGATTGCTATTCATATTTTTATAACAAAGTGGTGTATGTGTCTAATGTATAATGATTGTATGGGCATGGCCATCCATCATTTGTATCCATTAACCATTTATTAACCAATAATCCTTATGAAAAATAGTCATTTCCTATTCCAAATTAACAAACTCTAATTTACATGAAGACAATTTTAAAACTATATTTTAACAATTAATTCTTTGCTGACTAAAATTCCATGAAATCATTTATTTAATCATTAATTTCTATTATATCTCTATATATTTGTTGATCTGTTGAGAGTTGCTTATAGATCCTGAACCCCCTCCTATTTTGGAATTATATAGATCTATGATAGGACAAATCAATCATTCAAGGTTTAGTCATAAATTTTAAATAACAAATAATTAAGTTAATTAAACACAGACATCAAACAAAAAATATTGTAACTGTCAAAGTGTGAGCACTTAATATTGATTAAGATTAAAGTCTCACCTTTGAGTCAGCAGAATGATGTACCAATTGTCAATCAAGTCTGGAGTCTGCCCTTAAATTTTATTATTAAATAAAAAATTACAAAAAATAGATTGATAGCTCTGCTCCCTCTAGAATAATTAGAGAATAGATGGATTAACTCTTTTATCTCAAAAGAAAAAGTCCAATTTAACAAACAAAATAAGAATAAAAATGTATAAAAATGTAATTTGGGATGTTAATTCAGCATAGTCTAGCCATAGTTCAAAGTCTTGTAATCCACACTGTGAAATGTGTGAGTATCCTTGCTCTTAGAAAAGTTCCTTTACATGGACTAAATGGTAGTCCATCGGATAATTTTTCATTGCCATCTGGGTCTTCATGCTGGTGACTCAGAATCTTTAATAAACTATCTTTATTATGCTAAGATCATTTCTTTGTTTGATTGTAGTATCTTGTACATCTTTTACTATCATGGTTGTTATGATGTTAATTTGAAATGATAATCGTATCAGAAACTTTTGGTTGTATGACAAGACACATCCATCCCCATGAAGCTGTATCACTTTTAGCCACGCATGGTTTGTTTTTTTCTCACTTATAACTTGGATTAAAAATATAAGCTTTATAGAATTAAGGTGCGTCCTTTAATCAACTTCCTTAAATTGCAATAATATTTTTTTGTGAAATTCAATATTAAGGATAGTTAATATAAAAAAAAAATGATTTTAAAAATTTATCTAGTATCTTTTCTTGACAACATAATTCATTTGCCTTTCTTTTTTCTTAAAAAAATGAAAGGGTTCTATCTTGTCTTATGTTTTTATTTTTAGATATGAGTTTGAAGTTCACACTTTTCTTTCATTGTTAACGTCACTTTGATCTTTTTTACAATTTAACGCTAGATTAATAATAATAAAGAAAACAATTTATCATTAATAGTTTATTTCTTTCGTTTTTAGAGATTTTTACTTGCTTGCTTTTAAGGGTTTGGTGTACATATAAATTAGTACTGTCAATAATATAATTTTAACTGACAATTCTGCACAAACATATTAACTAATAATCAATAATATTATTTTGATTGTGTTGGTAGATTCAGTCTTTATATTGTACGTGTGATTGTTGATTATTTTGTGGACAGCTAAGTGTATCCTCACAATATATATATATAGAGAGAGAGCTTTACCAACATCACAATATATATGATATAGAGAGAGAGCTTTACCAACAGCCCTAACAAACTTTTGTTTACATAAGTGCTGAGAGAGATAGAATTCAATATCTCTTTCAATGAATTCTATCTCTCTCAGAGTTTATGTAAACAAAAGCTTGTTAGGAGCTATTGGTAAAGCTCTATCTAGGTATCATAAAATGCAAGCTATAAGCAAGTTACAAAATTTATAAATTGTTTTGTTTATCATATATATATTAATTTTAATGGTAAATATAATGTTATAGTTTAAATTCTTTTGTAGAGCTTTCGATTACATGCTAATCTTTGTCAACTTTAACTATTCAGTTAAAGCTGATGAGGATTACCATGTAATCAAAAGTGCTACAAAAGAATTTAAACTATTATATTGTATTTACTGTTAAAATTTTCCCTTTCTGGGTCTTTTATAATCTCTTCAAATCATGATTTTTAAATTTGGATTGAAAATATTTTCATTGTTAAAAAGAAATTGGTCAATCCTTAAAATTATTTTCTTTTTTATTTATTATTATTGTTAATAATTAATGTAAATGTAAAGAGGACTTTATCTATTCTATTTGTTTCATTTATTATTAAACATGTTTTGTTTATTTTTAAATCTCACTCAATTTGCCATTTATAATATGTTCTGATTATTTTCACATTTTAAATTAATGTTTAAGTAAAATATTTATATAAGGTATTCATGCATACCTAATTTTAAAATGCAAGAATGACTTTTTAGTTTGTAAAAAAATTGAAGAATTAATCCTTTTGGTAGCGATTAAACCAAGAATTGAAAATAGTGCTTTAGTTATCAAGAAATAATATTCATGGCAAAATAAATGTATCAAAATAAAATAAAAGCAGTTTGTAAAGAGATTTTTTTTTCAAAACTTAAAATGATAGATTTGAATTTATATGGGGGTAACATAATCAGGAAATACAACTATGAGAATACAATTTGATAATTAATAATTATTACTAAAGACACTTAAGAATGATTGTTTCAAGGATAGAAAATTAAGGGGTTCTTTTACTTATAATAATTAATTTAGGAAACCATAAAATAAAAAATCCTGTGTGTCCTATTCCTGTTACAATGTATATATTCAACATGTTTTGAGAGTTCATCCATGTAAAGTTTTATTTTAAAAATTCCAATGTTTCAACTTGATCACGCAAGCCCTCAACTGGGAACTGAAAACAATATATGTGTAGATGCATTATAATCAGTGCTAAGTAAAACAGTTGTAGAGGCATTAGAAATTCCATAACTAAAAATAGGTGTAATAAATTGAAAAAATAGTTAAAAAAAAATTGAGGAAATTTTTTAAAAAAAAAAAATTTCCAAATAGGAGGAAGTTTACATATGTCATCATAGTTGTTGGTATAATTAGGTCTTTTTAGTATCGGAATAGCTTCTCTGATTTTACATTGGTGTAGGGATTCACATTTAGATAAAATACTGGTCTTAGAAAAAATAATATTGTGACCAAATCCATAGGATAGATCAAGAGTGTTGATAATGATAAATATTGTTTTACTGTATTAACACATTCATTGTTTCTAGCACTGATGTGGTGATTGCTCATACCTACGTCAGACTCATAAACATTGCACGAATTTCATAAAATCCTTGAACCTCAAAAGAAATTGCATATTTAGGCTTGGTTAGAAAATTACTAATTTTTGGTAAGGATCATATGCTGTCTATATGATGTAGCACTTTACGATACACCAATACTGTCTGTTGTTTCTTTTATATAAGGCATACAAACTCTAATAGTTTTTTATTTGTATTTTTAGTTTAAAAGCAGCCTTTTCATTACAACGATTTGCTAACAAAACATTTTTTTATATATATATATATATATATATATATATATATATATATATATATATATATATATATATATATATATATATATAAAGAGCCTGCTACTAGCTCTAAACAAGCTTAATTTTTTTTTATGATAAATGCTACGATTTATCTAAAAGATTAATTGCACTGATAAATAGTGTTTTGGCTACAGAAAAATTCTGAGCTGGATCATGATGAGATAAAAATTGCAGGTACCTGTCATTATTTGTAGCTTTATTGAAAATTGAGAATGATAAAAAAATATGTTGTTTTTCCATAACAAAAACATCAGGAAATGGAAATTTTCCATCAGATTCTATTTCAATTGTAAATGTAATATTAGGATAGATATTATTTAAATGTGATAAAAATTCGTCCAATTAATTTTTACTATGTTGCCAGATAACAAATGGGTCATATATATATATATATATATATCAGCCAAACAAAGATTTTAAAGGTGCTGAATATAGAACAGAAGTTTCTATATATTCCATAAACAAAATAGCTATTACTACTGAAAAATTATACATCAAGCCTTATTTCAATCTAAAAATACAAATAAAAAACAAAAAAAAAATCAACTATTAGGATTTGTATGTTGATATAAAAGGAACCACAGACAGTATCAGACATATCTTAAAACATTATAACATAAAAAAAACCATAGGCTCCTTATCAAAAAATAGTAATTTTCTAACCAAGATTAAAGATTAAATCCCTCATGAAACTCCAGGATTTTATGAAATTTCATGTGCTGTTTGTGAATCTTTTTATGTAAGTATGAGAAATCATTGCAATGGTGTTAGAATGGATGAACAAGCTAATGGAGTGAAACAACATTCTTCATCCTCAACAATCTCAATTCATGCAATGGATTCAAGTCACAACACTGATTTTTTTAAGACCAGAATTCTATCCAGATGTAAAAATCTACATCAATGTAAGATTAAAGAAGCTTTTGAGATATTAAAAAGACCAAATTGTATCACCAAATGAGATGACACATATAAATTTTTTTTCTATTTGAAAACATTTAAAAAAAAAGTTCCTGAATTTTTATTTATTATTATTTTTTAGTATTATATACCTAATTTTTAGTTGTGTAATTTTCAGTAATTCTACAACTATTTCTATTAACAATGTTTATAATACCACTACATTTATAAAGTTTAATTTTTCAGTTGAGGGCTTGTGTTATCAAGTCAAAATGTTAAAATTTTTTAATTAAAATATTACATGGATAAATCCACAAAACAAATGTGAGTTGGTTCTTCCAGATGAGTATACTAGTGTATCTTTATTGTCTACATTCATGCATATCTACATATATTAAACTCTTACTTAAAGGAGAAGAAAGTATAATCTATATAACTACTGATTTTACTCTTAACCTATTGCCTACATATTGTAGTTTACTCCTGCTATTCTGGATTACAATATCAGGGAGATGTTGTATGGTACTCAGGTGCAGGTAATATTTGAATCACTGTATTCTTAATATGTGTAAAATGAATCTTTACCTCTTAATATGAGTTGTTATACTATATTGTATACATGTAAATATTTAATGTGATAAGTGTGTAAGGATAGGACTTAGCAGAATTTAACCTCATAATAGTAAACCAAGAAACATATGTTAACATTTAAATAAATTTGATGAACATATTTATATATACATGGATTAGCATTTGGGAAAAAAATTTAAAACAAAATTAGAGAAAACTCATTTAGATATCGATGGTCATTCATTATTTATGCTAGGTTTATACCAACGTTCCCCATCTTGATCCCATAAAGAATAGCCACTAAATGTCCTGATTAACGTAAAATATTTTCATATCATATACAACATTATATATATATATATATATATATATATATATATATATATATATATATATATATATATATATATATATATATATATATATATATATATATTGTACCAAAGTACATTGATATTAAAGTAATTGTATGAGTTCCATGTTTTAAAAATATAAAAATTTAATATTAAGAGAATAAAATGTAAAAATTAAAGTGGGGGGAGGGGGAATTTGTATTAAATAAAATAAACTATAAAATGCTGTTTAAAATAAAGATTTTTTTTGTTTAAAGGAAGAAAAAAAAATCTTGTAATAAATAAATGATTTAATATTTTTTAAATGAATTTTTAATAAAATAATAAAGAGATTTCATTTTATTTTATAATAAAATAAATAATTATAAATACATGTGCGTGTGTGTATGCAATTTTTAATAAAAGTAGACGCTAGAAGCTGATTTTATTTTCACAAGAAGAAGAATGCTGCTGCTAAAAATAAAGTTTTCCATTGTTTAAAACAGTATAAATAGCCCAATTTTGTTCATTTTTGGTTCGGACTTTCTCATTTTAATAAAATATTTTTGAAGTAATATTTCCAAAATGTTGCATTGTTAAAAAACCAATGTATTTGCAGTTGACTGATAGCCGCTTTCTATGCATTTAAGACCTGTGAATAGTTTGGAAAGTAATCATGTTAAAGTAAACTACATAGACAGCTGAATGCAGGGATGTCAAACTAGCCATGGAAATATTAGGACACAGGATCTATGAAAGAATTTTTCCAGTCATCAATGAGTTAAGAGGTAATTCCATTATACTGTTCTGATGTATTTAAAAACCTAGGTAATTATTTCACTTTGATATTTAAACATTTCGATTTCCTTTAAAAATAAAGATAGACTTTATTTAAAAACTTTTTGAATTAAACTTTAAAAAAAAAGAATAAACTTTAAACTTCAAAAAATAATATTTGTGATAATAAAATAAGTAAAAGCAGTTTCTATGAAATAATATTTTGGCATGCATATATGTGTGATTTGATTTTAAACTTAAACTTAAAAAGAAAAAATAATAATAAAATATGATGTAACATGTATTATTTATTTGCTTAAGTAATATAATAAAATGCTTATTTTAATCTTTAAAAAAAGTGTATGTGTGTTTCATTATGAGATAAAATGATTCATTTATTTTAAAATAAAGTAAAACATTTAAATTGTTTTTCTTAAAATATTTATGTTTATTTCTGATATGTGCGGGTAAGTTTAAATATTTATTTTCTTAATAAGAGTAGGAGGGGAAAAATCCAATCATTAATAATAGTATTTTAGAAAAGATTCACCAAGTTAAATCTATAAATGTTTAGCATTCAGTATAATGTTGTTATTATTAGTTTTAAAGGAGCAAAGTATTATGTTGAATGGGTTGGGGGAAATTATTTTAGTTTTAGAAAATAGTAACAGTTTAGAACAGGCGGGCATTTAAGATACCTTTTGTTTGTTTATTAGTGGGTGGTTGAAATCAACTGTGCTAGCGGACGATTCTGATACCAAGTTGTGCTGATCAGATAAACATGCTAATTCTAATGTAATTAGCTGGTGCCTAAGGGATTTTCTTTCTTCTTTAAAAATAATAATAAAGTGTTTGTTTGATTGGTATATATTTGGTAGTCGAGTGTTGAATGTTATTGATAGTTTGCTATTGGTAATATTTGACACATTATCTGAAAACCAACCATTTTTTTGAAAGGGAAATTTAGGAGGACAAAATACAATAAAATATTAGTTAATATTTTATCTATCGATGTTGAGTTGTTGTTTCCCATACGTTAAAGTAGAAAATTTTAAATCATAAATTTTATATTTGTTGAAGAGAAGTGAAGGTAGAAAGTGTTAAATAATAATAAATAGTGATAAATAGTAGTAGTAGTCATTTTTTTATTGATAGTTAAGAGGAGATTTCAAATATTAGGTTGGTTCATTTATGGCATCAATGTGGCATGAAACTGTTTCTTTTGGAGCATTTGACATAGCATGAAACTGGTTTATGTGGCATGTCAACGCGGCCCAAGAATTAGATGTTTCAAGTCGAAGAATGGGAGTTTAGTTTAGGAGGGGCAGTTGGTGCAATAACATAGTTAGTTGGACATTTATTAGGCGCAGAACATGGCCCAAAAGTTGTCATTTTAAGTGGAGAGATAGAAGTTGTATTTTGGAGGGGAAATATGGTGTATTAACATAGTTAGTTGGACATTTAATAGGCGCAGTATTATGGCCTAAAATTTAGTTGTTTAAGTGATAGGACCATAGTTGAATGGTCATTTGCACATTAACAAAGGACCAATGTAAAGGATAATTGGACATTGATGTAGAGATTTAAAGCAGTCTGAAAATAGTTGTAGAAAATGATAAGAATACTATAAAATATAGTTGTGAATTCATTTGGCAAATCAACGTGGCTTGAAATTAGCTGTTAAAGAGTTTGTTGTTTAGATGGGGGGTCAAAGTTGACTGTTGTTCTATATTAATAGGGGATATTTACTGAAGAAAAGTGTCATAAAGGTATTGGTAGTATTTGTATTTTTTTTTCCTGAACAGGCTAGTTTTGGTGTATGATAAAATTTGATTTTCGTGGATGTTAGACAGTAGAAACGTTTTTTTTTTTTAAAGATAAAAAAAAATAACACACACTCCACATAGAATTAGAACTAAGAGGGTGGGGGTTGATTGTGCATGCATCGAAATAGATTTTTCTTTGTATCTAGATAAAATTTAAATATGATTAATAATATAGTGGAAGAAGGTGGTAGTGAAAGAGGGGCAATGTTGGAAGTAAGTCCAATATCTTTTAAAAATCCACAGTTAGTTGAAGAAAATGCTTTTCAAATATTAGTAAATATGATGAAAGAGATGTGTGAAGATATAAATCGGAATTAGAAAATAATGAAACAAGAAATTAGTGAACTTAGGACAGAAATGAGGAAATGAGACAGGAATTAATGGGAAGAATGGATGTAGGTCATGAAGTAGTAGAAATAATAAGGAAAAATGTGGATAAAGTAAGGACTGAAGTTTTAGAATTAAAAGGAAATATGGAAGAATTAAAGGAGGAATTAAATAAGGGAAAGGTAAATCAATTAAAGTAGGGAGTATAGAAGGAGGTAATGACAAAGAATTGGGAAATTTTGGAGGGAAAATAGAGGGCAAAGAGGATGTAAGGGTTGAAATAAAAGAAATATGTAGTAATATGATGGAAAAAATAGAGCAGAATGTAAAACAGATTGGATAGAAGTGTGATGATTTTAGTTTAGGTGATAGTCAAGACTTACTGATAGATAAGTTTATGGAAAAGCAGTTTAGTGTTTCAGTGTTTAAGGCGGAAGTGGAAGAGAACCCGTTGGGTATTTAGAAAGTTTAAGCCATTTGTTTTCATTTAAAAGATTGACAGAGGAAAATAAAGTTGCGGTAGCAAGTGGTTACTTACAGGGGACTGCATGTAATTGGTGGAATACTATGGGTGATAGGCTGTGAACGTTTGCTGAGTATAGACGTGTGATTTTGAGGGCATTTTGGAATAAGGCTAGGTAAGACGGTATGATGTATAAAATATCTCAGGAAAGATAGGCAAGCACTCAGGGGGAAACTCATGCACAATTTTTTTATTGACAGATAGCAAAGTTTAGGGCGTTAACAGCATTTCCCATGTCAGAGGGACAAATGATCAGAATATTGTGGAATAACATGCCAGCGGAGATACAGCATTTAATGTTAAGTAAGGATGGGTGTTCAATAGATGAGAAGGCAGAATTTTTAACACAAGTCGATTACACTCGGGAACCTTTAGATAGATATAGAAAATGGGATGGGTGAAGTAATTTAATGGATAGGAAAAAAGAGCCACCTGATCGGTTATAGAATAGAATGATAATGGGATGGGGGTTTTAGTAAAGAAATAAGAATACACATATACAGTTAAATCAATGTTAAGTAAATAAAATTAGATTGTTTATAAGTTTAAATTCTGGGAAAACTAAAAGGCTCAGAATGATATTTTAGTTTAGAGGAGAAATGGAGATAATGTACCAAAGTACATTGATATTAAAGTAATTGTATGAGTCCCATGTTTTAAAAATATAAAAATTTAATATTAAGAGAATAAAATGTAAAAATTAAAGAATAGGGGGGAAGGGGGAATTTTTATTCAATAAAATAAACTGTAAAATGCTGTTTAAAATAAAGATTTCTTTTGTTTAAAAGAAGAAAAAAAAAATTGTAATAAATAAATGATTTAATATTTTTTTAAATGAATTTTTAATAAAATAATAAAGAGATTTCATTTTATTTTATAATAAAATAAATAAATATATGTGGGTGTGTGCATGCAATTTTTTTTGTCTGTCATGATTGTATATATTGAAAAAATATTATTAAACTCAGAGGTAAAAAGCCAATAAACTCACCATGCTGGCTAATGCGTGTTGGTGAGCAGCCCATCCATGTTCGTATACTATATGAATAATCACATAGTAATAACAGCTAGAATGACAAGAATGTATGGAGTGGACATTAGGAATTTGCCCTGTTCGGTTCCTTTAAGGCCTCCAAGAGGAATCAAAGGGTCTCCTTTCAGTTAATAGCAAACTCCTTTCTGCAGCTGGGTAAGAGAACATACAGGTGTTACTGACCTCATTGAAAAAATTAAAAGACTGAAGTGGAGTTGGGCATGATATATTGTTAGAAGAGATGATAACAGACGGACAATTGAAGTTTTAAACTGGATTCCAAGAGATTGTAAAAGACCCAGAAAGAGACCACATGTGAGATGGATGGATGAAATAAGAAAGTGTGCAGAGGTGATGTGGAGAAGAGAAGCTAAATATAGGAAAAGATGGATTGAACTTGGAGAGACCTTCATCCTGCAGTGGATTGATAATGGTTGATGATGATGATGATGATGTATGCAATTTTTAATAAAAGTAGATACTAGAAGCTGATTTTATTTTCACGAGAAGAAGAACGATGCTGCTAAAAATAAAGTTTTCCATTGTTTAAAACAGTATAAATAGCCCAATTTTGTTCATTCCTGGTTCGGAATTTCTCATTTTAATAAAATGATTTTGAAGTAATATTTCCAAAATGTTGCATTGTTAAAAAACCAACATATTTGCAGTTGACTGATAGCCGCTCACTACGCATTTAGGACCTGCGAATAGTTCAGAAAGTAATTATGTTAAAATAAACTACATGGACAGCAGAGTGCGGGGATGTCAAACCAGCCATGGAAATATTAGGACACAGGATCTACAAAACAATTTTACCAGTCATCAATGAGTTAAGAGATAATTCCATTATACTGTTCTGTTATATTTAAAAACCTAGGTAATTATTTGACTTTGATATCTAAACATTCTGATTTCCTTTAAAAATAAAGATAGACTTTATTTAAAAAACTTTTTGAATTAAACTTTAAAAAAAAGAATAAACTTTAAATTTCAAAAAATAATATTTGCGATAATAAAATAAGTAAAAGCTGCTTCTTTAAAATAATATTTTGGCATGCACGTATGTGTGATTTGATTTTAAACTTAAACTTAAAAAGAAAAAATAATAATAAAATATGATGTAACGTGTATTATTTATTTGCTTAAGTAATATATTAAAATGCTTATTTTAATCTTTAAAAAAAGAAGTGTATGTGTGTTTCATTATAAGATAAAATGATTCATTTATTTTAAAATAAAGTAGAACATTTAAATTATTTTTTTTTAAATATTTATGTTTATTTCTCATATGTGCAGGTATGTATAAATATTTATTTTCTTAATAAGAGTATTAGGGAAAAAATCCAATCATTAATAATAGTATTTTAGAAAAGATTCTCCAAATTAAATCTATAAATGTTTAGCATTCAGTATAATGTTGTTATTATTAGTTTTAAAGGAGCAAAGTATTATGTTGAATGGTTTGGGGGAATTATTTTAGTTTTAGAAAATAGTAGCAGTTTAGAACAGGCGGGCATTTAATATACCTTTTGTTTGTTTATTAGTGGGTGGTTGAAACCGACTGAGCTAGCGGACAATTCAGATACCAAGTTGTGCTGATCAGATAAACATGCTAATTCTAATGTAATTAGCTGGCACCTAAGGGATTTTCTTTCTTCTTTAAAAATAATAATAAAGTGTTTGTTTGATTGGTATATATTTGGTAGTCAAGTGTTGAATGTTATTGATAGTTCACTATTGGTAATATTTGACACTTTATCTGAAAACCAACCATTTTTCTGAAAGGGAAATTTAGGAGGACAAAATACAATAAAATATTAGTTAATATTTTATCTGTCGGTGTTGAGTTGTTTTTTCCCTGTAAGTTAAAGTAGAAAATTTTAAATCGTAAATTTTATAGTGTTAAATAATAATAAATAGTGATAAATAGTAGTAGTAGTCATTTTCTTTATTGATAGTTAAGAGGAGGTTTCAAATATCAGGTTGGTTCATATATATATATATATATATATATATATATATATATATATTACAAATCGATGTCTGTATATCTTCAAAATAATATAAGTAAATTTATAAATAAATATTATAAAATACAGTATTTGAAAATTTATAAAATTATATCTATAATCGTCACTTAGAAGTGCTTCCAACTAAATGTCAGCTTTTCCATAATTACATGATGTCAACTTTCCCATAATTCTGTAATCTTAACATTTACTGTTTGACTATTAATTAAATAACCTTTATAAATATGCATTGGATAAAATTAAAAATATTGAAATTTATTATAATGAATTGTTAAACGTTGTATATAATTATGATTGTGTTTATTATACAGTTAAAAATTTTAATTCTAAATATAAAAATAATATTAATAATAATGTTAGTTCTTTTGATAAAAAATTTTGGATATCAATATCATATATTTCAAATCAACAGGCAAGTTCGTTAAGAAAATTTATAAAGGTATATGTGATATTACATAAATAATTCAAAAGATAAGACTTTATTGACAAATAGATATTGTATTATTTAGAAATGGATGTGTAGGTGTAGCAGTGGAATATAGGTGAATCGAGGTGCACATTGGAAAAAAGAACAAAAGAGCACTTGTTATTATTAAAAAGAGTTCAAAATACAAAACAAAATTATGAAAATAATGATAATTTGTCAACTTCTGTCTTTTATAACCATAATAAATCATATATATATATGGTTGTGATTTTAAATATAGTAATGTAAAAATATTAGAAACTGAAAGAAATAATAATAAACGAAAAATTGAAGAAGCAATGTTAATATAAAAATACAAGAAAAATATAATTAATAGGCAAGCAGCAAACATTAAAATCACGGAATTATGAGAAAGTTGACATCATGGAATTATGAGAAAGCTAACATTTAAAAGTATTAATTGACAAAAACTACAAAGACAGTTGAAAGCACTTCTAAGTGATGGTTATAGATATATTTTTATAAACATTCAAATACTGTATTTTAGAATATTTATTTATAACGTTAATTTGAAGTTGTAATTATAAATTTTATTAAACGCCCATTATTATATTAAGTAATAATTTACTAAGGCTGTAACCTTAGAAATAAGCGTCTGAAAAATACGAAGGTAGGGACCTCTATAGGTCTTAAAACACAAGCTTACGCTATGAAGAAAAGAGAGAATCCTTCTTTACTTCAACCTACTTTTATATATAAATAGGTGAAGCTGAAGTGTTTTGATCTAAGAGTGTGAAGCTATTTAATACTTCACTAATTAAGTCCACAATTCTTATAATACATTAATACTCGCGAAATCTTACAATTTACTACGAGTCAATGAAAAGATCTTATAGTAAGAAATCTGTTACGATAATTTAAAGTTGTAATTATAAATTTTATTAAACGCCCATTAACTTTAAATTATCATAACAGATGTCTTACTATAAGATCTTTTCATTGACTCGTAGTAAATTGTAAGATTTCGCGAGTATTAATGTATTATAAGAATTGTGGACTTAATTAGTGAAGTATTGAATAGCTTCACACTCTTAGATCAAAACACTTCAGCTTCACCTATTTATATATAAAAGTAGGTTGAAGTAAAGAAGGATTCTCTCTTTTCTTCATAGCGTAAGCTTGTGTTTTAAGACCTATAGAGGTCCCTACCTTCGTATTTTTCAGACGCTTATTTCTAAGGTTACAGCCTTAGTAAATTATTACTTATAACGTTATATATATATATATATATATATAAAGTGCTCACTATTAAATAAGCTGTTAATAAGCTTTGCAGAATATCCCCAAACCCCAGACCAGTTTCTGCTATTGGCTTATTCAGTGAGGTGCTAGGATATTAAAACATTGGATTAAAAATACCAGGAGAAGCCCAGCATTTATCTAATACATAAGTATTAAATAGAAAATATGAAATTCACAGAAATTCATGTCTGTCAATCAGGCTATCTAAGTTAAATAGTCATATGGGACTGAACCAAGTTCAGATACACCATATATTAATAGTTTTAGCAGTATAAAATGTCCAAAGCTTTAATAGCAAAAATAAAATTACAAAGAAATCAAGACATATGTCACATGCCTAATTTAACAAGCTTGTATTTACAAATGTTATATAAAGAGCTTGCATTTAAATAAGCCCTTAACAAGCTTTGTAGAATATCCCCAACCCCTGAATGTTTTCTGCTGCTGGCTTTCTCAGTGAAGTGCATTTTAAATTTTGATAAGAATGAATTTATTTTGTTAGAGCCATATAATTAATATTTATTGTGTCAGTCTGTCCACTATATTTTCATTAATATTTATTATGCTCATTATTCATGTGTGTATTCCTTATCTTATGCAAATATTTATTATGCTATTTTAATGTGTTTATATTTGTTTGATTAATGCCTTCCTTGTAGGTTTCAGATATTATTTAATGTGTGGAGTTCAGCATTAATATAAGCTGTTAGTTTTTTTAGTGATAAATTTCTATCCTGCCATTGTTAGAATTAGACTATGTTTTACAGCTCTAGATTTTATCAGATAGTGTGCAATTTATTAAGTTTGTGGGATGGAGATGTTCTCCTCATTATTATATGTATTTGCCATGAGAGGACCATGTTTTCATGTTTTTCAGAATAATTTAATGTATATCTTAGGTAGCTACTTCTCATGGAGAGGAGTGTTTTGTTTTTAGTGCAGTTTCCCTTTATTTTTAGGTGGTGAGACTGAATCCACACCTACACTTATGCTTGAGAGATAGTCATTGTAAACCACCATTATTATAGCTATGTTCTCTTGCTCTGAGAGCTGATTTTCAGTCTATTATCCCTCATTTGCTTTTGAAATATTAAATTTTCCACCATTTAAAGTGTAGATTGTTGTATTTATGAAGGTAATGGGAATGATAAGCTAGTTGTTGAGGTGGTCATCTCCTCAGATGCACTTAATAATTATATGTGCTTTTGTTTGATTATGACAACATCCTTAATGTGCTACTGTGCTTTGCCAGTAGTGTACAAGCAATCCCACAGGATTTAATAATTTAATTGCTCAGTTTAAAACATAGCATAATGGGTATACACAGACACAATGTTATTTTATATGTGTCAAATGGATAAATTTGCTGAGGGATTTCTAAATCTCTTAAAAATTAAAATTTTAATATTATTATGTGATATCAAATATATTAAATATCAGGTATGTATGATTTCTGATAAATGCTTTCTATTTACCATTTACTATTAAGATAGTGCCAGACAATAATCATTTTGTGATTTGATGATGATAGTTATCATTATCATATATGTCATCTAATTTAGAAACAGTAATAGATTAGATTAAACTTAATCTTATTTTTTATATTAACCTGCTATGGTGCAAACTAGCCACATTGTAATTATTATTGTTTCAATTGCATTAAATGTTTGTTTAATGCCCTGTTTTAGCCATAATAAATTGTAATATATTAACTAAATATTCTAGTTACTGCTTATAGTAATTTATAGTTCTGGAATTTATTTTAACAACTATAACTAAACCATACTATAGGCAATAAGCATTAAATAGAGTTCTGTATTTACTGATTTGTCACAATCAAATATAATAGAACAACTTGTAGCCCATGACATTACAATTGTTATGTTGTTTATGTATATTAAATAATTTATTAATGTTTAGTTTTCAATAAACGTGTTTTGTAAATTATTAAAATTTGTTTGTATTTTTCTGTATGAAATTATTTTCCTTGGTTCCATATATATATATATATATATATATATATATATATATATATATATGTAACAAAAGAAAATATATATATATATATATATATATATATATATATATATATATATATCAAGTCAGATAGTTATTATTGCTGTGATCCAAAATCACTAATATTTGATGTGAAAACATGGTATAAATATTTATTTTCCAATTAAAAGTATTTCAAATTAATAAATGTTCACTTAATCATTGAAATGGATGTATCCATCCATTATTCAGAATGCACATTATTCAATACTATTACATTCACAGAATCCCAACATTATAAATTGAGTATTTTATCTGTGTTGTTAAGAGATAAGAGAGAGAAATGAAATGGATCCTTTTCTTCTGTTATTTGTATGCCATTCTAGATAAAAGGCTATGGGTATTCTAAATTTTATTATTATTATTTTTAAATATTTGTTGATTAAAGTAAGCATCTCTTTCTGCAATTTAAATAATTATTATTATGATATTACTAGGATACATTAGCTTTTAGAACGTTCATGTTTCCTAAAGCCTGCTAAGATGCTCATCATTTGCCTAATAACACAATATCATTGTTTTATTTGATAAAATACCAGTGAAAAAGCCTAAGAATTTATTTTTCTCTTATTTAAGGAACATTTATTTATTTAATTTATTACTTTAGTGTTATAAGAAATTCCAGCAGACATGAGAGTCTATTAGGGGATATGTTTTAAAAGTTCAAATATTTATAGCTCAGAGAATGTGTTTTTGATGAAGTGACAAATCTGTTTTATTATAAATTATTAATTAGGGAATGATTGGAGACTTTTCTCTTTCCAAATTATTTATTTTATTTATAATGATTTATTTTATCATTGTTAATTACTGAGTCAATCCCTCATTATTTTCATTATCATTCTCTTGGTAAGACTCTCAACATTATTCAAAAATTTATAAATCATTTTTAGAATCTACTTTTCAAAATTAGTTTATTATATTTAGTGAAGTAATACTTTAATGGAGCTTGAACATTTCTCCATAAATATCAACTGTAAATATCGTACTTTTCTTCACTTTTTCAGGTTAGAATTTGGCTGCCCAACAAAAGGGGTCCAACGGCTGTGTTCCAGCCACAACTGATTTTGCTAGACTTTATTTGGAGTCAAAATTTTTCTTAAATATGTTATGTTATTACTACTACTTATTTATTTGGATCTATGATATCTGATTATTTAATTTGACATTTAAATTATGTAAATCTGTTTTTAAAACAAAATATGTTGTGGACCAAGTATCATATAGAAAAATCTTATATTATAAGTGTTGTTATAAATTGTTATATATAGTATTAGTCAGAAATGTAATGGTTTAGGTTGTTTAGTTGGTAGAGTGTGAAGCTTGGATATCTTACTACTGTTCATGATATTTAAAAGACAAATCGAGAATTTTGAAATCAGTTATATTATAAATAAGGATAAAAAAATTTAATTTATGTGAGAATTTGTGTGGATCCCAAGAAGTACACTCACCTGATACATCTAACCCCATTTATCAATATTGACTCAAGGGCAGAAAATGTAATTTTAGATATAGCTACCATAGATGAACCTAAAGTAAAAAAGGGTATTCATAAGGAAGATGCATTTCAACAGATTCTCATAGTGATGCAAAATGAAATGCAGGAAATAAAAGAGATTAAAGAAAATTCAATAGGTCAAATGCAGGAGATGAAAGAGATTAGAGAAAATTCAGTAAGTAAAATGCAAAAGTTATAGAACTTAAAAACAAATTTGAAAAATCAAGTAGATGAAATAATGGTAAACTCTGAATGATTCAAAAATAAATTTAATGAAGATATGAGAGCAAGTTTAAAAAAATCAGAGGAAACGATAGAAGCTGCTGGACAAAAGTTTCAAATTCACTATAATGAAGTTTATTAATGAATTTAGAAAAGAAATTCAGAACCAATTAAAAACTGTTGAAGGGGAATTTGATTTTGTTAAAGATAAATTGAGGGATTATAAAGAAAAAGTTGATGATAGTAATTTTGGATGTTATGATAATGCTGAAGAATGTCAGATTCAAATGAGAAAATTAAGCATCAGACTTGAAACTCAAGGGATAAATCAAATTGAAATTAATCAAAGTATTAATGACACATTTGTACAACTAACTGAAAGTATAGATAGTTTAAAGAAGAGAATACAGACTCCTAGACCAACAATATTATATAGTCTTGAAAATGAGATTTCAAAAATTAAGAGTCAGTGTTATAATATTATCCATCAAAAGTTGAACAAGAAAAAAACAGTTATTCAGAACTTTGAACAATATGTTAGAAATTTAAGTTTAGTTCCAGAAAATAGTGTTGAGAAAATAGAACTTAGATTAAATGAAGTAAATAGTTATTTGGAAAATCATATTTGGCAGGTTTATTTGGAAGTATAGGGCGTTATAACTCATGCCAGTGTAATTATGATAACTGGAAAGGGAAGATGCAGTTGAAATTAATAGAAATGGATGACCAGTGCCAATGGAAGAAATAAAAGATACTACAAGTAAGCCAACAGCAGTAAATAATGTTAATGGAAATGCTATGGCTAGGATAGATTGTGAGTGTTAAAATTATAAATTGAACCTAGTGAAAGTAATGCAGGGTACAGGTAATGAAAGACAAAAATTCTAAGAATAATTGTAGTCAATTGAAGAGTAAAAATTTGGTCTAAACACAAATCAAAGACAGATCTGGAAACCAAATAAGATTAGAACCACATAAATTGGATATATTTAATAATAGAAGTAGTTTCTGAGGCAGATACTCATAACTCTTTTGCCCTTAAATATTTAAAAATCAAATTGTTTAAAGGGAATAGCTAGAAAACCCCTATAAGTATCTTAAAAATCTAGAAAAATTATTTGTCTTATGTCAACTAACTGAAATAGAAAAAATTGCTATTGCTAGCAATCATTTGACTTTGGCTTCCAAAGATTGGTGGCAGTCCCTATTTGGCAATCCCCAAACATATGGGGATTTCAAGTATCTCATATTGCTAGTTTTTTTGTGGGGAAGACTGTCAGGACAACCTCAGATACCAAGTTTCAAGAGAAAAATATAGTCATTATAAGGGTAGTTATACCAGTTTTCAGAAGACAGGCAGTGAAACTTAAAACAATAATGGCATATTCTCTATCAGAACAACAAATTGTCCAGATATGGTACCAGAATCTGCCAAGACACATAGAACAAATATTAATTGCAGCTGACCGGCAAACTATAGAAGAAGTTGTAGAAGTATTAGATTCATTAGAAACTAGTGACAAAAGTATAGATACTTGCATAAAATCCATGACAGAAACCCCTTCCACTGTAAGCAATATTAATGTCCTAAGTAGATCACCCTGGGATAGAAGAAAATTAGTTAGAGTTAGAAGCAGTTATAGAATACATCCTTACAGTAGGAGTAACACTCATTTTAATCAATATTTTGTGTTGAGAAAAAGTTTAGATAGTAATCAACCATCCATTAATAGAATACAAAGTATTCCAAAGAAAAATGTAACAGGTAATAAAAATAATGGGGTATTAAACTAAGTAGAACCTAACAGGAACATTCCTCACTTGGCGGACCTGTTTCTAAATATCTGGGGGACACAATGATGTGGATAATTAGTAACATTGATTTTGATATTGAGAATTTGGAACCTGATAAAATAGTTGAGCCCCCTATTGTGTATAGTTGTCCATTGATTAAAGTTATCATTGCAGGGGTAGCTGTAAATACATTTATTAGATCAGGAAGTCAAGCTTCCTTGCTGACTGAAAAAACTTATTTAAAAATTAGCCAAGCAAATAAATCATTACCAATTTTGAAATTAAAGTAATTCAGGTGACTTTTGCCAATAGGAAAAAAACTAAATTATTTAATAAGCAAATTTTTATTCTCTTAGAAATTAATTTTTCTAAATTTGAACATGTAATTTAATTATGCCAGGGCTGATTCATGAAGCCATAATTGGATCTAGCTTCATGACTCTTTAAAACTGTTCTATCAATTATCAAAGTCACACTTTTAAGTGTCAAGAGGAAATTTGCTCTCTTATAGTCGATTGTACTAGACCATAAAAGAGACCTCAGTTGATGTAAATATAAAGGTTAAGTTAGACAGTTCAACTGTTATAGGAACAGAATACTACAAACCATTCTTCCAACTGTTGTTTCAGTATAGGTATGTTTTAACAAAATACCTGACATCTTAAAGGGATATGTTCATAGAATTAGGTTGAAAGATAATAAACCATTTCAGCAGCACAACTACCCCATCCTATCTCAATACTAGGCAGAGATACAGCAGTAAACCAAAAAGATAATCACATTGGTAGATGTTTAGACCCAGTCCATCACCTTATATTAATAAACTTTTTGTAGTAAGGAAGAAGTTGGGGTCATTAGGATCTGCCTGGATGCATGTATACATAACCAACATACTATTCCTGAGCATGGCATACCATTCCCCATTCAAGAGTTGTTGACTAGTTTCAAGTGGAAGAGCATTTTCTCAACATTTGATTTAATAGCCAGCTATTGGCAAATTCCAATACATCAAAAAGATCAAAAATATATGGTAATCCATTATCAGTGCCAACATTATATTTTTAAAGGATGCTCTTTGGTTTAATAAACAGTGGATCTGGTCTTATCAGATGTCTGAATATGGTCTTTTCCAAAGATCTTAAAAAGCTATTAGTTTAGTATGTTGATGATATTGTCATTACCTCAGATAACTGAGAGAATCACTTGCAGCATCTGAACTTGTTTTCTATGAATGTTCCAATAACAATATCAAAATAAATTTAGAAAATTGTATAATATCCTTTCTTGTCCATTTGGTCAATGATGAAGGAGTCAAACCCCATTCAGACAAAGTTGTAGCAATTCAAAAGTTTCCTACTCCTAAACTAAGAAATACTTGAGGTTGTTCTTGGGACTTTGCAATTACTATCACTGTTTTTACAAAATTATCTCTTATGATATGGTCCATTTGTGAAATGTAAATGGTGGAAGTAGACCCAAGAACATACAAAGATATTTCAATCTATAAAAGATACATTTTTTGAAAACTGTAATATTAGTTAATCCAGACTTTGATAGGTAATTCTATTTAAAACAGATAGAAGTGGGTTTGGTTTAGGGGTTATATTATACCAACTTAATGACAATAGGGAATCTAGGGTGTTATACTTTTTGAGTCATCAGTTAAAGGGGGCAGAATTAAATTATACCATTGAAGAAAAAGAAGTATTAGCAGAGGGATGAAAGTTTCAAAAACTTAGGCAGATTTTATTAGGATCAAAGGTTATAGTTTATAAGACCACCAAACTTTAGAATTCCTTAACAAAAGTTATTTCAACAATGAAATATTAGTTAGGTGGAGTCATTTTCTCCAACAATTCTGTTATGAAATCATGTACTGTTCAGGCCAGGATAATGTTATTGTGGAGATGCTTAGCAACAATCCTGTTCCTGTGAATTACCAAGATCCTAGCACTTTATTAGAAAATGATATAGTTAGAGATTACATTAACTTAGCAGCATTGCAAGCTCAAGATGTTAAATTTAAAAAGATAGTACATTGCTAGATTAAGTTAGGTTAAATAAAAAATAGATATGTTCATAGGATAAAGGCAGGATATAAATTTAATAATGGGATTTTTGGAAAGAAAATAAAAAGAGAAGATGAAAATTATTTAAGAGTGGTTATTCCATCTTCCTTAACAGGTAAGCTCATATACTATGTCCATTACCAATATGGTCACTATGGGGCTCAAAAGATAGAGCCTTTGATAAAGCAGCATTTTTATTTTAACAAAATGAGTGAAACTATTACCCAAAGCTTAGAGAATGTGAAATATGTCTTAAGATCTAATTTAAAAACAAATCATATGTTGATGCACTTCAACCCATATTGCACAATCAGCCAAATGAATTGTTGGTGCTGGATTTTTATGAGCCATACTGCCAAAAGTTATTAAGTTTGTTTCACCCTACCCAGTCCTAAGGACTTACACCAAAAATCTTATTAAGCACTTATAAACCTTCCCAATTACTGTCATGTGTAAACCAGAATCCATTTTAACAGACCATGCTACTGCATTTATTTTGGGCTCCTGGTAAATGTGGTGTAAGAAGCATAACATAAAACATGTTATGTGTTTTATCTGAAATCCCCAATCCAATCCAAGTAAAAGTGTCATGTGCGAATTAAGCAGACTACTTAGACTGTATCTTCACAAACATTGGGGGTTCACAAATTACCTCATGTGATTCATTACATCAATGTCACCATAAATGAATCCATCATAATGTCTCCAATTAGATTACATTTTGGTAAACCTGAAACTTTACTCATTAAAATCCCTCTACATATTATTGCAGAAGATGTTGATATTTTGCATGACCAAACAGTAGCCAGAGACACTTAAAATATGGTTGACAAACACACTTATCTATTGAAATCCTATCACTGTTCATGATTACATCTTAGTCAGATCTCCCCATGACAGTAATCTTCAGAAACAAATGTTTAGAAAGTTTTTGAATCTATATGAAGGTCCCTATAAATTTGTGAAGCAGCTGGGAGAGAATGCCTTTCTAATCTCTACTTCTGATGAACTGAGAGGAACCTACAATGCCTGAAGTTTAATACTCTATCACAAAAAATTGAACTTTTATTCAAAAATTTTTCTTTAGTAAATATAAAATGTTTAGGCATATGGTTTTTCTAAGTATGTTTACATTTCACTTGTTGGTACGTTAAAATAGTAAAAAATAATGGTTTATTTTTTTTTTTGCTGTAACTGAGGGCGATTGTAACCATGTGCTATGGCACAGGATTTTATCAAATATTTTAATATTGCATTACATTATAATTAGCCATCTAAAAAGGATAAAATAAAATTAATAAGTAAAGAAATAAGTTCATATTATTCAATCTGCAAATAAAATTGTACCACTTAATAAATAATATTTTCTATATTTAGAATTAAATAGTTATTTAATAAAGGATATTGATAAATTATATATCTGCTCTAAGCATATTTAAATAATATTTCATAAAATGTAGGTTTATAATGTTAAAGTAATGTTTAACTTTATAAAACTTTAAAAAGATAGAAAGAAAGAAAGTTAGCTGAGTGAATATTTCTATTTGTTAGTATTTAAAAGTTATTGTTTTACTAAATTGCTGATATGTTAGGTAAATTACTTCATTTAAGTACATTTAAGATTTATATCTCAGTTAATTATCAAAGTAATTGAATAGTAATTATTTATTTAAAGTTTAGATTTATTATTAAGATAAGCTTGCCTCAAACAAAGTTAATTTCCGGCTCACATAGGTGTGTGAAGGCATGTGTGTATTTGTTAACCTTTAAATCCTTAATTTTATTTATTAAAATATTTAATTTATTTATTAAACTTTTAAAAGTAAAATGTGTAATAAATGTGGCAAATAAAAGGTTAAATATACATTCTAAACATCTGATATAAAGAAAATCAAGGTGAAATAAAAATATTATTTAGTTTTAAAATGTAATAAATCATTAAATTATTGTATTTATTTTCTTTATTAGATATTCTATTAATAGTTAATTAGTTAATCTTTTTTTCACCTTGATATCTAATGCAGCCACATGACATCTATTTTTAGCAGAATCTAGGACAATGTTGCATAATTTCTTAGGAGATTATGTAAGAAATTAGGCTGTTCTTTCAAACTGTCTGATTTGGGGGGAGCAATCTTTGCTTAACAAGTGTCAAGGCTCATATAAAAGCAAAGAAATTAAATAATTCTGTGTTTTGGTCGATTTTTTAGCGCTGGTTTCTTCCTCATACTCTGGCACTGTTCTTGATTGAACTTCTAATCATTTTATTAATTTTAAAATAAGTGTTAAATTATCTATTTTTAAAGTCTTTAAGGAAGGATGCAAAGCTAAAGAAAGTAAAGGTATCCAGTTTTCATGCTTTATTTTAACTAAAACTTTCTAGATCAAATTAACAATATGTGCCAAGTTAATATAAATTGCTTCCTAATTAATTTTCAATAAGTAAAAGTATCATTCAACTCTAAACATAAACAGATGAAAATATTTTCCTTAACTAAGAAAATCATATTGAACATTGTACTAATTCATTTTATTATAGTGCATACTATCTTTTGGGGCTACAAATTTAAAACTAAAATTAAGTAAAAACAAATTAAGAACTGTTGAAAACTAATATTAACTTTAATAAATGCTTTGTTATTGATTAGTAATTTAAAGAATGAAATGCCCAAATGTTTAACAAAAAGTCTGCAAATTTAATACTGTCTTCTGAAATTTAAAATTTCCTAAAGAAAATAAACATGCTGTTCTTTAAAATAAAAAATGTTCATTGCTCTTATGTGTGTGCAGAAAAAACGGAAAACTTAAAAAAAGTGTTGTAAAGGAATTAAGTTAATTAAACTAGAAGACAGTGAAATTTATAAAGGGAAGAGTTTGTGAATGATAATAATGAACATATAAGTATGCCATATAATAATTTGCGAACTATTATAGTTAAATGCAGTTTTACTAAAAAAGACTTACTGAAACACTATTTCTGCTTTAATAAAGGAAATAAATAACCTACTGTTTGAAATGTGCTTTAAAGGAAAGGAATGCAAAATATTGGAAATTTCCCAATGAAACCTTAGATCATTACTAGGATTCTACAGCTTATAATCATTATTATACACAAGTAAATGCCATTTAAAAGAAGCTAGCTTTTGTTTTATAAATTTGTCTTTGTATAATGCTTCCCAATCTGTTCATGTTTTAGAATAAGATATTTTACTCATATTGCTTATTTATTATCATAGTGAGAGTTATAGATGCTTTGTTGTTTTAAAAAAAATTCATTTAAAAAGTATAGATACATTGATGTTATTCTTATAGCTGACAGCATGGGACTTTATGCCCTGAACAGCTTGCTTCTAACTGAAGCAGCTCCACTAATGAACTAATTTTATTTTTAAAAACAAGGATAGTAAGATAATGGTTATATTATTTTTATCTATATTTGCTATGTGATATTTTATTTTATATGTCAACATACCTTACTTTATTTAAAGTTGACTCAAGATGTTCACAATGAAGGACGTGTAGATATTTCCACTACACACAGATAAATTCAAATGTATTGGTGACGTATTTAATTTAAAGTTGCTTATTCTTTATTTAAATAGAGATATGCATCTCCAACAGGCATTGCTATCATATTAATTTCGAACAATTTATATTTTTTGGTAGTTTTAAAGGTAAACAGCTGTTATATATGTGTTTATCAGAAGTTTAATATTTTTCTTATTATCATTCTTAATAAAAATTGCATTTTAAGTTTTGATCAGGATGGATTTATTTCATTATAGCCATATAATTAATAATATTTATTGCATCAGTCTGTCCACTATATTTTCATTAATATTTATTATGCTCATTGCTCATGTCCATATTTCTTATCTTATGCAAATATTTATTATGCTATTTTAATGTGTTCATAGTCATTTGACAAATGTTTTCCTTGTGGGTTTTGGACGTTGTTTAAAGTGTAGAGTTTAGTGTTGATATAAGTTATTAGATTTTTAGTGGTAAATTTGTATCTTACCATTGTTAGAATTAGTCTATGCTTTATAACATTAGGTTTTATCAGATAGTGTGTTATTTATTATGTTTGTGGGATAGAGATGCTCTCCTCATTATTATATGTATTTTCCATGAGAAGACAATGTTTTCATGTGTTTCAGAATATTTTAATATATAACTTTGATAGCTAGATTCCATGGAGAGACTCATTTTGGTTTAGTATATTTTCCCATTTTTCTAAGGTGGTGAGACTGTGTCCGCATCTACACTTATATCTGAGAAATAGGCCTTGGGGCCAGTGAGATTGTGTCCACACCTACACTTATAACTGAGAAATAGGCCTTGAGGTCACCATTATTATAGTCATGCTATCTTGCTCTAATGTGCTTTTGAAATATAAAATTTCCCACCATTGAACATGTAGATTATTATATTTATGAATGTAATGGCAATGATAAGCTATTTGTTGAGGTGGTTATCTCCTCAGGTGCACTAAATAATTTTCAGTGATTTGGTTGATTATGACAATATCCATATTGTGCTACAGTGCTTTACCAGTAATCTACAAAGCAAATCCATAGGATTTAATAATTTTGCTCAGTTTAAATCATAGCTTGAGGGGAATACATAGACAAAATTTTATTTTATATACGTCATATGGAGAAATTTGCCAGGGGTTTTTAAGTCTCTTAAAAATTAGAATTGTAATATTATTATGTGAACATCAAATAAATTAAATATCAGAGTATGCATGATTTCTGATAAATGCTTTTTATTTACCATTTACTATTAAGATAGTGCCAGACAATAATCATTTTGTGATTTGATAATGATAGTTGTCATTATCATATATGTCAGCTAATTTAGAAGCAGTAATAGATTAGATTAAAATTAATCTTATTTTTTTATATTATTAATATTTCTGAGATAACATGAGTAAGTGCCTGACTATAGAATTACGAAAAATGTTAATCAGCTTATGGTGCAAGCTAGCCACATTGTAATTATCATTGTTTAAATTGCATTAAATGTTTGTTTCATGCCCTGTTTTAGGCAGAATAAATTGTAATATATTAACTAAATATTCTAGCGACTGCTTATAATAATTTATAGTTCTAGAATTTATTCTAGCAATCTAAAACTAAACAACACTGTAGGTAATAAGCTTTAAATAAAGTTGTTCTGTATTTACTAATTCCTCGGAATCAAATATAATAGCACATCTTATGACTCCTGACTTTCAAATTATATTGTTTATGTATCTTCTAAATGATTTACTAATGTTTAGTTTTCAATAAATGTGTTTTGTAAATTATTAAAATTTGGTTGTGAGTATTTTTCAAGTCGGATAATTATTATACTTGTGCTCCAAAATGTCTAATATTTGATGAAAAACATGTTAAAAATATTTATTTTCCAATCAAAATTATTTCAAATTAATAATTGTTCAATTAATCATTGCAATAGATGTATCCATCCATTATTCAGAATTCACATTATTCAATACTATTGTATTCACAGAATCAAAACATTATAAATTGAGTATTTTATCTGTGTTGTTAAGAGATAAGAGAGGGAAATGAAATGCACCATTTTCTTCTGTTATTTGAATGACATTCTAGGTAAAAGGTTATGAGTATTCTAAATTTTATTATTATTATTTTTAGCTATTTGTTAGAATAAAGTAAGCACTTCTTTCTGTAATCTAAACAATTAATATTATGATCTGCGTATGATACATTAGCTTATCAGAAAGTGCATGTTTCCTAAAGCCTGTTAGGATGCTCATCATTTGCCTTACAACACAATATCACTGTCTTATTTGATAAAATCCAAGAAAAAAACCCTAAGATCTAATTTTTGTCTTATTTAAGAAATATTTATTTATTTATTACTTTAGTGTTGGCATAAAAATTCATTATTATTTATTATATCATTATAAAGTTATTTATTTATTCACTCTACAAGATGTAAAGGAAATCAGATCATATCAGTCAATAATCCTAAAGTATATAAAATGTTCCATCAGACATAAGAGACTATTAGGGGATATGTTTTAAAAGTGCAAAGGTTTATAGCTCAGATAATGTTATTTTGATGAAGGGAGAAATCTATTTTATTCTAAATTATTGATTCGGGGATGATTGGAATTTTCTCTCTTCCGAAATTATTTATTTTATTTATAATGGTTTATTTTATCATTGTTAATTCCTTCCTTTAGCTTAACCGCATATCTCTGTGGCTAATTTTTTTATAGCTAACCAATTACTGAGCTTATCCCGCACTATAATCATTATCATCATCTTGGTAATAGTCTCAACTTTATTCAAAAATTATATATCATTTATAGAATCTTTTTTCCAAAATTACTTTTACATTATCATATTTAGTGAAGGAATACTTTGATGGAGCTTGGATATTCCTCCGTAAATATCAACTGTAAACACCGTAGGGTTTTTTCTCATTTTCGGGTTAGAATATATATATATTAAGCCAGTCCATGCTCGAATTTTGAACTTTATTTTTGATATCATCTTTTCTATGTATCAACATAAACAATTTGTTAAATAATAATAATAATAAAAGATAAGAAAATAAACATTTGGTTTTTTTTCTTTATTTTAATATAATATTAAGTCCATTCATCTGATATATTGTATGTAGTGATATCTATTTGACCCATTATGTTTAACTTTGGTTTTAATGTTTATTTATATTTGGCTTTAAATCTTACGTTGTGATAACTGTTTTGTTAGTTTATGTGCCCTAACATTACCTAAAAGTTATTATTGAATAAATAACATTGATATTATGGGGCTTGAATTAGGATTGGACCTCATGGTGTGTATTGGTTATTGAAGGAGTGTTGGAGGCATTCACCATCTTATATATTTTTTTTTATATATATATATATATATATATATATATATATATATATATATATATATATATAGTAATTGCCCCACATTTAAACTATATCAGCCACATATTCTTTTTAAATAAAAAAAAAGTTTGAATTTTGCAGCCCACTCAAAACAAATTCATTTGGAGTGAGCTCTAGAATTTAAGCTTTTCTTTATTTAAAGAAAAAGTAGGGCTTAAATAGTATAGTTGAAGAATGTTTCAAATATTTTATATAGCATTGTGCACTCTCTCTCTCTCTCTCTCTCTCTCTCTCTCTCTCTCTCTCTCTCTCTCTCTCTTTATATATATATATATATATATATATATATATATATATATATATATATATATATATATATATATATATATATATATATATATATATATAAGTTTGAATGTTTTTACTTACCATCAAAAATAACTGAAAAAAGACAAGGTTCTGAAGCACCCAATTCATTTTCTGCTACACAATAATATGCGCCACTTTCCTTCAAACGATTTTTAAAGTCGTAAACTTTAATTCTTTCAATCCATCTTTCTTTCCAGAACCAAGTATATTCTGTAATTTCAGAACTACTAATAACTTCACAATCTAATGAAAGTGGATTATAATAAGTCTTCTGATGTAATTTGCATATTGGAATACCTGCATATTAAAAAAAATATGTAAGTTATAAACAATAATATGTAATAATAATTGTATCTAATGTGACTATATATAATCTTTATATTAATGAGGAATTGCAATTTATCTATTATTTACCACACAGATCCATATTATGTTTGGTTGTTAACTAATTTACTTAAATAAAATTCAAATGATTTATCCTTACGATAAAAATATAACTAAACTAATATTGTTTGCATAATCTCATCAATATAAATGTCAGCTCTGTTTATTCTTGTTTACTTTGCCAAAGCAAAAAAACATACAGAATAATTGATTCTTATTTATCTGCCTTAGCAGTTAGGTATTAGTACTATGGCATGTGGAAATAGATTTACTTATAAACAAAGCTTATAGCATTATGAATTCAAAACGTTATGAATATTTAATTGCCAGTCCTCTTGAACCTTGGTCAGCCTAATATACTTACTCTGACATGGGATTGTGTGTGGATAGGTGGCAAAATTTATGTTTTATTAAATATTCAATATTTTTGTCTCTAGTACATTTTTACAAATTATCTCTAACTCTGAAAAATTAAGAGAGCTTTAAAGGGATTTGGATTACTCAGCTTAGATTTGATCTTTTATTAAGACAATATAGTCTTCAATGAATCAATTTGCAACTGTATTTGAACATAACATTTATCTGACGAAGATAATTATGCATAAGTATCCACTTGACAATCTCTCAAATCGAGAAATGCCTAGATAATGCTATCTAAAAGTGATTTATCTCACAGAGTCTTATCTAGTATTGTTGTTCTTGATTAATTTTTCATTATTGCGATAGAAATAATATCAGTAGTAATTGTAAAGCAAAAGGTAATCATCATCATCAACAACCATTACAATCCACTGCAGGATGAAGGTCTTTCCAAGTTCCATCCATAACCTCCGATATTTAGCTTCTCTTCTCCACATCACCTCTGCACACTTTCTTATTTCATCCAATCATCTCACATGTGGTCTCATTCTGGATCTTTTGAAATCCCTTGGAACCAGTTTAAGATTTCAATTGTCTATCTATTATCATCTCTTTTAGAAATATGTCCAGCCCGACTCCCACATCAGTTTTTTAACTTTTTCAATGAGGTCAGTAACACCTCTTTCTTCTCTTACACATATATTGCGTTTTCGACCTCTTGTTACTCCCAACATGCATCTCTCCATACTTCTTTCAATAGTCTGAAGTCTCTGTATTGCTCTTCTATTAAGTGTCCAAGTCTCAGATCCATAAGTAAGAACTGGTAAAACACATTTATTAAAACCTTTTTCAAATACATAGGCATATTTTCTTTTAGTATCAAGTTATTTCTACAAAAAGCACTCCAAACAAGTTTAATTCTATGATTAATTGTACCCATTATGTTTTCAACTGTATTAATAATCTTACCAAGGTATTTGTAACTGTTGACTTCTTCTAACTCATCATAATCAATCATTATTTTTATAATTTGGGAAAATCCATTAACAATTGCTTTAGATTTATTAACATTTATCTTTAGTCCTACTTTCCTAGTTTCATCTGATAACTCCTGCAACATTTCCTGCAGCTCGAAAGAATTATTTTCAAAAACAACTAAATCATCTGCAAAATCTAAATGAGTTACATAATCTCCATTTTCCTTCACTCCTTTATATTCATATTGTAATCCACAAAATACTTCTTGCAGCACTGCTGTAAAAATATTTGGAAATATGAAGTCACCCTGTCTTACACTGTTTCAATGTTAAGCTTCCTATATCATTATGTAATCTAATTGTTGCTGTTGCATTTTTATAAATATTCTTCAAAATATGACAATATCCTGGATCTACACCTTGATGATCCAATGCTTTAATCACTGAAGAAATGTTTATAGAATCAAATGCTTTTTCATAATTTACAATTCAAAAAAAAAAAAATGGCAACTCATATTTATTTGTCATTTCTATAACTTCTTTCAACACCTGGGTATGATCTAGTGTACTAAAATCACTTTTAAATACATCTCGTTATCTTGGTAAGAGGAAATCCAATGTTCTCTGTACAGGAGTTGTAATTATCTTGGTAAAAACTTTGCATAATACTAAGAAAAGACTAATAGATCTGTTATTTCTAATATCTTTTTATCACCTTTTTTAAATATTAATATTAATACTGCATTTTTCCAATCATCTGATACATCTTTATCATTTAAACATTTGGTATATAACTTTGCTAAAAAAATTTCTATTTTTTCACCTGCTTCTTTTAATATATCAATTATAATTCCATCATTACCTGGAGCCTTCCCTTTCTTCATAAATTTAATTACATGTCTCATTTCATCATTCAAAATTCTGGGCAATTTGGAAGATATAATAGGTATAGGAGGCACCTGTTTATTACTATATAATTCTTGATAGAATTCTTCTACACATTCCATGATATCATCTCTCTTTTTAGTAATAATGCCATCTTTTTTCTTTATTGCAGAAATAAATTTCCTACCAATACCAAAATGTTGTTTTACACTCTTTAGACTTTTATTCTCTTCTGCAGCTTTCCTTGCTAGTTCACAATTATATGTTCTTATATCATTTTCAACTCTTTTCTGCACCATTTTACAAAATTTGAGATATTCAAACTTCTTTAATGCATCATTAATGTATATCCTCATATTCCTTCTTTTCTTCATAAATTCTCTATCGGAGAGAGTGGCTAAATTAGTTTTACAACTTAATAGAAGATAGCAAATGCAGATAATTCAGGTTTATGCTCCAAAAAGTTCTCATAGTAATGAAGTTATAGAAGATTTTTATATGGATGTACAAAAGGCTTTTGATCAGAGTAAACATTTTAAAATTGTTATAAAAAGATTTTAATGCTAGGATTGGTAAACAAATGAAAGATGAAAATTCTGTAGGTAATTTTGGTTATGATAATAGAAATGAGAGATGACATAGACTTGTGGAGTTTGCAGAAAAAAAAATTTTATATTATGAATTCTTTTTTTGAGAAAAATGTTTAAAGGAAATGGACATGGAGGCATCCAAATAAAGGTACAGCAGAATTGGATTATATTTTGACTAACAGAACATACATATTTCAAGATTGTAATGTTTTTAATAAATTTAACACAGGAAGTGATCATCGATTAGTAAGATGTAAGATACATGTTAATGCAAAACTAGAGAGACAAAAATTATTCAGAAAAATCAATATTTACAGTTGATATTCCTAATCTTCAGAAACATTCTAATAAATTTAAATTAGAACTTACAAATCGGTTTCAAGTATTAGTAGATTTTGCACATGATTCAGATTTGAATGACATCAATAAGAAAATAACTGATACACTTTTAAAAACTGCCATTTAAATCGGATTGGCAGATCAAGTTTATTAGGAGAATTTATAATGGTTTGTGTCATTTTGCTTTTTTCTCAACAAATAATATAAATAGATTGCTTAATAACTGTAAAATTCAAAATTCAAAGTTTAATCAAAATTTTATTATATATAGATTGATATGTGGATGTGGCTTACAATACATCGGTGATTCTAAGTGTACATTTGAAAAGAGAATAAAAGAGCATATGCTTTTGTATAATAGAATTCAAAAAGAGAAACAATCAGAATAGATGTAAATAAACCTTCATTATCCATTATATTTGATCATAATAAATCTTGTCAATATGGATTTAAATTTGATTATAAAAATATACAAATTATTCAAATTGAACATTGTCATAATAAACGTAAAATAAAAGAAGCTATGTTGATTTCAAGAAATTGTCAAATGTTAATGATAACAGAATTGTGGAAAATCTGAATTGAACTATGGGTATTGTTAATGTTTGTCTCGCTTTGATTCATCAATGTTATATAATTGATAAAAACTACAAAATGTATAGTTGAAAGTACTTTTAAAAATAATATAATTTATATAAATTTTACTGTATTTTGATCTATATATATATATATTGTAACGATATATAAATATGTCGTTACATTAATTTAAAAGAAAAACAAAGTTCGCAAATAAAAATAAATATATTAAAAATCTATAAAAAAAACTAAACGCTAAAATTAAAATGTTGTTAAATATATATATTCGCACAGATGCTAAACTTTAAAAATATTTTTTTTTTTTATATAAATAAAAAAAGGTATTTGAACGTATTTTTTTTTTGATAAAAAAATACAAGAGTTAAATATTAAAATATTTAATATAAGTTAAAATAAAAACAGGTATTAATTAATTCCTGTAATCTATAAATGGAAATTATTGTTTATTATTTGAAAAACAAGCTAGCCCTCAAGGCCCTTATGTAACAAAAGTCAGATGAAAAGTTAGATAAGAGAAGAAAGAAATTTTAGCTTGACCAATGCAAACACCAGAAATTCAGCACGGACCATAACTGAAACACCAGAGGATTAGTGACGTATTGCCGATTGAATCCTAAGATCAAATGATAAGAGACTAATAAAAATATAAAAGCCAAATTATTATTATAATTGTTATCTTAGAGCTGACTATGAATAGATCGTTATAACTAGCTGTATTGCAGATTTTCACGATGTGGAAGTCTGCAATAAATTTAATTTTCCGGACAACCAGCTGAGGCCTCTGGATGACAGTTTCTGACCAAATGCATGGCAAGTCGCAGTTTTATTTCAAAGAAGGAGAAAATCTACGAAAGTGATCACGAAGATGGACTTCTCAATCTATTAAATCCGTAAAGTATGAACTATTGTATCTATCTAATAACTTTCCTAAAATTGCAAGTAATTAATAACTGAAAATAAGAACTCTTATCTGACTTAAAGAATGCAAATTCAATTATTGATATTTTTTTATGTAGATGTTTAAGCAATCATTTCCAGTTCATTTTTTTTGTGTGTGTATTATGTTTTAACTAAAATGTATTAAATTTAAAGTGGTTTATAGACGCTTGCATGGATTCGTTTGCGGTTAATTATATTTTGGTTTTCATATTTGATCAAAATATATAGACATTCGATAAATAATGATACCTTACGGTGAGTATCTAAAATGTATTTATTCGGATGTCTTTTAAGTTATTGGTGACAACGCAAGTATCTTATGGTGAATACTATTGGGTTACTTATAAGTTTCCCTCTGCGATTGTCGGTATCAATAATTTTGTATTTTGATCGTTTATGTTTATTTTGAAATGTTTTTGACCGTGGAATCTATGTAATCGATCTATACCCAACATATTAAACAAATCTGTGCGAACGTATTTAAAAGTTAAATTCAAGTCGGGCATGAATGGCTGTATAGTTTTGTAAAGTTGTATTAAGGGAGGGTAATCTTAGGTTATTCATTTTGTAGTTGAATTGGTTCAATGGATTGGATATATTTGTGTAATTAGTAGATGTAGCAGGAGATCCGCCACGTGCAGGATTACATATATACGTCACACACCCTCTGTTTGCCTATGGATGGGTTTGTAAGTCGGCAGAAGACCGCAGTCCATTCCTATGGAGTTTTTAGTTTATTGATCTACTTGCCATCAGATGTCACATTCCTGGTGGTGGAGAGTCAATGTCTTCTCTATTTCTACTTATTGTTCAGATGTACATTCCTGACAATATAGTATTTTGTGTTGTCGTATCATGCTACATTGAATACATGAATGTATCAGATGGATTGGCGCCAGTTGATTGTGAAATTTGTTGCCTAAGGTTAAATCAGGGAAGAATATTGTTTTTTCAAATGCAGATCTATGTAGCCTATTCATACCCGACCCTCTAAATAAATATTAAACATTATAGCAAGCTATTTTAAATGTAAAATTAAAAATTAAGATAAAAATCTAAATGTTAAACTTATTCCTCGAATTTAGAATGATTTTACATGTGCGTAAATAAATATTTTTCTGTGTTAATTTCTGGCAGTGGCTTTTCTTATTTTTTTATACTTATATCTAAGGTTATATATTTTATTATCTCTGCGTCTCCACTGAGCTAGTGACAATGGGCTAATGATCTAAATATGTAAATAATGTGGAATCCTAACAGCGCGTATCTGCCTACTTTATAAATTTTTCTAGGCTCAAATGCCTAGATGGCGCCCTTGTAGAGCAGATATTGTGTTTGCGGTTAGATTCGATCTTCACTTGCATTTCGATCGTTATAATATATATATCCAAAAACAAAATTTTACTAACATTCTTCAACAACCATAGTTTCATCTATTAACAAATAGACCTTGTCAAGTGGAACTCAACTAAACATATCATGTACACATATACAAAACAAAATGGCCTTCCCATTATTCACTTCAAAAACGAAATTTATCTTAACTTCAAAAGCTGAGACCATCAGTCTAATGAAGTAAGATCTGAAGCCATCAATCTTATAACGACATTATTTGATGTTAAAGAAAGATGTTTTTTTGAAATGAATGATGGGAAGACTAATTTCCTTTATATATATATATATATATATATATATATATATAAAGGATATATATAAACCACAATATATATATATATATATATATATATATATATTGTAGCCTTTTGGTTTATTCCATCTATAAACCAAATGTAATAAAATGAAGTAATTGTAGAAAAAAAATTTTTTTTTGATGTAATAAAAGTTAAAAGTTTTATTTGAGAAAGTAATGGCTATATAGCTCAAAAGTAACATATATTGAGACAGTTTGTGTTTGTACAGAATATCTATTACTAAAGAGTTGATGAGAATTAAGATTGAATTGATTGTCAGTAGCTTTAGTTAACAGTTTCTTTCTAGAGAATAAGTTTAAAGTTATAGGGTATTATGGTGAATATTTATGTTTATGATTATCAGAAATTATAATTGATTTTCTGCTTGTAATTATAAAAAATTATGATGGATATTTTATATTCATATAATCTGAATAATCAGTTTTCTGTTTCATGACATGCACATGTATGTGTGTGTAATACAAGTATATGGGTTTGATTTTTTCTTTCCTTTATACAAATTGACATAATTTTATATATTATTTAAAATGTAAATCTAAATAGAAAATTATTTAAAAGGGAAGGAAAGAATGTAACCTTTGTTTGACCAAAAAATGTCAGTAAGCTTAATTCTTTGGTTAGATCTTCTTTGACTAATTTTTCATAAATTAATCACTGATGTGTTAGTCAGAGAAATGTGCTTAAGATGGGTAAAAGAAAGTTGTCAAGATTAACACTTAAGAAAGAGTCTATTGTTCATTCTGAGTGGAGATTTTTTAATTAGACTTGAAGAGGAACCACTGTGGGGGGAGGGGGGTAACATTGTTTTCTTTTCTCTCTTTTACTCTATAAAAGAGGTTGAGAAAAGTGAATATAAGAACTTTTGCTAACTACTAAAAAATTAATATCTGTGAAGGTGTTTTCCAATTTTTTTTAAAGTTTTCTTTTTCAGAATTTAATAATGTATTTAAGCTTTATAGTATACCAAAATATGAATTTCTAATTCATCTATAGGTGATGCATATTTCTTTTCCTCAAGTCAATTATGAAGAAATCAACTTTTAATAAGACATTTTATACTAAATGCTACAACTTGTCCATTCTGCTTATTAAAAATTTACTGAAGGAGAGAACTGTTAAATTTTTGTATGCAATTAAAAGACCAATTTATAATATAAGAATTATTTGGCTGGTTTAAATTCATTTGAAAAAAATGCAGCAAACTTTTGTAAAATGCTTAAAAAGTTAATTCATGTTAATAATCAGAAACTGCTTGTTGTCTATAATTTGAGCCTTTAAATGGAAAAGAAGAAGAAAGGGAAACAAATGAATTCAAATCCAGGAATAAACTCATCAAATGGAAGGTAATCAACAGAACTTTTTTAAACTTTATTAATTATCCTGTAGCTACATTTTGATTTTAAATAACTATCAATGTTTTATCTATCTTGATTCAAATGACTGTCTGTGCATTTTTATACACATTTAATTAAAAATAAGCTTCTCAAATAAAATGAACTGAATATATTAATTGATTGATGGGCAATTGTAGGAAAAGACATTAGAAAAAGACTATCATAATGTTGATATTTATTCTTTGTTTTATTTCGTTTATATAATATGTCATTTGTTTTTTTAATATTTCATTTTGTTTATACAATATGTCACACTCTAATCACTAGGTTATCTTAATGTAATAATTTTTTTTATTTATGTTAGAAATGTTTAAAGGAAGGTAAAATGCTTTTGATACCATTTAAGTATAGATGCTCATATAAATTTAAATTTAAAAGTAAAGAGAGAAATGATATAAATATTTTTATATTCTTAACAAAATTTTCATTTGGGCTTAATATTAAATATAAAGAGTGATTGGATGGATGGTCATAAAATCCATTATTATGTTATAAGTGTTGATCTGTTATTAATATAAATATTAAGTATGTTGTTGGCTTGACTGTTTAAAATTGAAATGATTCATATATGTTTTGATTTGGGATCTGGTTAGTCTGTCATTTATTTAGACTGGAATCAATATATGTGTGGGCAAATATAAAGCTATAAATGCTTGTCATTACTAATATAAAGTTATCCTACCACACCCAATAGATCGGAAATAGCTGTCTCATGATTTATATACCATAGCAATTGGAGGTGACTGAGTTTCACTCCATTTATTTGTTAAGATAGGGAATTATTAATAAAGTTATTGTTTAATTGTAGAAAATGTTTTGCATGCTAATATAGATAATAGATGTTTAGGCAGGAGCTCTTTACACAACTCTAGATCTTTAAAAAAGATCTCCCTCTGGCTCAAGCAAATGGTTCAAGTTAGGAGTTATTGTCATTTTTTTTTAATTTCCCTTACCAAGACGCTGCTGTGTGCATGTTATAAATACTGCATGGTGATGTGGGATCTGAGGAGAGTTTTTCTTATGTAGGACAGAATAAAGTTGTGCTGACAGAATAAGGATTCAGTCAGACGCATGCGTATGATGAGGGATGACAAAGATTTTAATTAATAAACTAACCGATCTGTGTTGATTTTTTTGAATGATGGTAAATTGAGGTCGTCAAGCTGAATGGACATACTGACCTATTAAGATATACAGTCAAAAATGTAAAGATCTGACAAGCATGAATGTAAAAGTATGGGTTTTGAATTTAAACCCATTTGCAAAATCAGTAGGGGATTTTGTGGCATATCATCCTTCTTCATTAGAAATGTGAAAACTATTGCTTGATAAAATGATTTAGAAATTTATGATTATTTCGCATTGCTAGTTAGAATAATTGAAATGAATATATTATTTTTGAATAGTCCAATGGACAATGTTCACAATAAAAAAAAAGGGGGGGAGTAGAAATTTATAGGTTTTCTTCTCTTTCAAGATAAGTTTTTTTAAAGCTAAAAATATACGGAATTCTGATTCCATGTGTGAGTGTTTGTGTTTATTATTATTATTAATTATTAATTTGATAAATAAATGGGTCAAACAATAAATAAGTCATCCAGAAAAGTAGTTAATTTAAACATGTATTCGAACCATAGTCTTTGGTAAATCTGAATCATATATTTAAGTGCAACAATGTTATATTTGGGTATGTTTTTATTTATTTTTATCGTTATTGTTAACGTAATAAAATTAATTAGTGTTATAAAATCTACATTGTGTCTTGTGTTTTGATGTTTCAAATATCTCCAGAATCTATATATCCAGCACCTATATTTAAAGTAATATTAATTCACGTTTAAAATTAATTATTTATTTTATAATGATAATTTATTTCCAAGATCGATTTGCAGTAGTCATTATTATATTGTTTCCATATTCGAGTCACATAGTTAATTTTACATTGATAATTTATTTCCATGATTGAATTACAGTATTGATTTTATGTTGATTATTTCTTTATTCGATTAATATAAATCATTTTATATAAGTCACCTTTACAAAATTCATTTTCACATAAATTATTTTCATAATTAATTTGCATAATCTGATTTTACGATTTATTTCCGTTCTTTACTTTCATAAGTAAATTTTGATTGATTTACCCGATTGATGTCCATGGTTTACTTCCATAGTTTAATTTAGAAAAATATAATAGTTTTAAAGTTATTGATTAAAATTTGGTCAATAGATTAGAAATAATAGAATAAAAATGACAGAGAATAGTTAAGTTATGTTTAATAAATTTAATCCTTTGATTCATTGTAATGTTGTGAATATTGGAAGCAGACATAAAATCACTTTCCTGCTCTCGGTGTTCAGAGTGATTCCCACTATTAAACTCGTATTAAGATTTATTTTAGCATATATGGGATCATATCCATTACAGTGTAATCACTTATATGAGCACCTCTTGACAGATCTAGACCTTTAGAAGGAGCAGTTCAATTATTAATCTAAGAGCTAGTTTGGAAGTCAAGTAGCATATTATAACCTCATTATTATATTATTATAAAAGTAGGGATCATGAATTGATAGTTGATCGAAAGATATATGTGTGTTAGAGAAATAAGATTAGGAATTCTCAGATTAGAGAACATAACACAGACATTCCGTGTTATATAATTGTAGCTATTGAAAGTCATAAATGCTGAGAACGAAAAATAAAGTAATGGAATTAAATGGGGAGAATTATTTGTGATAATTTTTATCTAGTATTAAATTAAATGATAATTTTATATTATGAACATAAATTATGAGTTCTCTGCATTAATTACTGATTTGTTTCCAGTCAGACATAAATAAGAACTGTATATAGTATTTTCTGTAGTTATCACTCGAGATCAGATATTTATAATAAAGTTGTGGAAGAAAGTTATCTCATTGTTATGAATTTTATAATAAATTTACCATGAAATATTTGCATGACTAATGCTAGGTTTGAAATTAAGACCACATAGATTGAATGGTTTTATCAATATTATTATTATTATTATTAATTTTTTTTGAGAGACAATTTAATTACTTTCTCCAGTATCTTCTATAGTCCTAAATATGGCTAATGATGATGATCTCTGGTGGGCATTATAGTTTATTACTGCAATTTGGCAACCCCGCTATATTTGATCCTAAAGTTAGTATAGAATTCAATTGACTAGCTACTTGAAATAAATGAGAGTTTACTGAGGTTCAATAAATGAAAGATTGTGCGGAGAAAGGTGAGGTGACAAATATATATATATATATATATATATATATATATATATATATATATATATATATATATATATATATATATATATATATGGTATGTTGAATTAAATGGCACATGAAAAAATCTATTTTTTATTCGATGAAACTATGGTTGTTGAAGAATTTTAATCAAATTTTGTTAGGCTAGTGTTTTAGTGTTATATGAATTTCTATTTTATTTATAAGTATTGGTATAGCTTTAGACAATAGTTTATATATATATATATATATATATTTAAAAGTATTGCATTAACTAATGTTTTAGATGACTATTTATTAGTCTGCATTATAGTGACATGTTTATTTAATGTTTAAAGAGGTTTATTTAAACTTCATTGTAACAATATTTCATACTCTGTAGTCAAGTTGCAATCTTTAAGTGTCCATATATATTCAATGGACCATTAGTAAGAATGGATTTCCATTCTTGCTATTAAAAGGTGTGAAGGTTGCCTTGACAGCAATTAGAAATATTGGTTGCTATATTTACTGTGAATGTTTAGGTGGTTACTGTTTGGAAACTAATATATATATATATATATATATATATATATATATATAGTATATATATAGACATATATAATATATGATATTATATATATATATATATAATATCAGTTATTTAAAGATCAATTTACATTAAAAGATAGGAAACTGATTTCAATTGGCACTCTAACTGTTATTGTTCTGGATGGCTGCACATAAAAACATTTAAAAGACATTAAAAGGTGGGTCCACTCAAAGTTATCAAACTGGCAGCTAGAGGGCAGTTAAATTATTATTTAAATAGATTTGGTAAAATTTTCACATGATAAACATTTAAAAGACAATAAAAGGTGGGTCCACTCAAAGTTATCAAACTTGGCAGCTAGAGGGCAGTTAAATTATTATTTAAATAGATTTGGTAAAATTTTCACATTATCATGCTTTGAGTGGACCCACCTTTTAATGTCTTTTAAATGTTTTTATGTGCAGCAACCCAGAACAATAACAGCTAGAGTGCCAATTTAAATCAGTTTCCTATTTTTTAATGTAAATTGATCTTTAAATAAATTATATTAAATGTATAGAGGGCAGTTTAATTATTATTTAAATAGATTTGGTAAAATTTTCACTTCATTTTATTTATTCATTACTAAAATATTATTTAACATTATATATATATATATATATATATATATATATATATATAATATATATATATATATATATATATTATTACTAAATTGACTAAGAATGATATTTTGGTAAGTTTTGACATTGTTTCACTTTTTACTAGTGTACCTGTAAATGAAGCGATTCAAGTTTTAAAAAATATTCAGTTGCCTAATTTTGCTGTGGTTTTGATTGAACACTGCTTATCGAATACATTTTTTGTTTTTGATGGGCAGATGTATAAACAAACATCAGGTCTACCTATGGGTTCACCAATTTCTCCAGCATTAGCTTCTATTTTTATGGAGGAATTGGAAAATAAAATTTTGACTTTAGCAGTTAAAAAACCATCTATATGCTGAGATATGTTGATGATACCTTTGTTATTTGGCCTCATGGCAAGCGCTCTTGATGACTTTTTTAATTTTTTAAACTCTTTTCACAACAATATTAAATTTACCATGGAAATAGAAAATAATAATCAATTACCTTTTTTAGATGTTTTGATTGAAAGAAGAGAAGATGTTTCTTTATACCATGGTATATATATAAAAAACCAACACACACTGGGAGATATCTGCATTTTTCCTCTCATCACCATCCTGCACAACTATTTTCAGTAGCAAAGACATTATTGGATAGAACAAAGAGACTTTCTGATGATAGCCATTTTCACCGGGACCTTTTTCCTACTAATAAAATGTTTCTTCATAACAGTTTTAATTACAATATTATTAATAGTGCTTATACATATCAAAAGAAAAAAAGATTTTGATACATCAAAAATTAAGACAATTTTGCCATATATAAAAGGAGTAACTGATAGAATTGGTAACATTTTAAAAAATAATAATATTCACACAATTTACACTACTTATAAAAAAATTAGTGAAATATTTCCACTTCCTAAAGATAAAATTGCTTTGGAGTGTCATGGTGTATATGAAATTCCATGTAGGGTCTGTCCACATACATATATAGGACTAACTAATCATAGAATAAATATTAGAAAGGAAGAACACATTCTGGCAGTGAGAGAAAAATCCAATTCATCAGCTATTTATTCTCATATAAAATTAACAAATCATGATATCAATTTTGAAAAACAAATATTTTAGCAAAAATTGAACAATATGACCAGAGATTGCTAAGAGAAGCTATAGAGATTTTTAAAAGGCCCAAGAGCATAAATGAAAGGTGTAAATTTAAGAATATTAACAACATTTGGAAGAAGCTATTGGAAGAGAAAATAAATTTTAAAACTTCTCAACCAATAGAATTTAAATATGAGGAGAAAGAAAACAATAAAAACGGTTTTAAATCTCATGTGCATTTTTATTATTTGAGAAAGAGGACGCTCTGAGGAAGGTACTTGATATTGTACTGAAACGTCAGCATTTAGCTTTTTCACTACACGGAATATCCCGCAAATAGTAATAATAATATGACATCTTTTATCTGTGAAAATATTAGAATTAATATATATATATATATATATATATATATATATATATATATATATATATATATAATTATTCGAAAATAATACAATAATTAATACAGTAAACAATATTTTAAAAACAAATGTATACTATAATTTAATAGAATTACTTTCAACTACCTAAGTAATCGTTATCAACTATATTCAAATTCTATTACAAAAAACCATTACAAATCTATACCAAAACAATTACTTTATATATGAATTTTCCCACAATTCATTAATTATTATATTAGCAGCCTGTCTATTTATCAAATGTTGCTTTCCATTTGTTATTAACATAGCTTCTTTAATTTTTTGTTTATTATTATTTCTTTCACTACACAAAATCTTAACTTTATTAAAATCAAAATCAAAAACATAATTACATGTAACATTATGATCAAAAAATACTGAAGGTGATACATTATCATTTCTAAGATTCTCTTGTCTTGATTTTTGCATATATATATATGATAACAGGTGGTGTTCTACCAAAAACACCGTCAAGCGTAGTTTTCTGTTTACATAAATGTCAGAGCGAGCATTCACTATCAATAACTTTAATTCCACTTTCAGATCATGATTTCAAGCTATTTGCTATCGTCAGTGAAAGACAGGAATAAGAAACTAAATCTAAACACAAACTCTGAGCATTTATGAAACAGTTTTTTTGTTTTTCATAAATGTACCTTTGAGGTCTTTCTTGCAATGATGTATATTGCAGAGGCTTCTATTATGTGGTGATGATGAACTAAGATCAGACCCATGTAGCTATCTGGCTTGCTATGCTGAGTTTGAAGACATTAACGTGTCTAAAAGATTCACGCTTGCAAGCTGAGTAGAAACTGTTTCATAAATGCTCAGAGTTTGTGTTTAGATCTAATTTCTTATTCCTGTCTTTCACTGACAATAGCAAATAGCTTGAAATCATGATCTGAAAGTGGAATTAAAGTTAGATATAGTGAATGCTCGCTCTGATGTTTATGTAAACAGAAAACTACGCTTGATGGTGTTTTTGGTAGAACGCCACCTGTTATCATAAATACAAGCATTAGCAAGTTTTTTAACTTGTTTTTTTTGTTTTTCATATATATATATATAGTGCCTCTACCAGAGTTTAAATTAAATTTTAATAATGTCTTAGCTAATTTTAATATCTCAAAAAGAAAACAGAGTTTGTTGTATATTTTATATTTGTAAAACTGTATAAAATTAAAAGGTATTAAAGAAAGAAAAAAAAGTCAAAAGAGAGATAATAAAATTAATTTATGATTAAAATAATATTACTTTTGTTCTTTCTTAAGAGAGAAGAAATTTTTTTTAAATTATAAATTTATTAAAAGAAATGAAATTTTGTTTCTGCCTCCAGTTAAACAGAACGGTATCTATATAAAATTTTATTTTAATTAATTTATAAATTAAAGTATTAGAGATATAAAATAATCTTTGACTCTGAATCTTAATTTTAAAATATGTTTTGTTTGATATATTTTGTAAGATCTATCTGTGAAAATGGTGTTCATGATAGAAATTTAGTATAAATTTGTTTTTGAGTTTGTATTTTAATATTATATGATTTTTTGTTATGTTTACATATTTAAGAATATATGTATATACATATATATTACCTTTTGTCGGGTTAGGTATGTCAGATGATGATGTTTCTAAAATATAATAATAATAATAATAATAATAATAATAATAATAATAATAATAATAATAATAATAATAATAATAATAATAATAATAATAATAATAATAATAATAATAATAATAATAATAATAATAATAATAATAATAATAATAATAATAATAATAATAATAATAATAATAATAATACAACTACTACTACTGCTATTATTATTATTATTATTATTTCTTGAAAACTTCATGTGCACAAAAATAATTCACAAGTCATATTTATTAAACCATTTTCATATACTTATAAACAAAAATATGTTTTGTATCAAAACCATGTTATAAATTAGACGAAAACATAGTCTACTTTTACTCACACATTGATAATAAATCATTCACTGAAATTCAAATAGGCAAAACTTTATATTACCATGCATCTTTATAAATATTCCATTAAAGCATCCAAGATATTATATGGTGTAATAAATTAATCATTCAAATATTAATAATTAAAATATTACATTACTGATATATTTATAACAAATTAATCGAAACAGCGAAGATCAATCAAAAATATAAATTTTATCAACTTGAATAATGCTGCAAATAAACATCAAATATTAAAAATTATTTTCACAATGCGTAATAGCATATATTAAGCAGTGAACTCCAAAAATGAGAGTAGTAATATCTGAGAGATCAGTTTTAGTTTCCAAAATAATTTATTAAAGATTATATTATTACATCAGAGGTTATTTGGTACATATTTTGTTCAAAGTGTTTTCTTATAAGATATGTGAACCTGAAAGATTATTTCTAAAACCCAAATCCAAGTTATCATATTTTGGGAAAGGTTGTAAATAATTTATAACCTGCGAAGGAAGAAAATTATGTACAACAAGATTTAGTTTGTTTAAAGAATTTTTTTTTAAATTTCTTGTATTTTTCCAAATCACTCTGCAAAGGAAAAAGTCACTATTGTGTATTAATTCAGTTTGGGAAGTACTGTATATAGATCTAGGAAAATACTCTGCAACAGTTACATCATTTAAAGATACGGAAACTTTTCTAGAACTCTGTTTATTTAACGCTGCATTTTGAATAAAATTTCCAGATGTTGATTTTTCTATGAGATTTTGACATACCAAAAGAAGCTAAATCCAAATTATCACCTTTTAAACCAGAGTTTGCATTTTTATGGTTATCTACAACAGAAGCACTTTGTAAATTTAATATAGCATCATAACCAATAAATTCAGTGTCAGAAGAAAATTCATTTTGAGCAGATGTATGTCTAAGAAAGTAACAATGTGAATCAATTTCATTGAAAATAGGAGTACCATTGTTTAGAGAAGTAGTATTTGAAGAATGTAATTGATAGTGATAATCACAAGAAGTTACAGCAAGAGAATTTTTAATGTTAACTTTTGAATTTGACTTTGTATTTTCTTGCAGATTAGAAGATAAATGTTCTGAGTTATAATTAATATTATTAAGCTGCTTTGCATGATATTTTTGATTAATGACAGGCAAGTTTATTAACTGTGAATTGCTTTGTGCAGGGCTTGAAACATATATTGAAGAAGACTGTGAAACAATAGATTTAACGTTAGATATATTATGTTCTTTTTTCATATTCTTAACTTTGAGCACCAATGGTTCTAAATTCGTTTTAGAACACCTCATTTTTGTTTAAATAAGGTTTATAGGAAGAATAGAACTTACTTTCTATTTGGAAGGTACATTAGCAGAATATTTCAATGTAGCAAGGTAAAAAAAAAAACAATTTTGAAAACTACATGATGAGATGAGATGTGATGCGATATACTGTGGCTTCTCCTTAAATGATGTCAAGAATCTCTCAGCAATTAGGCCCAGAGAACCTGTTAGCCACTTTATTTCCCATTCCCCACTCTAAGTTTTCCCATATTCTGCTCCATCCCATTGACACAACATAATATTTGTCAAATCTATGGCCTTTATATCTAAATCTCCCTTATCCTTTCCCAAATCCAGCATAAAGACCAATAATTCACTTTCTGTATAATCACTTTTTTCATATTAATTCTTCCAAAACTTCATTATATGTGCCCTTTCTGTTTGCAAGCATTTACATTCAATTAACAGATGCCTAATATTTTCTATTTCTTCCTTACCCAATTTACACACTAAATCATCCACATTTTTCCATTTACATGTATATTCTCTTGTTGCTAAAGATCCCATTTGAGCTTTAAACAATAACTACTCTCCTTACTATTATCATCTATTAACTTGCACCAAATATTTTGTTACTTCTCTTTTTACTCTCCATAATAGTTTCCATCTCTCTAACTCCCTATAGTTTATTTAATAAATATATTCTTTTATCCCATTCCTTACCACTATAACACTCAACAATCCTCTTAACACAATCATCCCATCTTTGGACAAATATACTGATATAAATTCTTTATCCAAATCTTTTGCATACCGCATCACCTTTATCACTCATATTGTTGCCTGTCCTTTACTCATAACCCAATTCAATACTATTTTGGCTATTCTTTTATTCTCCATAAACTGCCATCTACCAAACATTTTCATTTTAATTTTTGAATCTCTCATATAAAAACTTGACCATCCCATTTCTCCTTGAATTACCTCCCTTGCTGTCCATACATCTGCATTCAATGTGTGTCTTCCTACTTCCCTTTGTACTTTTTCTAAGTAATCTAATACCCTTCACTAACACATAATAATCATTACCATATGTTAACCCTGCTACTGCATCATATAATTCTAGCTACATCATATTTATTATATGAAAGCACTATTAATTTCTTTATCAATCCCTTTCTGTTCTTTGCTTCATTTATCAATTTTTTTCTCCCATTTATCCAAACAATTTTTCTGATTACTTAAAATAATTCCCAAATAACTATATCTATTACCATACTTAACTTAATATCTCCCAATAAAAATTCTACATCTTCTCTTTCCCCAGTTTAACCACCATTATATTTGATTTTTCTCCACTAAAATTTAATCCCATCATTTTATCCACCCTTGTACATGTCCTCAGCATAACTTCCATATTTTCTTTTCTTTCTGCACACAAAAATATGCTACCTATCAACAGTATTTCTATCTTTCTTCCTAATCTTTCTATTGCTATTTCCATTCCATTCAAATACAACACAAACAAAATAGGTGATATAGAGCATCCTCACCTTAATCCCACCTCATTTTTAATTTTAACCGATTCTATATTCTCTAATTGATATATATATATATATATATATATATATATATATATATATATATATATATATATATATATATATATATATATATATTGTACATATACATACAGTATTCAATTATTTAAAAAAAAAAAAAAAATTTATTCTTTTATACATACAGAGATTTATAATTATGAATAAGCAGTTCTTTTTTTGTGATTGATTATATAATATTTTTTATTAAATAATATGTGTTAAATTTATTTAATTTTCATTTTGTTAAAATAGAGTAAGTCAGAAAAGTGTGAAATAAAAAATTGTTAGATTAGGAGATAAAAATTGTACACATGTGAAACAATGAATAGATCTGTACAAACACAAAGATGCTTTTACACTTATTCCTGATTACTATAGATGGCCGGCTTTGTTGTTTATCTGTATCTTAAAATTATTTTCACAAAAGAGGTGCTTTGATGTAGATGATAGCGGTCAATTATAAGTTGTCATTGATTGTGACCGTCAAACTTACGAAGCTTTGATTTTTTTTTTATAAGATAAAGATTTCCAGATGTTTTTTCGCGATATAAACGATTAAAACAATTTTTTTAGGGAGTTAATCATAAATTTTTTTAAGAGTCAGTAATAAATTTCTTTAGAGAGATGATCAGTTAAATTATTATTATTATTTTGAGACTCAACTCAGTCGTCCTTCCTTGTTATAATTCTTAAGCAGAAATGTAAGCTCGAATCTTTTTTTTTTTAAAAAAGAGAGTGAACGCTTTAATTCTTTTTTCTCACTCTTTGAAAGTTGAAAAAAAAAAGAGCAAATGAAATGTGCGTTTATATAAAGCAATTTTCAAGCAATATTAAAGAATAGGAGAGAAATGGAACAAGATTGAATTTATTATAAGCTAGTAATAATTATAAAAATGATATTAACATATTTGGTTATGCATAAGAATATGCCTTTGCATTGCTAAACCATTTTTTCTGCTTCCTGATTAATACAGAAGGAGTCAAAGCCACTGATCTATCTATGAAATCATGTATCCAGTAATAAACAACAAAATGATAAATTTTGAAGCCAACCACGCAAGCTATATGGAATGCTTTGTTCCTAGTTCATGTCTTATTAAGAGCTCACTGCCTTCGAACCAAAGGAGAAGGGGAAATAGGAGGAAAAGAAAATTTAAAACAGCTATGTAGAACCAAGTTTGAAGCCATAAATCAAATTTTTGTTGATTTACCTCAATCATCTAAAGTGTCAACAGCAATTATTTTTTTAAAGAAGAGAAACAAGCAAATCCACCGGTACCTACTTATTCAAAGTACTTATAATAACTTTTTTTCTTTTAAATGGTAGAAGGAAGCCAATCAACAGTGAATAATAAGGAAATTGAAGAAACAAGCAAAGTCAATTGATTCAGCATTATCTTAAAAGTATCTGCAATAACTTTCTTTTTTTTTGTTGTTGTTGTTGAGCAAAGAGAAGCAGTCTAAAATTCAAATTCAGGACATTAATAAGAAGTAAAAAGTAGACGGGTAAATATGAACTTTCTTTAACCGATTTTATTCTTTTACTTATTAAAAGTAAACCTTAACTTACTGGTCAAAGCAATTTTCTTTTTTTGATACAGAAACATTAAAGACTTGTTTATCTATAGTTATTTGCAATATCTCACAACATAGCACAAACATAATTTAAATCTTTAAACTTAAATTTTTTCATTATTTTTTTTTTATTTTTTTTATTATATATTGTAATGTTGAAATGTTTTTTTTTAATTGTTCTTCAGTTGTTAATGATAATGAGCAACCTATAGATATATGCATTTATAATGTTTTTTTTATTTTTATTTTATCTTGTTGCATATTAAAAGTTAATATATGTATTTTATTTTCTTTCGCTATAAGGTTGCAAAAGAAAAAGATATTTTTATATATGTGATTTTTGGGGTATACATTTTAAACATATATGTTAACATTACCGAATGCGTGAATGTGTAACTGTTTATCCAAACACATCAAAGAATAGGTTATATATGATTAGTTTAAAATAGTAAATTAAAAAGTAGGGCATTACATTTGAATGGAAATGAAATGACATATACAAGTTACACCTGAAATTTATTTTTATGATATGATAAGTAAGAAAATTCTTAAATAAGCATTTATAGAATATGTATTTTTTTTTAATATTGATTTAAGTCAGCTTATTTTGAGATAACAAGAAAGGTGACAAACCTTATATTAAGTTTATTTGCTTATACTTATGTGAATTTTTTATATTAATAAACCATTTATTTAATTGTCGATTTGACTTTAAAGAAGGAAAGAAAGAGTAGTAGTGTTAATAAAATATAATTATATATCTTAATTGGTTTCCGAGTAATTATTAAGAATATTGTGTTTTGTTTTTTTTTTTTGTCTTAATTCTATCATTTTAATTCAGCATCATTGCTCGCAGTTATTAAGTATTACTATTCGTATATATTGAGCAATCACTTGCAAATATTAAGCGTCCGCAAAGTAATAGGTAAACTAGAATGTTGATATTTGAGTATTTAAGGATTATGCTTGAGAATAACCAAATTTTGATAATTATAGTTCAACATAGAAAGCTAAAATTGTGTTGTGTCCATGAATTTAGATCATCCTCATCAAAGATGGATATCATGTTATTAGTTAAAAATGTTTCAAATAATACTATATAAAAGTTATGATCGCCATCAATCATCATTAATAAATTATAATCATTAAAGTTAATGTTTAGCGTAATGAATATGTTTTAGTAAAGAGGGGTTTATATAAAGTGGAATATTATGCAAAGAGATTCATGATGATCAATCATCACCATTAGTATTATTAAATCCCAGTATGAAATAGGATAATTTTAATAGATGCCTATAAGTTTATAAAGATGAATTTATTGTTGTGAGTTTATTGATAAGCCATGGCTGGTATCATCATCACTATTATAATCATTATTATGATATCACTATTATTATCATTATTATAATATTGTTATCATCATCATCATTATTACCTTTATTGTGATAAATAATCTAGTTAAATGGCCATCAATATCAATAATGGTCTTCACATGCTTGTTTGGAAGCCATTAATAGGATTATACATGTCTGTTCATCAATATACGCTAATGAGCTAGCAATGTCTATAAGAATCTTTGATCTATAGTATAAACTTTGGTAATATTGGGATCATGTAATTTTATCAATATAGATAAAATGTAAAAATGTCATTTTGTTCAATAGTCATCCAAGTCATGTGTAATAAATATGTACTGAATGAGTTTGAACTCAAGTACACTATAAATAGATATTTATCTAGATTGAAAACAATCTAGTGGCGCTCATGGGAAAACACATGTACTTAGCTAAACTGAATAAAGAGTGATATCATCCCTTTCCAACTTCATAATATTAGTTTTATAAAATATATTTTTATAAGTTGTCATGAATAGCACCCGTGTGTGCATATGACCATGAATGGTCTTATATATTTGGAAAGAAGGATAGGAAGGATTCTTTATTAGAAGAACCTTGTATTGGAGATAAGCATAAGGCACTCCAGAAATCTCACAGTGGGTACTTTTATTCAGTTGCTATATTTAATATATTTTTATTAGATGACAATGTCCAGTATGTTTTACTGTTTAAATGACTGCCCCAATATATAAATAAATACCAAGAATCTTTAATGCTGATATTTTCTTTGTCTATGCTATGATGAATTGATATAGTTACATGGTACAGATTGGATAGGCATATATCTAATAATTAATAATTTCCCCTATCTAAATATTTATTATGGTTACAAATGTGACATATTAAAATAGTTACAAATTATAGTTACAAATACATATCTTTTATAATAATTTAATAATTACAAATACATATTTAAATTAATTGATAAAATATTGTTACAAATGGCAGTTGATTTATTTAAATTGTTACAAATGGCGCCCAACGTGGGGCGCCATTTGTAACAATTTAAATAAATCAATTGTTATTTGTAACAATATTTATCAATTAATCTAAATATTTATTATAGTTACAAATACATATCTTTTATATTAATTTAATAATTTCAAATATCAAAATAATACATATTTATATTAATTGATAAATATTGTTACAAATAACAATTGATTTATTTAAATTGTTACAATATATATATATATATATATATATATATATATATATATATATACAATTTAAATATATATATATATATATATATATATAGAGAGAGAGAGAGAGAGAGAAATTATTTACATATAATTTCCTAATAATATTCACTAAAGTTTCATCAATTCCCAAATTTGCTATAATCTATTTCTATTTACTTGATCATATGCCTTCTCTATATCTGTAAAACTCATATATAACTGTCTACCTGGATTCCTAGTCATATCCATAAGTTGTGTAACTACAAATAAACTATCTCCTATACACCTATGTAATCTAAAACCTCCTTGCATTTCCCCCACTACATTATTCCCTTCCATCCATTTTACAACTCTTCTAACCACCATATATAAGAAAACTTTATATAAAACTGATGTTACTGCCATTGGTCTATAATTATCTAACTTTCTATGATACTTACCCTTTCCTTTAAATAATAATATTACTCTTGTATTACACCAACTATTCAGAAAAACTCTATTATGTGCCATCTTATTTAAACAGTATAATAACTTTACTTTTGTCCTATATCCTAAATTCATTACTATCTCTGCTGCCTATCCATCTAAACATCTTATCTTTCCACTTTTCAATTTTTTCTCTACTTCATTCAGTTCATTTTTTGTAAAGCTAATATCCCCATTACTATATGCTTTCATATTTTCTATCACTCCATCCTTCAAATCTATCATCTTTTTTATATCCATTACATATCTATTTAAGATTCTCTCTAAATCTTCTCTAGAGCTACACTCGATTCCCTCATTATCTAGTAATACTATCTCCCTATTCCCTACATTTCTCTTTTTAATTTAATTCCAACACTTTTTACTCCCATCTCTTCCACGTTTATTAATATCTTCTAACAAAATACTATTCAATTTCCTTCTCTCTCTATAATTATCTATTTTAGCCAACTTCTTCTTTTCTAAATACTTTTCCCATTTAGCATTAATATGTTTTTCACTTTTCTTGTTTTTAATAGCACACTTATATTCTCTGCATGCTTCTTTTCTTTCTTTTACACTTTTACTAATTGTCATTTTTATTACTTTTATTATTCTGAATATTCTCACCTAAAACCCTATTTAACACTTTTTCTATTTCTTTACACCAGTCCTATACTCATCCCCAACTTATTTTTCTATGATTTCTTCAATTTGTATTTTATACTTTTCTAACGTATTCATTCACTGTCCATCCACATCTGTCACTATTATTTCTACTTTTATTTCTATTCTCCATCACATTACTAACCATTTCAATTACAATGTGATGTGATGTATTATGGCTTCTCCTTAAACGAAGTCAAGAATATCTCAGCAAGTATGCCCAGATAAACCTGTTAGCCACTTTATTTTACATTCCCCACTCTAAAATTACCCATAATTTGCTCTATCCCATTTCCACAACATAATATTTGTCAACTCTATAACCTTTATATCTAAATCCCTCTTATCTTTTCCCAAACTCAGCATAAAAATCAATAATTCACTTTCTGTATAATCACTCTTTTCATATTTATTGTTCCACAACTTCAGTATATGTACCCTTTCTGTTTTCAAACATTTACATTCAATTAACAAATGCCTAATATTTTCTATTCCTTCCTTACATAATTTACAAAATAAATCACCCATATTTTTCCATGTACATGTATATTCTTTTGTAGCTAAAGATCTCATTCGAGCCTTAAACATGAAACTACTTTCCTTACTATTATCATATATTAACTCACACATAATACTCTGTTTATTTTTATATATATTTAAACTGTTTTTACTCTCCATACTATTTCTCCATCTCTCTAACTCCCTAGTCTTTATTAATAAATTTATTCTTTTATCCCATTCCTTACTACTATAACACTCAATAATCCTCTTAACACAATCATCCCATCTTTTGTACAAATATATTGATATAAATTCTTTATCAAAATCTTTTGCATACCACATTACCTTTCTCACCCATTTTGTTACCTGCTCTTTACTAATAACCCAATTAAATACTATTTTAGCTATTCTTTTATTATCCATAAACTGCAATCTACCAAACATTTTCATTTTACTTTTTGCATCTCTCATATGAAAACTTGACCATCCCATTTCTCCTTGAATTGCCTCCCTTGCTGTCCATACTTCTGCATCCATACATGTCTTCCTACTTCCCTTTGAGCTTTTTCTCAGTAATCTAATATCTTTTTACTAACATATAATGCATCATTACCATATGTCAACCCTGCTACTGTAACTCCTTTCCATATAATTCTAGCTACATCATATTTATTATATGAAAATACTGTTAATTTCTTTATCAATCCCTTTCTTTTCTTTGCTTCATTTATCAATTTTTTCTCCCATTCATCCAAATAATTTTTCTGATTACTTAAAATAATTCCCAAATAACTATATCTATTCACCACCCTTAACTTAATATCTCCCAATAAAAATTCTACATCTTCTCTTTCCCCAGTATTAACCATCATTATATTTGATTTTTCTTCACTAAATTTAATCCCCATCTCTTTACCCACCCTTGCACATGTCCTCAACATAACTTCCATATCTTCTCTTTTTTCTGCACACAAAAATATATCATCTGAAAAAAAAAAACCTGACAAAATATATACTCCCTTACTACCTAATAACGGTATCTCTATCCCTCTTCCTAATCTTTCTATTGCTCTTTCCATTTCACTCAAATACAACACAAACAAAATAGGTGACATAGGGCATCCTTGCCTTAGTCCCACACCATTTTTAACTTTAATTGATTTTATATTCTCTAATTGATATATATATATAGAGAATATAAAATCAATTATAGATATATATAAATATATTATATATATATATATATATATAATTATTTTCATACAATTTCTTAATAATATCTATTAAAGCTTCATCCATTCCCAAATTTGCTAAACTTATCCATAATCTATTTCTATTTACTCTATCATATGCCTTTTCTATATCTATAAAACTCATATATAACTGTTTACCTGCATTCCTACTCCTATCCATAAGTTGTGTAACTAGAAATAAACTATCTCCTATACGCCTATCTAATCTAAAACCTCCTTGCATTTCCCCCACTACATTATTCCCTTCCATCCATTTTACAACTTTACTAGCCACCATATATGAGAAAACTTTATATAAAACCGATGTTACCGCTATCGGTCTATAATTATTCAACTTTCTATAATCCTTACCCTTTTCTTTAAATAATAACCTTACTCTTGTATTACTCCAACTACTTGGGAAAACTCTATTCTGTGCCATTTTATTAAAACAAGATAATAACTTTACTTTTGCCCTATATCCTAAATTCATTACCATCACTGCTGCCCATTCATCTAAACCTCTTGCCTTCCCACTTTTCAATTTCTTCTCTACCTCATTTAGTTCATTTTCTGAAAAACTAATATTCCCATTACTATATTCTTTCATATTTTCTAACACTCTATCATTCACATCTAACATCTTTTCTATATCCATTACATAACTATCTAAGATTCTCTCTAAATCTTCTCTATAGCTACACTCTGTTCCCTCATCATCTAGTAATACTAACTCTTTCTCCCCCACATTTCTCTTTTTAATATAATTCCAAAATTTTTTACTCCCATCTCTTCCACTTTTATTAATATCCTCCAAAAATTTACTATTCAATTTCATTCTCTCTATATAAATATCTATTTTAGCCAACTTCTTCTTTTCTAAGTATTTTTCCCATTTAGCATTAATATCTTTTTCACTTTCCTTATTCTTAATAGCACACTTATATTCTCTACATGCTTCTTTCCTTTCTTTTACACTTTTACTAATTCTCATTTTTTAATACTTTTTCACCATTTAAAATATCATAAAAATATTTATTTCTCTCTTCTTTCCCATTTATCTTTTACTAAAAATAGTCTAGATAAACAATAATAACAGCAGTTTTATTTTGATTAAAACATTAATTTAAAATAATTTGACTGAATATTTTAGGTAATATAGTATGCAATTTAAAATTAATTATTAATAATGTACTATATGATCATAATTTATTTTTAGTTTTACATTAAATGAAATTTATATCTTCTGTGTTGGCACTATATTTTTTACATTTCTGATAATATCTCATTTTGATTGTTTAACTCTGAAACATTCCAATATTATGATTTAAAATTAAATAAATACTGTACAATAAAGTACACTATTATGATTTAAGATTAAGTAAATACTGTACAATAAAGTACAGTAGTCAAGAAGTTGTTAGCCGAGAGATCAGCACAGCGCCTTGCAAGCAAGGTGCAGTGCTTTGCAAGCAAGCAATTGCTTGCAGACAGTTGTTGCCGGTTTTTCTCCTGGCGGATGCTATGACATATGGAAAAAATAAAAAAATAAAGTACAGTAAATGCTATTTTACATATATATTTTGTGACATTGGTTGCAAAATGCTGAAATCATTTTGCTAAAAATAAATTACAATTATGGTAATTAAATTTAACAATTATTATGCAATGATCATAATTTTTGTCACAAGCAAAATATCATTAATAAGGATTTTAATCTATAAAAGTGAACGAAGGTAGATATTTTAAGCTTGTGTACTCATATAAATATATAATATTAATGCGTTTGGTTGCTATATATCATCAAAATACGATTTAGATTGACAATTGTTAATAGATGAAGTAATATTTGTTTACCTTTGTAATCATTAAACTTTACTTTAAATATATCACTAATTAAAGCATTGGTTGTCTTGCAAGGACATTGGGTGAAAATTAAATTAATGTACATTAATCTTTTTTAAAAATATTGCATAATATTGTATACTGTCTATGTATAGTAAATAACTCTTTAGTATATATATTTTAACACGATTTTATTTTGGATGTCATAAAGTCTCTATCATATGATGTCATCAATATCCTATGATGTCATCAATATTACAAGATGAGCACTATTTTCAAAATGGCCAACAAAATAAAAAAAAATGTGAAAGTTACAGTGGATAATCAATTGCTAATGGACTAATGGACATTGTGAAAATTTAAAGATATTATAAATCATTCATATCCATCCATACTTAATGGTAGGTATTAAATGAAGAGCTTCACCAATTTCGTGTTTTGCATATGCATCACTTTGTTGACCATGCACATAATCATAACCAGAAGTTAGATTATTTAAGACTGAAAAAGTAATATTTGTACTTATTTTGAAGAGAACTTTTTAATATTAGAATTATGTTTATGGTTCACTAATATTTTATTGTTTTGTTTTACGTAAATTTGTTATTAATAATAAAATAATTATTATATTTATAATATAGTTGTCTGTCATTGTAGAAATGATCATATTTTACACATTATTAAAATAAAATAAGTCATATTTCCACTTTGACAAATTAACGTAAAATTAATTTGATTTATTGAAACCATTTGCATCATTCATTATTTCCGTTTCTATTTGTAATATAAAATCCATTAAGGTATGGTGAGGTACAACAAAATTCTTTTGATATCTTAATCATACCTGGGATAAATTAATTATAATTTTAATTTTATATTTCGTTTAATAAATAATTTAATTTGATGTAGTTAAGAACCCTGAGAAAAATAAACGATTTGACTTTATCTTTAAACTGGGAATGAAAGAGTTTCAATGCTAGACATCTGAATAAACACACTTATTTATCTTATAGTAAGTATTTATAAATTGTACCTTGCAATACAGTCTAGCATGTAAAAACACATTAAGATTATTTTGGTAAATACACTAACGTGTTTTATGCCTATCATGATTTTTACAATAATTATTTATTATTATTTATAGGGGATAAAACAAATTTCATTTTAGTTTACTTTCCATAAAAATGCGATAGTAGGGACCTCTACAGGTCTTAAAACCACAAGCTTATCTTTGGAAGAAAAGAGTAAGCTTGTGGTTTTAAGACCTGTAGAGGTCCCTACTATGGCATTTTATACGCATGTTCTTGAGGCTACAGCTGTAATAAATATTACATATGTAATCAATGTGCATTTAAATAAATTTATATTTACTTTCCATAAATGAACATCCTATTTCAAATGCATTTCACATAGACAAATGTATCCAAGCCCATAAACACCCTTGTCTCGACCTACCATGTTTTGCTACTACCCATTTGAGCTTTGGGTTACAATTAGGGTAGTTGACTTTTGTGACATATTACATGGCTCAAGAATTTTAATCTCATTACTATTTAATTTTGAACTTATGTTACAAAGATATTTAAAGTAGCAAATGGTGTAATTTAATGAATATTAAATTTTATTTGTTGATATATTGAATAGTGAGTTACTAAATCAATGTTAATTTCTTTGATTATTTGTGTGGAAAATCTTAATATGATCCCATATGATCATGTTAATTACTTGGCAACATCGGTAATGATGCAATAAGTTATTTCTTTTTTATTTTATCTTGAAACTTTATTAGTATTGTAGGTAGTAATACTGAAAAATGAAGTGACTTCATCCCATTAATAAATAAATAAAACCTGCTAATAATGGTAATAATATTAAATAATATTGTTTTGGTGATATATAAAATAATGTTTTATTTTAATGGGTGTGAAGAATGTTGATGATGACAGGTGAATTTCCAGGTAAGTTTAGAATAGCAATAAAACTTTTTATGTTTAAGAACTTATTAGTTTTTTTCTTTAGTATTGCAAGGGTGACTTATGACCAACAAATCTCACACCATCTTAAACCAAGCCAAGTAGTTATCAAATAATACTTAGTTGTTAAACATATATATATATATATATATATATATATATATATATGTTTAACATATAAGTATATCCGATGTATGTATATATCCGATGTATGTATATATATATATATATATATATATATACAAACATCGGACTAAACAAATTAGTATTTTTCTTTGCTTTAAATAAGAGATAAACTTTTAGTTTTTTATGATATTGAAAACAAATATACTCACATATACCTAATATAAATAACTGAGAATGTTCTTAACAGACTGATATTATAACATAAAGATAAAACTAAAACATAATGATCAAGTGTCAAGCATGTTGCTAGGCAACCAGATTTGAAAAATTAAAAAAACAATTCTAATAAATATTTATCTTAACAATAATCATACAACAATGAACAATTGCAGCAAACATGAGAAATGAAAGATACCACATTATTGATAACAACTGCAAAAATTTCACAAAGAAAAGTCACCATTTTCGATAGCTATTTTATTAGAAAAATGAAAAATGGATATCAAAGTTTGATTTTAGAACAAATTTCCACCATGCTAGAAAAAGAATTGATTTCAGCTACTAGTGTAAATAGAAATATAGTTGTATTGGTACTGTTTGATTAGACACATATGCCACTTAATGGCATGATCTATGTGCTAAAACACATAAAAATGCCATTTACATGGCTGATTGTATTTTTGCAGCCATGTGTTACATGCATTGTCACATCATATTAAATGATTTCAGTGAATTTTCACACTTATTTACGATGTTATGTGAGAGTGTGTGTATTTCAATTATCTGAAAAATCGTTATTTGTAAATAAAGTTTCATTTTTTTATTGAAATGATATGATTTGACTAACTAATAGTTATCAGAGGGTTTAAACACTTTGTTAGTTAAATTTTAAGGTGCAAAACCTTGCCAAAAGGTATGTCTGAACAAATTTTGAAGTAGGTAATGCAACAAATAACATATTCTCGATAACCTCAATGAGAAAAACAACATCGCACAGGAAAACCCAGATGTTGTTCGATTCTCACATTTACCAACAACATAAGCACATTTCTGCAGGGAAAGAATGTGCTTCTGGATTCAAAGAGATGTGAGTGTGGAGCATCAATGTAACTTTTCAGCAGAAAATGTACAACTCAATTTTGATACTCATCTCATTTGAATGGATTTCATTAGAAAGTTAACTTGCTTTGATGGGTCCAAAATACTATTTGTTCAAGCTATACATCATACCAAAAAAGAAAACTGTAATAAGTTTTAAATTTGTTGATGATCTTTTACAAAAAAAAATGTGGAACAAAAATAAAAAGGGTAGTAAGTTGAAAATTTGTTTATGTTATTTAAAAAAAAGTGAAACAAAAAAAAAGTGTAATAAGTTGAAATTTTGCTTATGTTATTTAAAAAAATGATGCAAAACCAAAAAAAAAAGGGAACTAAGTTGAAAATTGTTTATGTTATTTTAAAAAAAGGTGAAACCAAAAAGAAAGTGTACTAAGTTTTACATGTATTGATGTTCTTTTAAAAAAAAATGTAATAAATTGAAAATTTGTTTGTTATTTTATAAAAATGTAAAACAAAAAAAATGTACTAAGTTGAAATTTTGTTTTATATTATTTTTAAAAATATGTGAAACCAAAAAAAAAAGTATACTTTTTTTTAAAAAAATATGACCAAAAAACAACCATAATAAGTTGAAAATTTGTTGCTGTTAATAAAAAATGCATAATAGGTTTTACATTTATTGATTTTATTTAAAAAAAAAAAAGAAATAAAAAAAAAATAACCATAATAAGTTTAAAATTTGGTGATGTTAATAAAAAAATCTTTAAAAACTACAAATTGTGTGTGTTTGATTTTTTTTTTTTTTTTTGTAAATTTGTTGATGTTAATAAAAAATATTTAAAAGGTACCAATTTTGTGTTCGATTTTTTTTATTAAAAAAGAAAGAAAATCCAAAAAAAAAAACATAGTTTTTATAGCAACAATGCAAACAAGCTGTGTGTGTGTGTGTGTGTCTAATCATCCAGTACAGATGTATCTAAATGATGAAAGTAAACAGTTTAAATACATTGTGAAAAACTTTAAGTGAATAAAATTATGTAAAAAAAAACAACCTGAAATCATCAAAAGTAATTTCTTGATTTTTTTTACACCACTTCCCTATGCATGGAAACCATCCTATAAACAATTGTATAAATGTAGGGCAATGAGGTGGGGGAAAGGAAACATGCCGTAATCAACCAATACCAGATTTTAATGACCACAGTAGCATGCTGCATGTATAAAATTCTTATCTTGTTAAATAATGGCCCAGGATATCGATCTCCAGTAGATCTTCTGCCCTTTATTCCAAGAAAACAACTGGATAGTGCTTATGATCTATCACCCCAGAGTAACTATGCATCAATTATACCATTGGACAAGTACACTACCCTAAGAGACCTATTATCAGGATTAAAAGACTATTAACACACTGGACAGTGCTTGCCTAGCTCAGAAGCTTATTTCTAAATCATATTGATTTAATATTTTTTATTGATATTTGTCATCTTATTTTTTGTCATTTTCAAGTTTTGGAAGTTTATGGTTCAGAAAATGAGAGTATTTATTTCAAGTATAAAGGGGGAGGGGAGTTAAATTGAACAAATACTTATAATACTAAATAATGTTTAGATCTGCACTTCCCTCCAGAAGCTTGACAGTGCTCATACAAAAGTGAGATCAGGTTAGATTTTAAGGATATTTAAACTTTAAGTGCATACTATGGTGAATAAATAACATTCTTGTTATTTATTAATTATTATACTAAAACTTAGTTATATATAATTTTTTTCTGCACATATGTTTAACTCTCTTGAATGAATGGCTTTTCTCATTATTTTTTTAAAAACACATACATTTATAGAGGGAGTTCTTTTATTCAAAGGGGATGATAACAATAATTATGGATTATAGATAATATGGATGTAGGTACATGTAATTAAAAAGCTAGATTCAGGATTTTATAAATATTTATTTTTTCTTGTGTATATATTGAAACAGAAACTCTGTTTCTCATATATTCTTTAAGATTTATTTTTCCCTTCCACCTAAAGTGATTCATGTATATGAGAGAAACCAACTTTTCTATAATGTTATTTTTTAAAATAAAAAAATATTTAAATTTAAAAGAAAATCCTTATTTTCAAAAATTGAGAAAAAAAGATAAATCTTCATTGTTGATTTTTATAATTTTAAATCATGAAATAATAAATACTTCTCTAAGTATTTAAAGCTGGCATTTATTAAAATATAATATTTTTAATTTTTGAAACGATGTTGTACTACAAAATATAATATTCAAGTGAGAAAAACTTATCAAATTGGAAAACATAGCTTAATCTACATAATTCCTTGTCTGTCCTGCTAAAAGTAGTGGTTCAATCATCAAGAAAAGAAGGGTACTTGGGCTTAAATAAAGGCTGTGTGACAAATGAGATACAATGGGAGTCATGCTGACTTAAATCCAAATAATAGATCAGAGTATAAATAGTAGAATTTGAAGTTCACAAAAAAGTTAAAAAGTTTAAAAAGTTCTAAAGTTTTCTCTAAATGCTGCTTAGCTGTTTATTTGCCAAGTGATTTTACTGCAGAGTCACCTTAGGAATATTATATTTACAGCCACAATGCTGATCCCAGCTGATAAATCTAGTTTTTACTAAGTGTGAGCCCTATAGTATTGGATGTTAAAAAGGAAAGTATTAATATAGAAATCATAAGTATGATAGGCTAATCCAGAATAGCTTTCTTTTTGTCCATTGCTGTGAATCTACAAGCCTGCCTGGGAGAATACCATGAAAGTAAATAATGCCATTCAGCTTAAATAAACCATCCCTTTTAGAAATACACTAGGAACCTGAAGTAGATGAACACACCGAATAAAAAGGAAGGTAAAAAGAAAAACAAAAAAAACTGTCTTTCTTAAAATAAATCGTAAATGATTATAGCTATATGAAAATATGTTTTATTGGTGATAAATTGTAAATACTTAAATGTCTACAATCAAAATGCATTTTTAATATAGTAAATCATAAATAATTATGTTTTTATATGCATATAATATACATCTATATCTGAATGAATTATAACTGTTTATATTGTTGATATATTAAATATGTTTACACCTGAAAGAATTAGAAATGCTGAGATATTATATATATATATATATATATATATATATATATTGTAACAGTCAAAACACGTGTATCTCGTTAACATATTGCAGAATTCGACCACCACACAGAACAGCAGCACCATCGAGTAGCGAAGCCACCGTTAATACTGAGTTCGAACATAGTTTATCGGTTCCACAATACAATCTATGGAATAACGCCTCTGATGCGACATAAGTAAACACTTCTTTAGGCACGGTGGTCAGGGAGATGCACGAGATTCATGGGTTTTGTTTCCGAGTTGGCCAATAATCAAACGAATATTAATTAATATATATAATCGAGGAAATGTCTATAGTGGGCATCGAATAAATGAAAACTTAACTACAGACGTATATTTAGAATTATTTATTTACGTATTTAATAAAAGAAACACTATTAATGTTATTAATCATATTTTAAATTCACAGTCTCAACAGCTAATTGGTAATATTATATATATAAAAATACATTTATTGATAAGGAGCATTTATTTATATGAAGGCGTAATCTAGCTACCTAGGGTTCTCGAGTGAGTATTTCTAATGCGTGCTGTAAGGAATTTATACTTTGCACTGCCAGAGTCATCAGTATCAGCGGACATACATTTATTTAATAAAATATTTATTTTACGACAAAGGGCAAACATTTATTTGAGAGTATATAGCGAAGATAATGCCGAGGCGGAGTGATAGAGAGAATAATAAACTAAATAAAAGAACATGTGGTACACTTTAGAAGGGCGATGTAAAATGGCAGCGCTGAAACTGCAATGCCGTGAATAAGTTATAAGGGTTTCAGGTTGGTCTCTGCCGCGACCCGAAGAGGTAAGGTGTCACATGAGCATAACCAGGGACAAGCGGTCTGTGTCGCAATTTGCCAGCTGGCTGCGTGACGGTCATCAAGCCCTACGGAACATTATCATGTCCGCTTGTGTAGGACGACTGGGTTGAATTCAACCCTAGAGAATCCGGAGTATTCACGGCGTGGAATGAGCCATCGGGGCTTCAAAACATAACACATGTATAATATCTAAAAGATTGTGGTAATATTTAAATAGATTTCAAACTTGGCCCAACATTATCACCACCGTTGACTGAAAGAAAATTGGTGACTCTCAAAGAAATGAAATTTGCATAATTATTCATTAACATTTAATAATAAAAAATATCTAAAAAGGGAATTATTACAGCGAGTATGCCAGCTATTACGGAGGAGTAGACCCTGCATTACAATAACTGATTCTTTGAATGCGTGTTGATTTATATGAAATTTAAGTTATTTATAAAAGCAAATATTAATGATAATTCGACACGCATTCACTGTTCAAGCGATTATGGATTTAGCTTTAAAACTAAGATAATTATGAGAAGGTAATATTTCAATGATAATTATAAATGAAATGAAGATTTAAGAAATACACACCTAAGAAGTAATAGAGGGAGGATAAGCTAGATTATGCGAGAAATTTACAGATTACATGAATTCTCAAATTTTAGTTTCTCAAAATTACAATTTTAACATTTAGAAGTTATACAAATAATAGGAGATGAGCTATAGCTTATTATTACTAGAGTACTCTATAATTTGGAATACACACACAGGTACCTGTTTTATAAGATGTTTTCATCCATTGGTTTAATAGCAGATTGTTCGTAATTAGAAGTTTTCTTTCTTGTCCTGGGCATGTTGTTTTATTGATTTTTAACAGCAGCGGCTTTCTTGTTTATTTCAGGCAGCAGATCATTTTGGTGTTTTTACGATGGGCAAGGTGAAGCTCGGCATATAGTGGGCCATCTCCCGGTGGAGAATAATTTCGGTGCTTACTCGGTCATACCTTGCAGTATTAATTTATTTAAGATATTTTAGACGCTCCACTCGAGAGCAAAGCTAAAATTCAAGTCAAAGTCTCCAGCAAGTCTAAGATGGCCTCCTTTTTCTTATCTTGATCTTTTAATTTTTCTGTTGAGATATTTTTAGGTTTTATTTATCTTGCCCTCAGAATAATCAATGCTCTGCTGGTTTTAATTAGAAAGAAATTTGCTGTGCTATTGTTTGTTTTTCTTTACATTCGTTAATTACATTCTTTTGGAATTTTGCTATAATTAATTTATTATCTGTCACTGACCGATGCTTTTAAATTTTCAAAGACAAAAGGGAATAAAATTATTTTAACTTTAATTAATTATTGCATCAGATTTTGTTAGAATTATTATTTAACAAAATTTAAACTAAGCAACAAATACGAACTTTATAAAATTCAAAATAAATGATTAATATTACACAAAATTTATTTAGCTACAAGAAATCTAAATTATATTATTTTATCCGTATTTATTGCCTTTAATTTGAGATCGAAATGTGTGCATGTTTATGTTGAATTCTACATATATTTATACATTTTTAATATTGTTACACACACAATTCGATATCAAAAAGTTTAAATTTGGGTGGGATAGATCGGTCAGTGAGAGACGACAGAAAAAGGTGAAACTTGAGATTCGAATACGAATCTCACTGTTTCAATATATATATATATATTGTGCTGGTCAAAATATGTTTATCCATCTAACATGAGCTGGAACTCACAAAATGTTTTTCAAACCCAGTCAAACCCAAGATTTAAATCAGGGACCATCCTGAATTCGAACCCACTCTCTAAGCCCCAGATCTAACACCTAATGAACAACATAATAATGATGGCACATGAGAATTAATCTTAATCTGGCTGACTAGCAAAGCTGAGCAAAACAATGAGACATCTATTAACTATGACTATATTAAAATATACATAAGCATGACTGTAATATGTGGAAGTGGAGGAAAAGAAGGAATTTGAACTACTCAAATAAGTTAGACAATAATATATATAGTTTTAATATAATGAAAAATTAGTTATATACATTTATAAATTAAGTACATTAGTATGTGTGTGAATGAGCAAGCAGTAGGTGATTACATAGTGTCATTCATGCTATTATTTCTCATATGCTCTTTATTAGCTAAATAATACATTACAAATAAACACACATCTTTGGTGGATCTAATATTAAGATGCCAATCAGTTATTAGAAAGAAGTTACATAAAATTGCTATTAACACTTTGGATTATGGTTCTGAAATGTGGTGACTAACATATGATTTAGGGAGCATTCTGAGATTCATTACAGATATAAATACAAACTATTTTCACACCATTGAGGTCATGAAAATAAATAAAATACATTTGAAAACATTTGATTATATTTGAATCTATGACAAAATATTTAATGAAAAATTATTTTAACAATAGTAAGACGAACACTTTATTTTCCCCAAGGCATATAGATACTCTTAAATATAGATATATAAATTACGATGGTGCGATTGTATATGATTGAAATAAACTTAATTAATAAAATAGAAGTAATTGGCATTTATATATATATATATATATATATATATATATATATATATATATATATATATATATATATATATATATATATATATATATATATATATATATATATATATATATATATATATATTTTTTTAAGCAAAGTTCAATTTTAATATTAGAGCATTAAAACTGAGTCATGAAGCAAAAGAAATAATAATACGAAGAAGTTTGTGGTGCTGACATAATAGCCTAAAAATAACTAAGAAGAAAAGGTCGTGCTTCTGGATGAAAATGAAATCTCACACCCCCTTTCTGGGTACTGCTTAGAGAAAAGTGGATAGGCATGGTGTGGCCCAGACTCTTGCTGGTATAACCAATGCAAGAGGCCTTTTATCTACAAAGTGAATATGCATAGCATGTGCCAAACTTACAGGATCACCACCAGAGGCCTTTTATATGGAATAAATGCAGTTCCAGATAGCTCAACTATCTATGGAATGAGAAGAAATCTATGGGTTCGAACTTGTCGTAACCCCCAGATTAAAAGATTAGAAGCACGTATATATAAAAACACAAAGCTCGGCTAAATGTCAGAAACGCAGTAATGAATGAATGTCACTAACAACATTGAATAAATTTTACTGCTTTAAAATAAATGACCCTTGTTTGAATACTATAATACGCCATGCAATTATAATATATATAGAGAGTGAATATTTCATTAATAAAATGTATGTTAAGATTTTACCTAGTAAAAGAAACATTAAGATTTAGATTTCAAAGTAATAAAATATACGTTAAGATTTGATTTAGTAAAAGAAACATGAAGATTTACCCCCATCCCTTTTCTGATATTTAAAATAAACCAATCTCACCTTCATTGATTTTACAATCAATGAAATATATAAGTACTTTATTTGATATTTTAAGCATAGACTATTTTAAGAGTATAGAAAAAAAATAACTAGCAGTTATATAGAAAACAAATAATCGGTCACCTTTTTAGAAATGAATAAAGAATATTTTAAAATTTCAAAGCGTTAATTAGCCATAGTTCTGGATTCTCCGAGTAGAAAATCCATAGTTAAACAAATATATATTTTTATATTAGTTCATAAATAAAATGTTGGTATGTAAAACAATCTGGTGAGGGTATTAATTAATTAATAATATGTTGTATAAATGGACATTAAAACCCCAATTCATGTAGGTTTACTTAAAGGGAAGAAAAGATTTTAGAAATTAAACTCGTCAGATTGTTTGAAATTGGCATAATAATAAAAGCATATATAAATATATAAAATCAAATAATAAATAACTATAAATAAATGACCGCACCAAAATTAAAGCAGGGTTAAAAGCATATGAGATAGGATTAGATATAAAGAAATCATTTGAGAGCAAAATTACATTCACAGATTTATATATATAAAAAAAAACAAAGTTAACTAATATATTAAAAGAAATATTGATAGATGAGTTAGGCTAAATTGACTATTAGGTGGCAGCTTGGAAATTTAACTTTCAATTTTAAGAGTCCAATTTAAAATATTGCATGTGCACGGCAGTTGAAAATGAAAGTTCTTAAATAACTGCAAGCTTCTATTAACATTAAAGTTCTTAGGTTGGGCTTTTACTTCCTCTTGGCAGCAGAATGAGATGGCCGCTGAAGATGATGACCCGACAGGGTTGAGCAGGTTGGTGGATTTATACTACATCATTTTTAGTTTTACAGTGATGTTTAATATGCAATCACTAGAGTAGATAATCTTCTCTGTTCTCAAAATTCAGTCATTTTATACTTTTTCTTTAGCAGTTGTTTTCGAAGATGCAACAGTAAGATAATGTCCAAAAATAAATTCAAATCTATTTTCAGATTAGAAATAGATTTGACAACATGTTTTCAACATAAGTATCTCTAATCTTAATCCCATTTTAAGTAAAAACTTTAATTAAAAATACCTTCCCCAGATTAAAACAAAAATGCTTCCAACCTTTTTAATTATTTTTAGACAATTATGGTAGCATCTTCCATATTGGATTTTATAATAGTTTAATAAAAAAAACAAGCAATTTTAAAAGAAAAAGTTAAAAAATGACGTATAATAAAATATTTAAAAAAAAATCAATATTTTGTTAGAAGGTTTTGCTCCTATATATATATATATATATATATATATATATATATATATATATATATATATATATATATATATATATATAAAGAGCCTGCTACTAGCTCTAAACAAGCTTAATTATTTTATTTTTTATGATAAATGCTACAAGAGAAAATACATGAAGCTTTTATATATGATGGTCCCCATCCCCAGACCGGTTTCAAGCTTATGGCTCTCATCAGTGAGGAGCTAGGACATAAGATTCAAAATATTAACTCAAGCCAAGCATTTATCTAATTCTTAAATATTAAGAAAAAGATCCAAATCTTCAGACACCTACATGTCTTCAAATTCAGCTCTTTAACCAAAGAAACTATATGAGCCTGAACTAAATTCAGAGGTCCCATATATTAGTAGGCTTAGCAATTTAATATAGCCAAAGCCCTAATAGCAAAATTATAATAGTAAAAATCAGTCATATATCACATGACCTATATAGCTTGTATTACCAATATGTAATATATAAAGAGCCTGCTACTAGCTCTAAACAAGCTTAATTATTTTATTTTTTATGATAAATGCTACAAGAGAAAAGCTTCATGTATTTTCTCTTGTAGCATTTATCATAAAAAATAAAATAATTAAGCTTTTTTAGAGCTAGTAGCAGGCTCTTTATATATTACATATTGGTAATACAAGCTATATAGGTCATGTGATATATGACTGATTTTTACTATTATATATATATATATATATATATATATATATATTGAGTCGCATCTATGTGGTTTAATAAAAAATAACTAATAATTAATAAAAAGAATCAATAATAATAAATATTGAAAGTTAAACTATAAATTTAGGTGCACATTTCAAATATATACATAATATATATATATATACACGACAAAAGGAGCGGGATGGGATATAGGGGTTTGAACACAGGTTAGTAGGTAGAAACATGAAGCACAATCTTAAGCTAAGATTGACTGTTTCAATATATTGTAACAGAAAATAAAAATAGATTTGTAACAGAAATAAAAATAGAAGTAATTATTATTTATTAAAATATGTTTATAATCTGTGCCATTTGTAACAGTAAGAAAAATTTACAAAATAATGTAATGATGAAAAATGCTGCTATTTTGTTACCGATTACAAATATATAGATAAGTGATAAAATGGTAGTTGCTATAATTCAATAACTAAACACTAAACAGGATATATGATATGTTCCAGCGTGTAACCGAGTAAAATTAAATGAGAAATGAATTTATTGTGCTAGCTAAAATACAATTTATAATTAAATAAGTATGACGCTAACATATAAATAAGAACATATGCATATCATGCTCTATTTGGGTGTCTATTTCTAATGAATTAAATATAACATTATAGCCCGTTTGCAACTATCCTAAACATTAATTCTGTCACGCTAATAAGGAAATAAATAAATTATCTCATTTCTCAATACTTAAAATAACAAAAATGAAAAATTAAAACTATTATCATTAAAGATTTAAAATATTTCGATATTGGGGAGTCATTTGATCAATAAAATATACTAGCCATTGTCATCAAATAAAATAATATTAGATATAGCAACCGAATAAAATTACTGTGAAATCCCTGGAGTGCCTTACGCTTATCTCCAATAATAGGTTCTGTTAACCAAGAATCATTCTCCTTCCTCTTTCCGTGTATATATGACCATTCATGGTCACACGCACACACACTGGTGCTATTTATGATAACTTATAAAAAATATTATATAAAGTTAATAAGTTGGAAAAAAGACGGGATCACTTTTATTCAGTTAGCTGAGGACATGTGTTTTCCACGAGCGCCACTAGATTGTTCTAAATCTAGATAAATATTATCTGTGCATAGTGTACTGAGTTCAAACTCATTCGGTACATTTTTACTACACATGACTTGGATGACTAATGAACAAAAAAATGGCATTCTTATATTTTACTCATGTAAATAAAATCATAAGATCTCAATATCACAAAATTTATATATCCCAGACTCTTATAGACACTACTAGCTCAGTTTCAGTATATTGATGAACAGACAAGTATAATCTTATTAATGGCTTCCAAACAAGCATCGTGAAGAACATTACTGATATGAATGGCCATTTAAACTAGTTACTTAACTTAATTATTTATCGTGATATAAAGATGATAATGATGATGATAATAATAATGATGATGATATCAGCCATAGCTTTATAATGAATTCACAACAATAAATTTATCTTTATCAACTCATAGGCACTTTATAAAATCATCCTTTATCAAAATGGGATTTAAATATTACATTCACTAGCATTTATATAAGTTTATGGTTATTTACTAAAATACTTTTATAGTTAAAACTAGGATTCAATAATACTAGTGATGATGATTGATCATCATCAACTTACCATTTGATATTTAAATTTTTATAAACCCCACTTACCAAACACATTAACTATTAACTTTAAGTTTGATGTAAGGATTATTATTTAATCAATGATGATGGTGATCATAACTCATGTATGGTACTATGTTCAAACGGTGTTTTAATCAATAATATGATATCCATCTTTGATGAGGATTATCAAAACTCATGGGCATAACATAATTTTAGCTTTCTATTATTAACCCAATTATTAAAACATGGTTATTATCAAGCTTAATTCCCAAATACTTAAATGTAAATCAATATTCTAGTTTGCTTAACATTTTGTGAGCTCTTGCTTAAAACTTGTGAGTGCTAATGATTCTTAATATCTGCGAGCGATGATGACGATCATTCAAATGATAGAGAGAAGACAAGAAAAATACAACAACATTTTCAATAACAATTCGGAAACCATTTAAGATATATAATTATATTTTATTAATACCATTCCTCTTTCTTTTCTTTTCCTTTAAAATCAAATTAATAACTGTACAATTGACTCTATTATTATATTAATTAACTATAGAATTAATATAAAATTCTATATACGCATATCCAAATAAATTTAATATACAAGTTTATCAATTTTTTTGATATTTTAAAATAAGCTGGCTTAAACAGATATTAGAAAAAAATATTTTATAAATGCTTACTTAAGACTTTCCTTATTTATTACATATCATAAAAATAAATTTCATATATAATGTGTGTGATTTTCACTTTCATTCTGATGTAAGCCTTGCTCCACAATTTCCTTAACTTAAACTAATTTTACATAACCTATTCTTTTGACGTGTTTATTTAGGCAGTTATACACGCACACATTCAGTAATGTTAACATATATGTTTAAAATGTATACCCCTATATGATGGATTCATACATAAATCATACATATAAATATTATTGCAACCCTGAGTAACAAAATAAATGATATCCAGTCTAATATGCCAAAAAATAAATAAATAAATAAAAAACATTATAATGCATATTCAGCTGGGTTGCTTATTATCACAATCAATAAAGAACATATATACAAAAAAACATTTTAGTATTACAATATATAATAATAACAATAAAAAAAATCAAAATAATGAAAAAAAAAAACAAAGAACTATGTTTAACGAATTTAAAATGTGTGTATTGTCATGTATTAGTAAGAATAACATAATCAATGAATAAACTCTTAATGTTTTCTGTATCAAGAGAAAAAAAATGCTTTGACTAATAAATTAAGGTTTACTTTTATTAAGTAAGAATAAAAGATTTGTTAATGAAAGTTCATAGTTACCCGATTATTTTCACTTTTTACAAATGTCTCAAGTTTGAATTTTCTGACTGCTTGCCTATTTATATCTTCAAAGCTTGATTTGCTTATTTCTACCATTTAAAAAGAAAAGTTCTTGTTGATACGTTTTAATAAACATGAATTAATTGACTTGCTTGTTTCCACAATTTTAAAATTATTTATTGTTGATACTTTTGATAATGATGAGTTGGTTGACTGGCTTGTTTCCAATTTTTTTTTAAAAAAATCAGTGTAGACACTTTAGATGACTGTGAGGAAAACTTTAACAAAAATTTGATTGATAGCTTAATCAAACTTGGCTATATATGGCTTTTATTCATCTTTTCTTTCTTCTTCTCTTGTCAAAGATGATGATTAGATGATGTCTTTGGCTGGTTTTAAATTTGTCCATTCTTTTGGTTACTATGGACCAGTATATGAGTCCATAGTATATTAGTAATTTAACCTATTATGTCAGATTTCAGGGAGAAGAAACAATGGTTTTAACACAGCATCCTAATTATTTCCTTCATAACGAAAATATTTATTAATACCATTTTATAGAATTTTAGTAAGTTTATATTAATCTTGGTGTGAGCTACTTTTTATATACACACATCTTCTGTATTTATTTTAAAACAAGAGTCATTTTCCTTCCCTAGATTTTCTCTAAAGAGAGAAAAAACACTAATGGCTCATACTCTTAAAAAAAATGAAAATCTCTTTTCAGTTCAAAATGATTGCATGGTTAATATTACTAACTGATTGCCATTCAGTAAATATTGTTTCACTCATTTTCAAAGCAAAAATTGAACTGCCCTCCCAAATATTATTTCACTTGGTTTTTATTTCAAATTTCTGACCAAAAAGAACAGCTGCAAATCCTGTTATCTTGAGACAAAGATCAAAGTTTTACAAATTGACGGTCCTCAAGTCATTAATAAAAAGACTAATAAGAAGATTAATAATTATTTATTCCATCAAAGCATTCCCCTCTCTCTATATATCTAAAATAATCTAAAATGCATATTACATAAAAAAACGGTTCATTCCAAAGTCAATAAAAATAAAGGCTTGTGTAAAATAATGTCTTATGTTCAAAACAAGTGGCCTCTTTCATTCACACTCTTTTGCATGTGTGCCTGGTTTTATCTACTAATCCTTTCACATCTTTCTTATCAGTTTTTCTCTGGTCTGCTTTATTTAATAAAATAAAAAAGCTAAATAATTTAACATTATTTAATGAAAATATAATAAATCCATATATTAAATATTGCTTCTCATTACATTCTCTCTCTACAACTGCTTATTCATTAACTATTTATAAATTATATAATAATAAATGCACACATAAATCTATATATAAAAGAAATTTTTTTAATTAAAGAATATATGTGTGAAATGAGAACATATATATATATATATATATCATCATCATCATCAACCATTATCAATCCACTGCAGGATGAAGGTCTCTCCAAGTTTAATCCATCTTCTCCAATGTTTAGCTTCTCTTCTCTACAACACCCCTGCACATTTTCTTATTTCATCCATCCATCTCACATGTGGTCTCTTTCTAGGTCTTTTACAATCTCTTGGAATCCAGTTTAAAATTTCAATTGTCCATCTATTATCATCTCTTCTAGAAATATGTCCAGCCCAATTCCATTTCAATCTTTTAATTTTTTCAATAAGGTCAGTAACACCTGTTTGTTGTCTTACCCATACATTGTGTTTTCGATCTCTTCTTGTTACTCCCAACATACATCTCTCCATACTCCTTTGAGTGGTCCAAAGAACTGCTAAAACACATTTGTTAAAAAGCATCCTTTTCAAACACATAGGCATATTTCCTTTTAGTATCAAGTTATTTCTACCAAAAGCACTCCAACCAAGTTTAATTCTATGATTAATTTCCTCCATTATGTTTCCATCTGTATTAATAATCTGACCAAGTTGTTTGTAACTGTTAACTTCTAATTCTTCATAATCAATCTTTATTTTCATATTTTGATTAAATCGATTAAACATTACTTTAGTCTTTTTAACATTTATTTTTAGTCCTACTTTTCTACTTTCATCTGCTAACTCCTGCAACATTTCCTGCAGCTCTGAAGCATTATTTGCAAAAACAACTACATCATCTGTGAAATCTAAATGACTTAAATACTCTCCATTTACTTTCACTCCTTTATTTTCCTATTTTAATCCACAAAATACTTCTTGCAGCACTGCTGTAAAGAGTTTTGGAGATATGAAGTCACCTTGTCTTACACCTTTCTCAATGTTGATTTTTCCAGTATCATTATGTAATATAATTGTTGCTGTTGCATTTTTATAAATATTCTTTAAAATATGACAATATCCTGGATAAATACCTTGTTGATCCAATGCTTTAATCACTGAAGAAATGTGTATAGAATCGAATGCCGTTTCATAATTTACAAATCCAAAACATAATGACAACTCATATTCTTTTGTCCTTTATATGACTTCTCTCAATACCTGGATATGATCTACTGTACTAAAACCACTTTTAAATCCAGCTTGTTCTCTGGGTTCGTGGAAATCTAAAGTTCTCTGTAGACGAGTTGTAATTATCTGGGTAAAAATGTTATATAAAACTGATAAAAGGCTGATAGGTCTGTAATTTTTAATATCTTCTTTATCACCTTTTTTAAATATTAATATTATTACTGCATTCTTCCAATCTTCTGGAACATCTTTATCATTTAGACATTTGGTATATAACTTTGCTAAAATTGTTTCTATTTCTTCACCTGCTTCTTTTAATATATCAATTATAATTCCATCATTTCCTGGAGCCTTTCCTTTTTTCATACACTTAATTGCATGTCTCACTTCTTCATTTAAAATTCTGGGCAATTTGGAAGATGTAATAGATATAGGAGGTACTTGTTCTTTATTACTATATAATTCTTGATAAAAATCTTCTACAAATTTCATGATGTCATCTCTCTTTTTAGTAATAATTCCATCTTTTTTTCTTATTGCAGATATAAATTTCCTACCAAAATGTTGTTTAACATTTTTGAGACTTTTATTTTCTTCTACAGCTTTCCTTGCTATTTCACAGTTATACTTTCTTATATCATTTTCAGCTCTTCTCTGTACCATTTTACAAATTTCGAGATATTCAATTCTTTTTAACACATCATTTTTATATACCTTCATATTCCTTCTTTTCTTCATAAATTCCCTAGTCTCAGTAGAAATTTTATCAGTCAATTGCTGCTTTTTTCTACCAGCTATGTTTGTTGCAGTTTTTAAAAGTGTATCAGTTATTTTCATATTAATTTCATTCAAATCTGAATCATGTTCAAAATCTCCTAACACTTGAAACCTATTTGTAAGTTCTAATTTAAATTCATTAGAATGTTTCTGAAGATTAGAAATATCAACTGTAAATATTGTTTTTCTTAATAATTTTTGTCTCTCTAGTTTTACATTAACACATAACTTACACCTTACTAATCGATGATCAATTCCTGTGTTAAATTTATTAAGAACATTACAATCTTGAAATATGTATTTTCAGTTAGTCAAAGTATAATCCAATTCTGCTGTACCTTCATTTGGCTGCTTCCATGTCCACTTACTTTTAACATTTTTCTCAAAAAATGAATTCATAATATAAAGTTTTTCTTTTTCTACAAACCACACAAGTCTATGTCCTCTCTCATTTCTATTTCCATAACCAAAATTACCTACATCAATTTCATCTTTCATTTGTCTACCAATTATAGCATTACAGTCTCCCATAACAATTTTAAAATGTTGTTTACTCTGATCAAAAGCCTTTTGTACATCCATATAAAAATCTTCTACTACTTCATCACTATGAGAACTTGTTGGGGCATAAACCTGAATTATCTGCATTTGGTATCTGCTATTAAGTTGTATAACTAATCTTGCCACTCTGTCCGATACACCATCAATCTCCACAATATTGTTCTTCCACTTTTTATTTACAATGAATCCTACTTCACTTGTATTTCCAATATGTGTGCTTTTATAATAGAGTATATGTCCACTTTTTTAAATCAATTGTTTCTTCTCCTTTTCTTCTAACTTCACAAAGTCCAATAATGTCCCATTTAATATAAGACAGTTCTTCTTCTAATTCTTGCAATCTTCCTTCACTTGTAAGTGATCTGCAGTTGTAAGTACCTAAATAAAAAGTCATCATCAAATGGCACCCTGGGTCCGCAATCAGGGGATTCTTAGCACCCTCCACCTTCAGCCACCAACTACTGCCTTGGTTGGTGACTTTACAGCCTCCTGGGAATAAGGGCCATGCTTTATTTTTGTCTACCATAAATGTATATATGTATTGGAAAAATATTTATCATTTACACAAACATTCATTCTGCCTTATCAGGCACTGAGAAGAAAGACCATGGTGTTTCTTGATCTTAAACTCAGAGGTAAAAAGCCAATAGACTCACCATGCTGGCTAATGCGTGTTGGTGAGCAGCCCATCCATGTTTGTATACTATATGAATAATCACATAGTAATAATTGCTGCAATAACAAGAATGTATGGAGTGGACATTAGGAATATTTGCCCTGCTCGATTCCTTTAAGGCCTCCAAGAGGAATCAAAGGATGTCCTTTCAGTTATATATATATATATATATATTGTAACAAACGGGTTCGAATACACGCATATGTAAAATATGACATAATTGATAGTGTTAATGTAGGGACCATGTATAAACAAATAAATAAAAGAATATATGTAAACGGTCATTCGAACCCGGTTACAAGTAATGTAGATATAGCGTATATGTGAGTATAAAAATATGTAGTTAATATCGGAGGGGTTGCGATCACTTATATATGTAGAGCTGTATAAAGCGCAATTAATTATTCTTAGATAGATTTTATTCACATAGTTTTTTTTTGAGTTTATTAATAATTTTGGTAACACGTGTTTTCTTTTGTTGAGTCACCTTGTGAACATGTGAGAACTGAAATAGGATGAGTGAATTGCTGTAGGCAGTTTGGTAATAACTGGCGCCGGGAAGGCGGAAAACTGGTCCGTGGATATAGTTTTTTTTTGTGTTGAAGAACAGTGGAAGGACTGGTCAGCGGCGTAGGAATATGCAGAAAGATTTTGAAAAGTTAAAGGTGAATACAAAAGAACTTTTTTTTGTCTTGCGCTCGAGTGGAGAAAAGAAAAAAAAAAAAAAGAGAAGCGGCTTGAATCCTAACAAGGAGTACGCGAAGATTTTTCTTAAGAAGTTTTAATATTTTTTAGTCAGAAAATGTCGGGGTAATTGGATTGTGCGCTAGTCGTTACTCGACTCCGAGGATACTTGTCATGAATTCACCTGACCGGATTTACGAACTGTCATAATAAATCAAGAGATTTTGTTCCATCGAGGAAATGTTGACCAAAATCATTCGAGATTTAGACCTTTGCGAAAGAGTGCACCAACTACTCCACCTCTGAAACCTGTCGCCGGACCTAACGACCCTTGGAACTGTTTGCCTTCCATGAGATCCACCAGATTAAGTTCGTGGCCAGACGTCAATACAGACTTGTTTAATCGAGTGAGTCCAGGTAAAGTGACACATCACCAACTATTTTCTGTATATGTATCTCAATAAAGAATTTGTGTTACCTCAGTTAATTGCTATATTAAAATTTTATATTTAAAGTTAGAGATATGACTATATTAATCATACCGCTCACATATATATGTATTTGCATTATTTGATGTGTGGATGAATGAGCGTGATATATATGTGTGTATGATAATGGATGGCCTGAGTGTTTGCATAGCAATCATATATGTAGGTCCGAATGAGATTTATTGGGAGGGTATATGATCAAGTAGAATAAATCCCATCAGACCCGGGTTAGATTAAGGATTTCGAGCTTTAAGCTATCGCAAAATAAATATATGCGTAAGACAGTGTGGGTTAATTTATAGCCTTGTTCTCTAGATAGACAGATGTCCCCAACCTTGAGATTGAGCTAGTTCGGTGCGTCACCACATCAGATAGATATCAGAACCTATATATATATATATGTTTTCGAGGAGGTAATTCCTACCTACTGGTAAGATTGGCACGTGAGATGGGTTCAAACCATGCTCATAAATACCTCTCGTCGAAGCTTCGGGTGAGAGTCCATAATGGAGGAATATAGATATGTCGGTGGGTGTTATAATATATAACTAAATAAATTATAAATGCTCATAAATAAATATGTCTATATCTGAATGAATTATAACTGTTTATATATCAAATATTTCTATACTTGAATAAATTGCAAATGGTCATATATAAAATGTGTTTATATCTGGATGAGTTATAAATACAGATATACAAAATATGTTTATACCTGGAAGAATTACAAATGCTGAGATATAATATACACTATACCTGAAGGAATTATAAATGCTTATAAGTAAAATACATCTGTGCCTGGATCAGAATAATATTCTATACAAGAGTCATAACACAAGGATTAATGGATAATCTTTTTAAATGTCATCAATGATGAATAAGTGATCCATCTAACCTAGGAGTATATATGCACATACAGGAAAATGGGATCCCAAAGATGAACTGTGTCAAACATGAACTAGTAATAAACTTATTATGAGTTGTTATCCAAATATTGATATAACAAAATAACTGTGGACGACTGATGATCCAAACATTGTTATGGAAATAAATATTGTTAAATAAATTTATTGGTATATAAACCCAATCCATTTGTTCATGTTGCATCACTTGTCATTAATTGCACTTGTTCATGAAAATTTCATGCATCCTGATCTATGTCTGACATAACTAGACCTAGGTATGTCAGGTTGTAGTGAGGTGGAACTCTAGTTGTGTCGTTTGAGAAACCAAACACAGAAATTTCTTGGTGTTTCCAGTCTCTATGGTGCTACATCCTCTGAAGAGCAGGAAATATTGTTGTAGGTGGAGGTGATAACATCTGTATTGGGGAAAGCCAATTGATGGTTCCTTCCTACAATATGCTCATTAGGAAATTGTTACAACCGAGGTAATAAAGGGGTTGTACTGCCATCCAGTTACAATATATATATATATATATATATATATAATTTTTGTAAATAAAGACTATCAAAGTATGAATTCCTATCATGGAATTTGGAAATGGGATATTCATTGTATTAATATCTTAAAATGATAGAAACACATTTTTCTCTTTCACCATCATACTTATTAATATTGTTACATTATTTAATAAATGTTATTGAGTTATTGCAATCAATTTTATCTCTACTTGTTCATCATCATTCTACATTCATACCACTAAGTTAGTAGGTGAATAGTTAATATCCATACCCTACTCCTTATGTATAGGTTGAAATTAGAAATATTCTGGAGTATCTGTTATTTGATCCTCACTTATATAGCAGTACAGTTGTTAGTAAGTTGAGTAAGCCCATTCCTGAAGAGAACCAATTGTGAATTCTTCCTGAGTTCGAAAATTGTGGCATAATGGAGGCTGAAAGGGAGTGAGATATGAATGACTTAGTCCAAACCATATCTAAATTTAATCAGAAATTATTGATCTAGCATATTGAAAATAGATGTGATCATGAGCTAAGCATTTTGTCATGCCATTGCAAGAAACCTGTTTAAGGACCCCAGGTCTGAAAGCAATAAGTTGTTCTCTCTTTTTCTTGTGACAACTGTAGTCCAATTATATCTGGCACAGTTAATTGTGGGGCATTGATTCATAGATCCCAGTCCATTATAGTATATAGTTTTTACATTTGTTATTATTAATACTTAAAGTTAAGATGGATGATAATAATATCAAGATGTTGGTTGGGTCTAAAAATGTATAACATCGATATTTAGCAGCAATTTTTACAGATGTTCATATATTTAGTGATAGGCTAGATATTATGACTGATATCTTTCAAAAAGAATTAACAGTGACAGAAATCATTTTTTATTTAAAACTAATATAAAAGTTATAAGTATGACTATAATTGTTTTTTATACTGTTAAAACGTGTCTCATAAAACATCACACTTATTCAGACTTTTATAAATAATATTTGACATATTTCCACAAAACAGCTGTAATCAGTAAAGATATTAGATACTGTTTTTAGAAATAATTCTCAAATTAATAATCAAAATATGTTCCACATTTAGTGGTAAAACGTTTAAATGTTACTCAATACCAAAATTTTAGTCAATTGAAATGAATATAAATGTCGAATTGATATATAATTAAAAAAAACAAAATCAATGTAGCATTGTATATGATTTAGAAAGTACTTACTATTAAAAATGACTGTTATCATGCAGAGTTTTGACAAACCCAAATCATTTTCTGCTATACAAGAGTATGATCCACCTCTGTCTTCAGGAATTACATAAAATGATCTATTAAAAGAACCGATCCAACGACCATTGTAAAACCATCGAAAATAAGTAGCTTCCGGATCACTGTATACTTCGCAGCTCAAAACACGTGTATTTACATAAAGGTGATTGTCATGTTTGCATTGCGGAGATACTAAAATTAAAAATAATGATGATTATTAACTGCTATTGAATTATGTTTCTACATATGTTTTAATATACATATATAACAAATTTTTCATTTATATACAAAAACATCTGTTTAATATATGTTGCAGAAAATTTTTGTGAATATCTTAAATAAATTTCAGCTAAAATGAAAACTACCATTTGTCTTATCCATATGTATTTAAAAAAAGTATTTTTAGTTTATTCAACCAAATTATGTAAGGGCTTAAAGATAAAATTTATTACAATATGCTACTGAAAGCAAAAAATATAATGACTTTTTGAATGCACTCACAAATAATTAAGATTCTTCTTTTATGGAGTTATTATTACCAATTACAGGATTTTCACTACTTTAAAATAGTAACAATTTTGGTACAATTTCTGGTGTACTATTTTTTAAAAATTAAGCCATGATATAATAAAGCAAAATAAGAATAAAATATGACATTTATAGTTGAAACCATGACGTATAATGATATTATTTGATATGCCCATTTCATGTCAAAGGTTCTGTTGATTGTTATCTTTGATTATTTAATGTTCCACATGAAATATTAAACTCAAATCTTGTCTTATAATATTATTATGTAACTGACTCACTTTAAATCAAAAATAAAACTTATTTTAGTCTATCACACTAGATCGGTGACACGTTTACATAAATAAAACTGTTGTAATAATAAAATAATAACCATCATTATAATAAACTGTAGTATAGGAAACTGCATATAATTGCTTTATTTTTTTATAACTATGTTTCTCTGGATGAGTCACAGGTTAACTCTTATTATGACATGATCACCCAGCCAAATTATCTGATTATATATCCATTGCTTCTTTATTCTTAGATCCCCTGATTGTATGAGTCTATCCCAGACTCTGATAACATTGTTTTCTGCTTTTGAAGAATTATAGTAGTTTTTTTTCCAAAATGAAGATGAATGTGTTCAAACATGGTTATTTCAACAATACACCGATTGATACAGTTAACAATTTGTTTATGATTTTTAACCAACCCTTACTGGTTAGTATTTTGTATACACTGAATAGTTATCCTATGCATGATGTGCTCACATAGATTTAAATGAAGATTTTTAATTGAATATAAGATGTATTTTATTTTTCTATACCGATCTTTACCATTGACCTGAGATATATGGAGTTCCATAATTTAAAATGATATGCTGTCATTCTATAACATGAATGATCTGTTTTGCATTGACTTCTGATACGGGTTTGCAGCAATTTGTTTTGGAAACATGGCTGAGACCACTACCAATTACTCTATTATTTTAAATGGAGTAGTAATTCATAGTAATCAGTAATGACAATAGTATTTGGCTATTAGGTCATTGAAAAATTATGGGTTTCAATGGTCCTATACATGATTGGTTGAATAGTTTCCTTTTTAGACAAACTTTACACTCATTCCCTAAGGCCACTAACTTCAATTGCTAAACAAAGTTTTTTTTTCCAGTCTCACAGTGTCCATGAGTGTATTCAATCAGCTGATTACATAATGCTAGAGAAACTATATGTTTTGCTTATTTTTTATATTGCAATAGTCATCCTTCTAAGTGGCGAATTTCCTTATCCTTCCATATCAGATTATTACTACTTTTAGCTCCAGCTTGCTTAACCATATATTTCAATATTTGTTCACAATCCAGATCTTTATTTTTATACTTTGAAGGTCATTTTCCACGGGTTCATCTACATCCATTTCCAATGGTGCAATTTATATATTGTAGGTGCTTAAATGTTGCTGCTAAAGTGAAGCTAGATATTGACTTAACATGTTAATGACTACATTTTCAATGTCTTTGCAACATTGCACAGTATAATTAAACTTTTGCAAAAATAGACCACACATTACTGACATAAGGTTGGTCAAGATCTGTGATTTAAAAATTTGACAGTGTTGTAATCAGTGATTACAATTATCTCTGATTCTTTAAAGAACTGGTGAAATTTCTGAAAACCCCAAACTCTGGCAACAGCTTCCTTTTCTGTCATTGTATATTTAATCTCATGTCTCTTCAGTAGCCAAATTATGAATAACAGGTCTCTAACTCAGTCATTTTTTCATACATGAAACAAACGAGTTCCCAATCCCCAATTTATTACTATCAGTTTGCCCATAAAACGATTTTTTAATATCGGAATATAACAATATGACTTCTTTTAGAATACTTTCTTTTACAATCTAAAAACTTTTATTATGATGGACAGTCCATTCACAGCCTGTATCAATTTTTAATTATTGAAGCAAAAGTCCATAATAAAAAAATCTCAACAAAATTGGTTGTAAAAGTTACACAACCTTAAAAATGACTGGATGTGGATTTTAGTGTTTGGCACAAGGAAATCCTGAGTTTTTCAAATTTTATAGTGTAGTAAAATACTTTCTTTATTAATTATATGGTATAAAAGTGTTACCTCTCTGGGTGTCAATGTACTTATTTAAATGTATTTTAATACATTTCTTTTACCATTCATGAAACAAACACTTAAAATGAAGAATGTTGGTGGAAGGAACCACCATGTTATTGACATATATAATTATCAATCATTTGTTCTCATTGGGCAGTACACATAATTCCTCTTCAGCACTCTTTTTACATATATCCAATAATCAAACATTTTCCATTGTTTCTATCTAACTCATTCCTCAAGTCAACAAATGTCTGTTTCCATGTAGAACTGGATTGAAAATAAGACTGATTGCACGATGATAACTCAAAACAATCTCAAAACAATACTTAATATATATATATATATATATATATATATATTAAGTATTGTTTATATATATATATATATATATTATTACTATTTGTGGGATATTCCGTGTAATGAAAAAGCTAAATGCTGATGTTTCAGTACAATATCAAGTACCTTCCTCAGAGTGTCTTCTTTCTCAAATCATTGGAAGAGAAAATAAATTTTAAAACTTCTATACCAATAGAATTTAAATATGAGGAGAAAGAAAACGATAAAAACGATTTTAAATCTCACATGCATTCTTATGATTTGAGAAAGAGGATGCTCTGAGGAAGGTACTTGATATTGTCCTGAAACGTCAGCATTTAGCTTTTTCATTACACGGAATATTCCGCAAATAGGAATAATAATATGACATCTTTGATCCATGAAAATATTAGAATTAATATATATATATATATATATATGAGAGAGAGCGTGTACGATTTTTCTTTTTAGATTTAAATAAATTACACAGAATTTTTAGATTTATATATGGATTAAAGTTATTATATGCAAAACAAACTTTATGCAATTTAGATATTGAATTAACTCCATATTTCTGTTTTTTGATTCAAATGGCATTCAATCAAAACTGGGTGAATGTTACATGTATTTAAAAACAGTATATTTCTGATCGAGTAGATGTAATTTTATTTGCCAGTAACTGGTGGTCAAATAAAATGTAGAAAACACTCTTTATCAGGGATGTCCAAAAAGTCGATCACGATCGACCAGTTGATCCCAAAGCCAATTTTGGTCAATCGTGAGCTCAATCTGCCAAGAACTGGCTGGCAAGAACCATCTAATTATGATTGAAATAAATTAAGTCAAGATTTTCAAGTTTTTTTTTGTTATTTTTGCTTCTGTTCTAATTTTTTTTCAATTCTAGATAGGTGAAGTCCAATAAGTCATATCATTATTGAAAATAATATTTTTAATCTTGACTTAATGTGTTTTTATAAATTTTATTAAACGCTCACTATTATTTCAGTAATAGTTTTAACAAGGCTGTAAACCTTAGCAATGAGTGTCTGAAAAAATCGTCATTAGGGACCTCTGTAGGTCTTTAAAACACATGCTTAATGTGTTTTAAAGACCTACAGAGGTCCCTAGTGATGATTTTTTCAGACGCTCATTGCTAAGGTTTACAGCCTTGTTAAAACTATTAATGTGTTTTTGTAACCGAATGCAAACAATATGATTTATCTATCTTCCAGTTTCAGATTACTATGTTTCATAGTAATATAATTTTCTGGAATTCAAATCCATCTAAGTTCATGTATATTTTAAATTAATGCTAAAATATTGTATAAAACTTCTGTTAATGAGTATGTGTGTATACTCATATTGCATATTAATTAGCTAATAATATCTGTATGCATATACCTATAATGTGCAGTTCTAATTTAAAATAAATTAAAGTAAGTTGTGTTGACATTATTGTGGGTGTAGAAGCATACCTATGTATTTAGCAAAGGAAACTGTAATGTGATAGATTTTGTGAACATTACAACTTTTCTAAATTATTTATTTTAAGTTATTATAAATTTAGTTTATAAATTTGCTTGCATTTGCTTATAAAATCCTAAATTCAGTGTGATAGTGTTACACATATAAGAGAATGTTTACACTTTACAGAACTGAAATCTCTTTTTTAAAAAAGATTTATTTCTTAGAAATCATTCTGACTAACACCTGGTAACCAAGAGCTGAAATTTAAAAAAAAAAAAAATTAAAAATAAATGTAAGACAAAGGCAAAATCACTGGACCAGCACTATTTATCAATTATTCAGCTGGAGTTTTTGTCTTTACTAAGATTTAATAAAGTAGTGTTAAAAACTAAAATATGAGACTTAAAGTTGTCAACAAGTTATGACTTATGCAGGGGAAGAGAAATATTTGATATAAAAACTTCCAGTTTTCAATACTAAATGTTCATTCTCCAATATTTAGAATGTAGTATTGCCCCTGTATTAACAATATTATTATTATTATTAATCAATATTATCTATTGATTGTGACCACATTGAGTTTCAATTTTTCTTCTGTTTAAAATGTAAGTACATTTTCTTATGCTTTAATTTAAATTGTGGCTTTTATATATCTACTTACTTGATTAATGAGCCTTCTCGGCAACAGAAATTTAAGCTGAAGTTGTTAATAGAGTTAATGATTGCAGTTCATGAGTTTTTAATTAATATTTAATTCAATATTTATTATTTACTTTGAATATTTAATTTTTATCAGTTAAGGTTGGGGAAATAAAATTGTCATAAGTATTTTTTTTTCAATTTAGTACATCCATGAACATGAGTAGTAAACCAAAAAAAATCAAAGCTTATCATTTCAATGAAGAATGGAAACTCGACTACTTTTTCTCAATGGTGAATGATAAATGTTGTTGTTTAATATGCTTTATCTCAATAGCCATTGCTAAAAAGGGTAATCTGGTAAGACATTTTTTTAGCTTTACATAACAAGTATCAAACAGATTATCCACAAAATACCATATTGAGAAAACATAAACTTAAGGATCTTAAAACTCAATCAAAAGTCAACAAAAAGTTTTTAAAAAGCCAATGTTGAAGTCACAAGCAGTAACTACTACATCATTCAAAGTAAGTTATCTTTAAGCTAAAAATGTAAACCATTTTCCGAGAGTGAATTTGTAAAAGAAACCTTTTTGGAAATGTCAGATTTACTTTTTAACAGTTTTCATAATAAGAGTAAAATTATTGCTGTAATTCAAGATCTGCAAGTGTCTCGAAACAATGTGATGTGAAAAATCAAGAAGATGAGTGGAAATGTAAATGAACAGTTATATAATGATATTAATAGATTTGTTTCTTTCTTCAATGTGATGAATCACCAGATATAAGTGATACAGCACAATTACTTGTTTTCATTCATATGGTTTTTAAACATTTTACATCTAAAGAAGACTTGTTGGGTCTAATTTCTTTAAATAAAAAAACTAGAAATGTAGATATATTCAAAACCTTTAAAAACTTGCTCAATGATTTTAAAGTACCACTTTTTAAATTAGTTTCAATAACAATGGATGATGCAGCTGCAATGATAGGTCACATAAATGGATTTATAGCCCTATGTTAAAACAAAGATGAATTCCCAGCTTTTTTGAGCTACCACTGCATAATTCATCAGCAAGTGTTATCCAGCAAGATACTAAACACAAATTAAATAATGGACATAGTGTTTAAAATTGTTAATTCAATCTGAGGAGGTTCCTTCAAACGATGTCTTTTCCATCTGCAGCTCAAGGAAGGCCAACTTGAATTATTATTACACACTGATGTAAGATGGTTAAGCAGAGGTAAATTTCTGCAATGATTTCGTGATTTATTGCCTGAAGTAATAGATTTTCTCCATGAGCAAGATGGTAAATGTGAAAATTTATATGATGAAACTTGGCTTAGTGACTTAGCTTTTCTAACCAATTTTACTTCAATGTTAGGTCATTTAAATTTACAATTACAAGGTAGAAATAAAACTGTAATTGATATAATCAATTGTGTAGATGCATATAAGACATACTTTATTTTGCTAATAGAAGATCTGCAACAAAATAATCTGAATCATTTTTCAAATATGGCAAATCACCTACAAAAACATAAAAATATTAATTATAATATCGACAAATATGTCATGGAAATCCAAAAAGTAATTGACGATTTTAAGGTAAGATTCCAAGAATTTGAAAAAAATTGAAGAAATTGTGGAATGTATATCTTTTCCTTTTAAATATATTTAAATGTGAAATGCATTAGCCAAAAAATTTCAGACATATTTCATATGGAGCAAAAGACATTAGAAAATGAAATTATAATTTTAGTAACTTATTTAATTTTACATGCTAGAAAATTTTAAAAAGATTTTTGGAAATACATCAACCAAGTAAAATATCCCAATATCATCAAATGTAGCGAATATATTTATACTTGTTTCGGATCTACATACCTGTGTGAATCAGCATTTTCATACTTAAAGTTAATGAAGACTAAATGACATTCTGTCCTAACTGATTTCATACTGATGATTTTTTATTATTATCTTTGTCAGGATATACACCTAATTATGATTCCTTGGTTAGAGACATGCAAACACAGTTTTTTTATTAATGTTAAGATAATAAAATAAATTCTAAATATGTCTTTATCATTAGCTAATTTGAATTAATAAATATTGTTAATAATTAATCATGTTGCTTTAATTCCCATGGACATGAGTTTTTTAGCCTGTTAAATAATAATGTTATTTTTTACTTAGGTAGATATATAAAAATAGTATGTATTTCACATCTTTCTCCACTTAGACTATGTCTATGAAAACAAGTCGAATGCAACACATTTTCAAAATAAAAAGTCAATCTTATGAACACAAAAGTTGGCTACTCCTGCCCTTTATTTTTTAAACTTAATTATCAATTTGTGAATAGGTGAAGAAACATTATTATTAGGTAGAATTATTTTATTTAATCATGTAGTATCTAAACATGGGCAAATTGATTCGTCCAATTTTAACAATTATTTTTGAAACAGTCAGATCTGTCTATCCTTCTGTTTCACCTACTATATATTATAGTAGTATTTATTTATGTATACCTATACCCAAATCCTCATATATTATGCTAATATTATGCTAAAATCCATGCCAAATATATGTATATGTATAAAAATCAGTAAATACACATGTATATATTTTTAGTGGTTAAATAAATGAAAAATGCTTTGTATGTGTAACAAGAAACTACATATATGCAGGAAAAAATAATGTTAATAGAATTAATATATTAGAAATTTCTTTATTTAGAATATTTATTCTAAAATTAATATTTGAAATTGTTATATTTCTGCATATATTGCTAAATATAAAATGTTTTCCATCTTTAGATTTGTTTTTCTAAAAAGGATGACTTCATAAAATTTAATCCTTTTCACTGTATTCTGACCTATTTACAAGTTTAAGAGTAAAAATAGATTTTAAAACTAAGTATGAATACATTAAAACTGGTCAACTGAGGGAAGAGCCACCTGTAAAAAAAATCAATAACAGCAGGAATTCCACGATTTCCAAGAATACAGTGAGGTAATTAGGAAAGCAGATCTAAAATCATTAAGACAAAGGATGGAGGATGAACTAGTATATTAGTTTACTTCAGCCATCTTTGAAGCACTTCAACACTCAAACAGTTCAATTTGTTCAAAACATTGATTTATTTCTGATTCATTTATTTTATTCTGATCTATTAAAACTGATTTAGTTTTGATTTGCTTTAATTAAATGATTCCCAATGATTAATCATAACTGATTGATTTTAACCGATGCTAAATGATTTATATTAAATGATAATTAGGTTTTTGAATTATTTACATAATTTAGCCTAATAATAATATTTGCTTTTATTAATAATTCTTGTAAATAAGTTAAATGTATATTAAACCTTATCAATCAAATTTAAGCTAATTTTGTTTTGTTTCCCTTTTTAAACTAAGTGAACAAAGCCAAATTTAAGATTTCACTTACATGAAATCTTATCTGTGAATTTATGTTTCTTTTAGTTAAATCTATGCCAAATTTTATTATTTTCAATTATGTATTTGTTTATGCTATATTTGTTCAGAATGGAGTTTTACTCTTAGTTAAATCATTAGTGAGAAGTGATTTGATATTCTCACTCACATATATGTAATTTCACTTTTATTAATGCACAAACAAAACTCTTCCTGAAATGGATAAAATACCTTATTTAAGATATAATTAGAAGCTTATAAATGCTTTAAGATAGGTTTGCTTTAAATGTAATATTTAATTAAAATTTAGCTGAAATGATAAAATACAGCATAAAGCTAGAACTGAATATGGTAATTATCCATAATATGCTGTAATCTTTCCTAGAAGTATGTAAATGCCTATATAGATAGCTTAGCAAATTAGATTCATAAGCTTTCCTTGATAGCATAATTATAGATGCTATATAATGAACTGATCTCTGGTAGTTTCATGGAAGGAATCTATTTTTTAGCATCCAAATGTATTATATAATGATGTAGTCAGCAGTGTGAATGTGTCCTTAAGAGATGCTTAGACATACATACTTGTTACTGTATATTATATTCTAATGGGTGTGTGTTTTAAGAGCTATCCCATTACTCTTAGTTCAGACAACTATGTCTTCTTCAGATGAGCATAGGTTAAGGGCCACCCCATTTTGCATCTTTAGAACTGGAGCATAAGAATCCAGCAGATTAAACTAGTTGTTCGATCACCCGGACTAAATGTATCCTATTCCCCAGCAATGGGTATGGTGCTAAGGGAACCAGTAAATCCTGTGAAAAAGCACACATTCAAGATGCAGGGACTCAGATTGTATATTTTCTATATGCCTTAGTATCTGAAGTCTGACTGCCAATCATCCATTCATCCCACCATATAATTGTATATTTCCACTTTGATCTGAAACATAATCTAATTTTACACGCATATAGCTATATAAAGAATATATTGATTAATTCATGTTTAATAAAATATTTTTTATAAATGATAATAATCACCTGGTAACTCTAAAGCAAATCTAAATCCAATATATGGCATAAACTAGGCATAGATCATTATGAGCAAATTAAACTAAATTTATAAAGTAATAATAAGGCTCATGAAACTGTAACTTAGTAAACCATAAATCTTCATCACTTGTGAGTGATATACATATACATGACAAGTAATGTAAATTAACTAATTTGTAAACAGAAAATTAATATCACCTGAGAGTGATTCAAAATATCATATATATGTAAAACCAAACTACATGTAATTTCTAAACTTATCACCTGTGTGAGATCCAAACCTTAAATGTTAATAAGTTGAAAACTCTAAAAAAATCTGCAAGTGAGACAAGCTATATAATCCCATTATCATTTTATTATTTCATTTATTAATTTTATTTGGCTTTTATTAAATGACTTTAAATTTTAACTTCTGCTTAGTGTTTCAATCTTGCTTATTGGTATTAATTATTGACTTATTGATTAATTAGCTATTAGTTATAAAGAATCACAATCCATATTTAGAAATTATGCTTACACCTACAGCTATATATTTGGTTATACTATTAAATATACCACTGTTATAGTCTCAAGTTTTACTGATATGCTACTGCTGACATGCGATTAAAGAAAGTACTGCTGTGACCTCACATGTGAATTCCATAAGGTAGTAAATCTTTGAACCTCATTTCGATCAGCCTTGGGATGATTTGCTAAGACTCTGTATTTGTTACACAAATGTATGGATTTGAAAGTTACACTATCAAATTGTTAAAGAGCAACAAGTTTTTTGATATCCACAACTCCATCAATTGGTCTAACTAACTTTAAATTTTATTTTTATATTGGAGAGGGATGGAGTAGTAAGGATCTTAGTGTGGTTGTTTGTTCATGGTCATAGTCCTGAATTACCCCATTATATCAGAGATGTTCATAAGCCTTTACCAATTGTTCTACTGTTTTTTTCTGGTTTTCAATTAAGATTTGTGATTCATTTAATTTCAATTGCATTTCTGGCCATGGCCTAATTCCTCATGTACATCATGCTATTGGATATTGAGACATTTTTCGAGACAAACATACAATATTGTCTAAACTATAGTTCAAAACACAGCCTGTCCTGTGAATTAAATCAGATCTAAGTATGACACCATGTATTTAATACCTTTAAAATGAACAGTACATGAGTATAAGTTTTCTTCTCAATACATAACTTCACCCATATTTGTTTCAATGTGAACAGATTTATTACCATTAGCTAAAGTAACACCTATCATATTTAGTGGTAAGACATTAATTCTGGGGTTCAAACAAATAATATGTCAAATTTATTCTGGGAAATTACAGACAACTGACTTTTTGAGTCAAGTATTTTTTCTGTTATTATCCACTCCAATACTATTCTTATTTGAGGACAATGCTATGGGGCTAACATACGCTCTGCTTCGACCTAGTTAGACACTATATTAGCTATTTGTACTTTGTTATTACTTTTATCTTTATATAATGCTTCATAACATGAATTAATTTACTGCAGACCCTGAGATAATTTACTGAAGTCCTCTTGTCATGTGTCTCTTTCAATCCTTTTGAAATTTTTGATATTTTTGAGATCTGGTCACATTCCAACTATCTTGTATATAGGAACTGATTGGTGAAAAGAAAATGAACACCGTATTTTCAATCTAGAAGGGCATCTGCAGAAATTCCTACACATCACTTGAGTGCAAACTAAATATTTACAAAGAAAAATCACAACACTCAGTAATACAATAGCAAATTTAGTATGTGCAGATTAGCTTCAATCATCTGAATAACAAATAACATCAATAACTTCAATAATTAAATAACTGAAGTAATAATTAATTTTACTTATATACCCTTGACAAGCCATTGTCTTAGTTCATGTAATTCATTAGTCTTTTTATATTTTTTTTCTCTTTTTTGTAATTAATTAATCATAGTATTGGTTATCTAATCAGTTAGCTGGTTAATCTCTTAAAACAGACAAAACTCTTCAAACAGTAGTGCCACTCAGTACAAGCCATGGTAATTAATATGCAAGAAAGTTTGTGCATAAAATCCCTATCTAGTACTTACTCATTAAATATCTCCAGATTAGTTTCTAGCTTGTGGCTTTCATCAGTGAGAATATGTCTAATCATTCAATGTTTAGTGGTTAATCTCTTCTTGAGCAGATAATTAATTATAAAAATTATTTAACTTTACATTTCATTTCTCTTTTCAAATGAAAGCATTAACTTACCAAATAGAATTCAAAAATCATTTTATTCTTTGCAGTTAAGAGAGAACATCATAAATTTTGTACTTTTATTCAATGGAAAGATAACAATTTCTTTCAAATAAAAAATATAATTAAATTATTAAATTATCATTATATTTTGTTTTCCTGAAAGTTTGTAATGATAATGTTCTAGAAATATTTTATACTGGATTATTTCCATCATCTAATATGAGTATTGAAGGTCTTTAGAAAAATTTAACTTTATTTAAATATTCCAAAGACGTTCAACTTTTAGTAATATTACATTAATCAGGTTAGTATAAGCAACACTTTTCAAGAGGTATTATTCACCCTCTTTATCATGGACTGCTGGCCCACCAATGGCAATACTAGAATGGGATTTGAACCTGCACCCTAGTATAAAAAGTTACCATTGATGCTTACATTATTAACTACATCTGTCTTTTCTTAAGAAAGTATATTTTAAAAAAAGTTGCAGCGAATATTTAAAAAAAAAATATTGTCTTTAAAACATTTATTATAAACTTTTCTTGATAATTATTATAAAGATAAAAACTGATAGTATTATAGATATATATATATATATTTTTTTTGACACTGATCATATTATAGATATATATATATATATTTTTTTTGACAAGTCATTAATATGTAAAAACTGATTTTTAAAGTTATTCATCAGTAAAAGAATAAATAGATAATTTAAAAATATTATCCTGACTAAAAAATATAACTTTATAATGATTTTATTTGAATTACTATGAATTTATATTTGAATGAATATATATATTGTACCTATATTGATATAGGCACATATAATTTTATCTAAAATTATATTATTAAAATAATCGTTCATAAAAGAAAAACATAAAATTAAACGTTGAAGAGTTTATTACAGTTTGTTTTAGAAAAGGATAAAAATCAAATAGTGTTCTAGCGTTAGTTTTGAAATAAAAAGCTACAATTAATTAATCAAAAGGGGGAGGGGGAGTCTTGGTTTGAGAAATGAAACTAAAGGTTTACAAAAGGAAATAAATAGATTTATTAGAATTCATAAAAATATAATTTAAAAAGTTAAAACATACAAATCTCTTTTCATTCAAGTTTAATTAAATAAAAAATAATGTTAAAACTAAATAGTAAATTGTATTTAAAATATATGTGCGTATATATGTGCGATTTGTAAATAAATAAAATGTATGCAAAATAAAAGAAGATTATCATTAAAAAAACATGGCAATGGCTATTAATAAAATAAAACAACACATTTTATTGCATGGCTATTACTAATTAAGCAATCTTCCAAAACACGTTTATCAAAGGATTAATTGATAAAGAATTCTGACAACAGATATTTGCCGGAGGATATTAAAAAGAAAACACTTCATTGGTATAAATACTGAATATTTTATCGGATAATCAGTTGAGACAATCAGTTCACAAAGTAATTGAGTAGTGCAGTTCAGAAATTAATTGAGCAGTTAACAAACAAAATGCAGTGTTGAGAAGATCTTGGGAACACACGTTTATCTCCAGCCCAGATGTCTGAGAAAACAGCAGATCTTCCCGTGAAATAATGTCAGCTTAACATCTTAGAAAATCTCCGTCAGTATCTATTTGTCTCCGATAGTAATAATCATGAAAATCAGGAAACTCAGCAAGAAAATGTCCCAGCCGGCTGGTAAGCATTCATAATGGAAATATCATCACCGAAAGCCGCCACCAAAGAGAACAAAATTCTATGTCTACATTCAAAAGCCTAGGTAAAACATTTGCTTATTTCATTTATACTGTAATAGCCATTGCATTTCATTAATTTGTACAAATCTTTCAAGAGTCTAATTATATGAACTCTATATCATACATAAATGAACTATTGATGTGTTTGATTAAATTTCAAATGCTATGTAGTCCTTTATAATCATTATAATGTGTGTGCATGAGTTAATATGTGTGTGATCACTATATCAATATTTATTAGTTCTGTTATTAAATCTATAGGAATATTTAAACTATTTAGAAATGTTAATTTAAAATATGCGTGTGTTTTATTAGAATTATAAAATGTTTAAATTTAGTAAATAAATGTTAGTTAATAAATTATCTTTAAAATTAAACTTTATTTGTCGGTCAATTCTTTTTATCAATTCCTTTTATCAAATTTTTTATCAGTTCTTTTACAATTCTTTTATAAATTCTTTTTACAATTCTTTATCAAATCTTTTAACCACTAATTATGTATAATCTATTAGTGATTACAAACAGCTGAGCTAGTCGTGGATTTAGGCATTGAGTTAGTGGCCATTGCTCAAAGTGCATTATTTATTCATCCTTGAATAGATAGCTGGTGCCCATGTTTATACACAAACAAAAAAAAGTGCTTTGAACTTGGTGTTGAACTCAACAGCCGAGAAGAAGCTATGTCCTGGAAATGTAATGCTAGTTATATACTTTATAGCTATCGTTTGGGCATACATACTCTCCGAGTATGTTCTTCTCTGCCTAAGAGGCTGGTGTTTTGAATGCACATATTTGAACACGGTTCAATATATATATTTGGTAAAAATATGCATGGAATTATATAGCCAAGGCTGATACATCTGAACCCGATATAGTCCAAGTAAACGGGAAAACTCCTGAGATTATTTTTAAAACTGTCCCAAGTGATATCCCAATTTAATAGTTATTGTTCCTGGAAAGCTGCAGATAATAGACTGTGATTTTTAGACTTTCATAAAATGATTAATGATTATTTTTCAAAATAATTTTGAATATAAAAGTCGTCTTTATTTTCTTTTTTTTTTTTTTTATCATTTATGAGTTTATCCGCTGCATGGGGAGGAGAGAAAAGTTTTTGTTTTAAAGCTTTGGACAGTGGTCATCTTAGTAACAAGTGTCAGGAGAGAACTTTTAATGAAGAAATATTAGAAGAAAGAAAAAAAACTTTTAATTTGATCTTTATGGAGAAAAAACAATTGGATTTAATAACTATAGTTTTTATTTATCATTTCACATACTAATTATAGTATTAAGTTTTATTAGTGTTGGGTAGGAAAATTACATTTAAATATTTATTTCATCTAACATAAAAATATTTTAAGAAATATTTTAATTCTTTGTAAAGTTTTTTCATAAAAATTTTAAGGTATAATAGTGATGCTGAATGATTGTTATTATTATTTAATATTTTTATATGAAATATTGAACCAGAAAATGTCTAAGAGTGACCGACAAGATTAGTGTCACTAGGTAAATCTTTCTAATATATATTATTTTCACATAATGTATATTTTGTTTCTAGAATTGCTTGGAATATTTTTATGGTGTTACCTTATCATAAGAATGTATAAACATGTGTGTGTGTGTGTGCATTAATTACACATAAAACTTCATTGCTGCTCTAAAGATATGAACTAGGATTTTTTAGAAAGATATGCATATTTTTCTATTTCATTACTAATGTAATATAACTTATTGATACTTATAACGTTATATGATTCTTGAATGGATGAACCATATTTTTAGAAATATTTTAAATATTGATTTTAATATCTTAAGACAAAATCATTTGTATTTTCATTACTGAATTTTGAAAGTGAATAAACCTTTTTCTCGTTGTAGCTCTAGATTGTTAAAGTCAAATACGAATTTTGTTTATTATTTAGAGTAATGCTAGTAATTTTGCGATGTAGGTTGATAAATCTATTGTGAAGTTTTAAGTAACCGTGACCTTTGGATTATGAAAAGAAACCATTGGATGCTTATATGTAGGATCTATGGAGAATAGGAAAGTAGCTTATATTATTATCTTAGTAGTTTATGCAAGTACAAATAACATAGCACTGCATCTTGTATATATTTTCCATGGACAGTGTCCTTCTTGGTATTATGTATTTTAATGTTCGAATGAGCTGAATAAATATCCTGGACATTATTATTATATTTGAGGTCATTAGACAGAAAAGTCATTCTTCTTCATTTATACTGTATCCATGTACATTATCCCATATATTTTATATTATTGAGTCTATTCTCAAGTTAGTTTTTCATGTCTATGCATCGTATCGCTGTCTTAATTTCAACAGTTATTGCATCGTACAGCATTGTATTTATGAAAAAAAAAAATAGTGAATAATTTTAGAATTGTAGTATCGTTATTTTGAAAGAAGATGAGGTCGGTTTTTTCTTGCTTTGGTTTATGTTGAAGTCAAATACAAATGAGATTGAAAGTAAATGCTAACAGTAGATGTTTTTCGTATTTTATTATACTATTTTTATTTAATATATAAGAGATAATAAATTATTCATGAGATTTGGAATATTTTTTAATATTTTGATTATACATGGCAATGCATATTTTTAAAGAATAGAACATCCAGAATGAACAACATAAAATAGAATGAGTGCTTCTATTTTATGAATATTATTTTATGTTTTAAACATACATGATACCAACACATGGGGATTTTATTTAGAGTAGTACCAAGCAAGGTATATAAAAGAACATCAGTAATATTATTTTATTAAAGTCAATTTATTTATTGAATAAACGAAGATAAAAGTTTAAAATAACACTAGCACTATCATATTAAAAGTTTGATTAATTTATTATAAAAATCTGTGAACATATTTTAAAAATGAATGTTACTTCAGTATTTTATATTTTATATTTTCGTGTATACTTACGAAAAACATATGTTTTAACTAGGTCAATTAATGAATATTATATTAAACTATAAGTATATTCTTAAATAATAATAATAATAATAATAATAATAATAATAATAATAATAATAATAATAATATTATTATTATTATTATTATTATTATTATTATTATTATTATTATTATTATTATTATTATTATTATTATTATTTTAAATAAATGAGCAAAAGTTTGTAAGTCGGAGTAAAGACTTATTTACTTGCTGATTTATTTTTTATTTTCAATGTGGAAATATGTAATTTAATATTATTTTTTATTAGTTTAGTATTTATTAGGTTTTATCAAATACAATTGTAAATATTGTATATAGTTTGTTAAAAGTATAGAATAATAAATTTTGTTAAATTTGTTTTTATAAAACTTTGTGTTACATCGATTTATTCACCATTACAAATATATGATTGCCAGATACCAAAATAAATTTACAAATATTAACATTTACTTAAGAAATCACAATGTTTCAGAATATAACATATCTGATAATTTTCTTTTTGCATTATTATTATTATTATTATTATTATTATTATTATTATTATTATTATTATTATTATTATTATTATTATTATTATTATTATTATTATTATTATTATTATTATTATTATTATTATTATTATTATTATTATTATTATTATTATTATTATTATTATTATTATTATTATTATTATTATTATTATTATTATTATTATTATTATTATTATTATTATTATTATTATTATTATTACAGTCATAATTAATTGTACAATTTATTGCATAGAATTTTAACGTTATTTGTTGCCACATATTTTCAGATTATATCAGATTGTGCCACATATCCTATTTAAAATGCCACATGAAAACGAAAATATTATATTATATTACTTATAGTTATTATCATTATTGGTAGTTACCATAACATAGATAGTGGATAATAATAATAATAATAATAATAATAATAATAATAATAATAATAATAATAATAATTATTATTATTATTATTATTATTATTATTATTATTATTATTATTATTATTATTATTATTATTATTATTATTATTATATTATTATTATTTGATATGCATTTCTTTCATTTCATACGATAGATAAGTAGATGTATTTATTCATTTATTTTTTTATTTATTTTGACATTAATTTGATTTACTATTATGTATTTGCGTACCCAATCTTTTTAGAGTGTCTCAGAGATTTTGTTATAAGTTATACCAAGCCGGTAATATTTTCTCTTGTTGTATAATGCAAATATATTATATATTCCCATGCTCATATTATTTGTGCAAATTGAATGCTTTATTATTATTTATTAGTGGGTAATATTAAATAGATACATCAAAATATTTATGCCAGTATTGCCGAATGATCACGCTTACTTGATAGTATTTACGCTAATTTGAAATTCGATATTCATAAATTTTTTATAGATATTAAATTCATTTATGATTTAATTAATGGTAATATAACATTTTATTGTCTGATGTGATTTCGAAAATACTTCATACATGATCATATATTTGCATGTATGTTCGCTATCAGAACCTATTTTATAAGAGTTAAATTTATGCTTATTTGTTTCCTATTGGTTGTGGCTGGTGCTATGTGCTAAAGATTGTAAATATTTAAAAGTTTGTCTGTTATGGATTTGTCCTATATGAAGTGTGATAGATGCATTTTGAGTGGAGAGGCAATTGAAGGAATAATCATGCTATTCAGATTGAGTGACGCTCGTTTTACTTATTTATCTATTGAGCCATGGGTGGTAGTATATTTCCTTATTTGATAGTATATGATGCGATAATTATATTCCTTAAAGTGAAGTGATAGATGCCCCATTTATTCATGATAATTCAGCTGGGTTCTGCACCATTTGTGTCAGAAAAGTTGGTAGTTACTATGTTGATGCATTAAGTTGATGTTTGAAGTCTTGTTAACCGTCACGCTCCCGTATGCGAATATTTATTTGTTAGCATTTTGCTCTCCCCCTTCATTCCATTTATTTATCACCATGTAGTATATGTTATTTATTTCAGATAAATGTTTTAGTGATTTCTGTAGTATACTTGAAGTTGGATTAATAATTTAATGATCAGCTCATTGTACCATTCTTATTGGGAAGTTTATTCATTGCACAAGTAAACCAATAGAAAATATAATAAATAAATGCATTATGATTGTGAATTTATGAATGCACACACATTCAGAGATATGATAAACTTAGAGTTATGGAGAGAGACCATCGCTGGAATTGTAAGTTCTTTTCATTTATTATTACTGGCAATTTACCCATCTGGTATGAATGTAATATTGGATTACAAAATTTTACTTTATTTAATGGTAATTTTAATAAAATTATTACTTAATTTCATATAGTAAGTATAAATTTATAGGCATACAGAAATAATTTCAATGGTATTAGTTGATTATTTGATACCGTTTTCATAGTTCATTGGGAGCACAGACTGAGAATAGATTATATAAACATTGGTATGTGAATATATAATTATTTTGTATTGCTAATAATTTAATAGAGTTATAAATATTATTGAATTAACAGATAAGAAGAAGAGCCTTCAAATATTGTGTAAAGGATTTATGTAATTTAAATGTTATTTAGTCAATTTTGTAGTTAATGTGAAATTAATGTTAAATCATCATCGATGTGTTTGTAAAAGAATGTATCTTGTAATAAATGTTTGTTGAAGTAAGATTCCCTCTGAATTATTTTATCATGTATATTTTATTGACTATTTCCAAACACACATATGTTCAACATAATATAATTGTAATACTTATCCGTTTAATAGTATATGCAATCTATCTAGATAATACTGAATTAATTGATCCAAATTTTGTATAATGCCAAGATATAGATTTTACCTTGTTTAAAAACTGTATTACTTATCAGTTTAATAATATATGCAATTTATTTAAATGCCAAGATTTAGATTTTACCTTGTTTAAAAATAGATGGTGATGTGAGATAAAAATGCACCCGATCTTTATCATTGTCCGTCCATTATTTCATCGTAATAATTGTCAGTATCACAATAATTCTCATTACTTAATAATCATATTATAATAAAATTGAATTATTATTCATATAATAGAGCCCTGAGATTATTTCATCATTTAAATAAACATTGGTATAGCTGTGCAATCTTAATCAAATATCTGTAGATTAATTATTGTTACAGTGATCCCCAAACATATTAGATGAGTGGCTTGATTGGTCTAGTATGTATTTGGATGGTGGGAGAAATGACCATATCATGATTCTTGATTTAATCCATGAATTGCTTTTTTTTGATAATTTACTTAAGTGCTTATAGTGTAACTATTATAAACATTATACGATTATCGTTTATAAATGCTTCTCTCACCCCATTGCATTCTAGATGACCACGAGACCCTATAACCCCCAACTGAGCTAAGCTGTAGATTAATACTATAATAAGATTCTTATCCATAATTAGAGATGCAACCTAAATTATAAATTTTATTCTGTCTCCTATAGAATTGGCACCTGGGCATTTATATGTGTATAAGGTAATATGATTAATACTATAATAAGATTCTTATCCATAATTAGAGATGCAACCTACATTATAAATTTTATTCTGTCTCCTATACAATTGGTGCCTGGGCATTTATATGTGTATAAGGTAATATAGTCTTTTATATATATTACCTTATACACATATAAATGCCCAGGCGCCAATTCTATAGGAGACAGAATAAAATTTATAATTTAGGTTGCATCTCTAATTATGGATAAGAATCTTATTATAGTATTAATCTACAGCTTAGCTCAGTTGGGGGTTATAGGACCAAGAAAGAGACCACATGTGATATGGATGGATGAAATAAGAAAATGTGCAGGGGTGTTGTGGAAAAGAGAAGCTAAATATTGGAGAAGATGGATTAAACTTGGAGAGACCTTTATCCTGCAGTAGATTGATAATGGTTGATGATGATGAAGGTAATATAGGGGTGTATTGCAGAGGTTACAATATATATATATATATATATATATATATATATATATATATATATATATATATATATATATATATATATATATATATATATATATATATATATATATATATATATATATAAGTTAAAAAAACTACAAAGATAGTTGAAAGTACTTCTAAGTGATGGTTATAGTTATAAACTTTTAAGTGCTGTATTTTCTAATATTTATTTATAAATTTACACACACACGTGATATATACATATATATATATATATTGAACCAGATGCTATATCCAATTCATAGGTCCCTTCACAATTTTTATAAAGTTATTTAAAATGTTTATAGGATATAGCACATATATGCTGCTATATTGTAAAATTCTGTAATTATAAATTTCGTCTTCAATAGATTTTGTTTGTTAGTTTAAAATATGTTTCTTTTGACATTTATTTTATTATCAATTTGTAAAAACATTCCAAGTTAAAAGTTTTAATTTTTGTTTTTTTTTTTTTTGTTTTTTGAGATGGCTTTTAATTTTAGAAAGTTAATTGCTTTTCTGTTTTTTTTTTTTTATTTTAATTACAATCCATTTTAGTTTAATGTAAAAAGTGAAGATTTATATTTATATTGGGTTTTTTCTGTAAGATAATCCCTAGTTAGAATTCTTAACTATGTTTGAGTGGGAGATAAAGATTTTCTCTGGGCTAAATCTTATAACTGAAAAACAAGAAAGATTATACAAAAGATAGAGAGAGGATATGAATAACCTCAAAAATTTTACATATTTTTATTCTTGGCTTGACCAAACTAATGCTGCATAAAAGTGATTGATTCAGCTTTTTATAATTCTGCTATTGATTATCATGCATAGATATAAGCCTTCTGAGATTCATACTGTGTTGGCATTTGGGATATTTTTTTCTTAAAGTTTGCTTTCACAAGATGACTGAATTAACTGCTATGTGTATTCAAACCTACAACATGCCTTGCTGACTTACCTAAGGATAGACTCTTGATTTCAAGCTGTTATTCCCATCATGCCATGAAAGTTTAAAGTAAAAAGGATCCCAAAATATGCCTCAATACTTTCCACCATGAAGAAATTATGCCACCTGAAAATGTGAAGTCAAAATAACTGTATGCGCTCTGTGAAAAACTCCATGAACTCTGCTTTACCCTAAAGTAAAATATTTCTCATTCTTTCCAGGTTACATAAATCTCTATTTAAATTTCCCCTCAATCTACAAATAAGTGTGTTGTATAAAGTTTTAGCAGTTATTTAATTTCATAATTATTATATGTGTTTGCTTTTCTTTGTATTTATAGGGTGTCTTGGAATCTTAGTTTTAAGATTCCAAATTTGTTTTCAATTTTAGATTATATTTTATATGCTTACTATGCCTTCTTTGTTATTACTAACTCTTGCTAAATACTTTGGCATACCCTCATAATTTTATTTAGCTCACCTTTCCCTCTTTTATTGTAATGAAATTAATTTTAAATACATTTAGTTTAAATTTCTTGCAAACTGCAAATTTTTTGGCTGATGGTTTATCATGTTTGTTATTCTAGTTTTCTGTATTTGTAAATTATGTTTCTTTTTTTCTAGATTATCTAAGATCATAATCATTCTTCATGGTCATCTTATCTTGTATGTTAAATTAGCTGTCAATTGCCTTGAACATGATACATCAGGAGCTATCCTGCAGACAGTAAAGTTCTAGAGAATGCTTGTCTCACACTGTTCATTAATTTTCTGCAAGACTGTATTGTTTTTTATATCTCTGAATTAGGAAACTAGAATTGTTGTTTTTTATAAATTACCAGCAGGAAAATACTATCAATTCCCTTTTAAATAGTAGGTGAGAAAATGATTCTTCCTGCATAATTTTTAAGGTTTTAATATTTACAGAACTCATATACACTCTCTGATGAATATGCTTATAAAAATATAGGTCAAACCTTTGTATTCTGTTTGCTAGATTTACTTTAATTTGTTTATTGAATTTAATAAAATTCTCAAATTAGTTCAAATTATTTTGGCTGATGTTTGTCTATGTGTTTCATTTTCTCAATTGTCTGAACAATAGTTAAGAGTTCTTGCTGTCTTTCTCAGTACAGTCAGTTCAAACTATCACCATTATCCTCTTTTGATCATGATAAACAAATTTTTCAGATAGGCAGTGATGTGATGGTGCCCTCCATGATCAAGAGTAGATTAAGTGACTTCAAGTATATATATTTATAAGTTAAGACAGGCCATTAATATTAACCCAATTATACTTCAGGATGAAAAAATTTTGCCTTTTGGCTAATTCAACCCCTGTTAAATTTTCCGTGAATATTATACATTAAAATGCATGTAAAACAATATATTTTATTATATATAAATTTTTCTAAAAAAGTATGGTAGAAGGCAGAAAATTCAAAATTCCTGCTCTTTCAACAGATATAAATCTTGTCCTGACATGTTTAGCCATTGTCTGTAGCCAAGGCTGAAAAACGTTCAACATTTTACAACATTGTTTAAAAACATGGTTCCAATGATTAAAAATGTGTTTATTTGTTAATTTATTTCTTTTTTTGATATTTTTTTACAATAACTGACATTATATTTATTAGATATCAAGAAATATAAATTATTAATAACTTATTTTAACTTGAAATACTGTATTTTCAAAAACATAATGTTATATTAGCAGTCAATGTAAACATGGCCTGAAGCAATTTACAAGCTTAGCTTCTAGGTAAGCAATCTACTTATACTTATGACTATGAAAATATCATAATTTTGCAATAAATATTCAAAAAATTTAAACTTTTAAAGCATATTTTTTTAGATATATGAGAAATAATTATTCATTCACATTTTTAAAAATAATCAGAAGTAAAAAATATTTCATTGATTTTATAAACTGAAAATAATCTTTCTAAAAATAATGACATGTAAACTCTTTGTTTTGATTATGATCTCATTTTTTTAATATTTACAGAAACAAAATGTGAACATTTAAAATTTATTTCAGTAGTAAATAAAAATACCTATCAAATGAAGTCAGATTTATTATTTTCTGATAAGTAATAATCATTTTATCATATATTTTATGGCTGATATGCGAGACAAAGAAAAACAGCAGAAAATATAAGTCAAGTGTTGTTAGCCGAGAGGTCAGTGCAGTTGCCTTGTAAGCAAGTAGTTGCTTGCAGATGGTTGTGGGTTCGCCTCCCAGTCAATGTTATGACATATAAAGAAAAAAAACAATATTGCCTTATGAGAAAGGTAAAAGTAAGAGAGTCAGTGTAATAATAATTTTCTTCAATCACAATTTTTCAGTTATTTTATATTAATAAAATATTTAAAGTCTCTGGAGTTCCTTCATAAGAATAATATGATTATTTAATTTACACCCAATTGGTGTATTAATGCATGGCTTATATCTTAATTAATTTTAACTTTCTGATTAATTTTTTTACTTAAAAGGAATTAGATATTTTATCAATATTTAAAAATTTTATCCATCAAATACTGAAAATATACATATTTAAAATAAGGACGCCAACCCATGTATTAGTTGTGTTTATAAGAAATGTTTTCAGACATCAAAGACTCTTGTTCATAACCTTTAAACATTTTGATCCACATTCACACATATCCTCTCTATAGAAATTGGCAGCCAATATTTCAATACAATTTTATTTATACTGCTAAAATGTCCTGGAGAATTGTTGTTTCTCAAATAATATCGATTCTGTATGTAAATTAAAGTACTTACATTATATGTTTCCAGCTTGTAATAAACTGATCACAGTTGAAAAAAATTTCAGCAATGTTTCTGTATTTTCTTTTGTCTTATGTTCAACTGACTATTTAAAAAATTACTACACATAAAAAAAAATATATGATTTAATGACTCTCTATAAAGTTGGAATCAACCGAGTTTTCTCATTCATCTTTAACAAATATTTCACACAGAGTTTTCATATTTCTTCAGACCAAAAAATTTTCCAGGTCGAAATAAATTTAACAAAGATGAATAAAATTTCAATAAAATATTGTCAGTAATATGTGGACTAAATAGATGTAAATAGGGATCTTGTTAAAATGTAAACTACTTTAAATTAGAATTCTTTGATTATTGGACAAAAAATTTGAAAACACATGCTTATTAGTTTTCTTTTTCTTCTTCTTTTAATTATGAAAATCTTATATATATATATATATATATATAAGATTTTCATAATTAAAATATTCTCATTCTTTCATATATATATATATATATATATGAAAGAATGAGAATAGACAACAATTCATCATAAAGTTATATAGGCTTTTATTTCATTCAAAACTCTACAAGTATTTAATTTTAATTATCTAGTAACTTTAAATGTCTTAATGCACAAATCTTTATTTTGATGTTTATTAAAATAAAATTTCTTACCTGTAAACATCGTTACATGCTTGCATTTTGCTGAAACTCCATATTCATTGTTTCCTTCACAATAGTATATAGTATTAAATACATATTTATTTATTCCAATGGAATTCGATGTGGATGACTTTATTTTATTAAGATCGCGTGTGTACCACGTATAATTATCAGGAATTCCACTTATATTGCAAATAAGAATCGTTGAATCCGTGTGTACAGTAACATTTTGAATGCAAACAGGAAATCCTAAAATCGTATATATTATTAATTATAAATAGTAGAAGCAGTAATATAAATATTTTTAATACTGATTAGAAAAAAATATTTTTTCCCATATTTAATAAACATATATGTTTATATACATTGAAAATACATAGCTTAATGCATATAAATTTACACAAAGTAACCAAAATTTCAGCTCTGAATGAATTAAATTGTCAATAGTGATCTCTTCGTTTATTGATTTATGAGAGTTGATTGATAACTCAGTTTTGGTTAATTCGGTGTAATTTTTATATCTAAATAAATAAGAAAACATTCATTATTTTAAAAAAAATTCAGCAACATATTATAAGATAGGCATCAATTAAAAGCGATAGCCCGCAACCAAGACAAATGTTCTACAAAATAACCCTAGTTACTGTTTGAATTTGTTTAAATATAAAATACATACTACTTTTGTCATAGTGGCCATATATATATATATATATATATATATATATATATATATATATATATAATGTCCGATAATTAAAAAATCTACTGTAATAACAATACAAATAATCAATACAACGGTAATAAACTGTTATAAACAATCTTTCAATATGCACAAGTGAGAGATAAATAAAAAAATTAATAAATAAAAAAGTAAATATTCTGTAAATTTGGATATAGACAAATAAGCAAATAGGTAAATAAATAAAGGTATACACAAGTAGATAAATGAACTGTAAACTAAAATATTTTATTCTGCCAAAGTTCATAAAACCGACAGCAGTTAACAATGATTCATAGAAATAGACGTTCAGTGTACTTTACTATACCATTCATACAAAGAGATAGATAGATAGATAGATAGATAGATAGATAGATAGATAGATAGATAGATAGATAGATAGATAGATAGATAGATAGATAGATAGATAGATAGATAGATAGATAGATAGATAGATAGATAGATAGATAGATAGATAGATAGATAGATAGATAGATAGATAGATAGATAGATAGATAGATAGATAGATAGATAGATAGATAGATAGATAGATAGATAGATAGATAGATAGATAGATAGATAGATAGATAGATAGATAGATAGATAGATAGATAGATAGATAGATAGATAGATAGATAGATAGATAGATAGATAGATAGATAGATAGATAGATAGATAGATAGATAGATAGATAGATAGATAGATAGATAGATAGATAGATAGATAGATAGATAGATAGATAGATAGATAGATAGATAGATAGATAGATAGATAGATAGATAGATAGATAGATAGATAGATAGATAGATAGATAGATAGATAGATAGATAGATAGTCAAACAGACAGAGAGTAAATAAATAGATAAAAGCACATATAAATCGATGGATAGGTTGATATACATGCTATCATATATATTTATAAATTTAAATTAGATAGATAGCTATATTGAAACATAGATAGACAGTTAGATATTTGGATAAATGAATAGATAGATAGCTATTTGGCCAATTGGATAGATAGACAGATTAATGAATAAATATGGAGTGAGATTAATCCATAATATAAAATGTTCTTTTTTTAACTGTCATTATTTTATTTATTTGTATGTATTTTTCAAATTATTGTCCATTTTTACTTCTATGTTTTTAGCACATCATTAGACAGGAACTATAAAAATCTTCAAAAAATTCAGCGTTATTATATATATATATATATATTAAATAGTACTTTTCTTTTCACATGAGAACTAATGAACTGAAATACAGAACACATATATATTTTTTATTCAACCACAATTTTGATTGCTAATTCTAGCAATAGTATTTAATTTTTATTACAAATGGAATAGAATTAATTTATGAATGTGTTCTGAATTTATTTAAAGTTGCATATAATAACTAAAATTCTGATCTATGATTTTTTTTTACTTTTTATTGCATTAGTTTTCAAATTAAATAAAAATATTTTTAAATATATCTATATTTTTTATTTGTAGTATTTGGGTATGTATAATAAAATCATTTAACATTGGTTACAAACATATAGATTTTATGAAAACAGCAGTTTAAAAAAACAAATGTAAAATAAATAATCTTAAGGAAATTAAATTTTATCCTTCATTTTTTCTCTTTCCATTTTAATTATTTTTTAATATTTAATTAAGTGTACATTTATAGTTCTGATTACAATCATTTTGCTTTTTTTTTTTTTTAGAAATGCAGTAGTTGTTAAATGTAAATATAATGTAAACAACCCTAAAAATCATTAAGTTTTTATTCTTTATTTAAATGCTCTTAAAATGTTTTCATTATATTAAATATATTGAATTTATTAAGCACAAACAGATGAAAC
>JAQFVV010006334.1:1337472-1543031 GCA_028023455.1 Epiperipatus broadwayi
TGAAACTCTAACCCTTCGGGTTGACAGGCGGTAGCGATAGTATCAAATTATTCAGTGAATTATTTCTCATATTATACATAACATTAATGAACACTTTGAAACTATTATATATATATATTTAATATTGAAACTTAGATTGTAATTTTATAACAACTTAACATAGAATAATAAAGTGACTTAACATTTATCAACTCGGAATGTGAAAGAATATTTAATTCAGAAAATGAAATTACTTTTAAAATTAAATTGATCACTATTACACACTAGTTTACACAGAATTGGAAATATTACTATTGGCAATGTTTGTCTATGAAATAAGCAACATAAGAAAATATAAATGCATTCAGTTGAAATATTATTACTATTAATTACAATTTTATAAATGATTTCTAAAGACTAGAGCAGAGGATAAAAAAAAAGAAAAGAAAATTTACTGACAGGTTAAATAATAGCATTATAAATGATATAAAAACTTACATATGATTCACTTGATTGATAACATTAAGCACGGAAGAAAATTAAAGTTCGTGTAACAAAGTTACTCTTCTTTCTTCATCCAGCTTGGCTTGTGACGACCGTAGGCGCGCATTTTTGAAAGTTATTTGTAAGGCATAGCTAATTTAGAGGTTGGAAGTTGGAAATTGTGAGTTACGTGAAACATGATCAAACAGCGGCACGAGGATCCATATTGGCGGGCAGAGACCAGCTCCTGGCACTTAGCCCATCAACATTGCGATTCACTGGTAAACTTCTTAATAATAATGTTTGAATTATACTCAACTGCTGTGTTGTCTCGAGACTACCTCTCTCAAACACGACAAAAGTTAGAATGTAAGTTTTTCTCTAAAATAGCCACTGCTGACCTTTCCGACTTGTTTTTGTTTTAGGCTCCGCCTACTTTCTCTAGCCTCTAGTGATGCAGCTTGACCAACAATCAATTATCTGTTTTTAGCAATCTTTTAATTTAATATGCCTTTTTTAAATCGATACATTAATTACATATAAAAATTCCTTACTAATTTTGAATACAACTTAATTGCTCTGAACATTTGTGCAATTAGATTTTAATTAAAAACACTGATCAAAGGAATGTGACTTTTGATCAGTATTTTTAGACGACTTTATACAATTTTAAAACTAAAATTTAAAACAAATACGCCCGCACTGACACTTTAAATTAATTGATACAAATTCGCAAACCACGCACACACAAATATTATTTCATGGTTTGCGACATTTATATACGGCATCTTTACACATTGACTGATAAACTATAAAATATATAACTAATTTTTATTATAAATTAAAATAGACAAAATCTCACTGCGGGCGAACAGTGGTTCGAATTACCGTACATAAAAACACCTGAAACGAAGATCGGTTCTCCGATCTGTCCGTTTCATTTCTTGTCACTTTATAAAAAAAAACAACAAAAAAAAATGATTATACATAATTTCTGATCAACAGTGTTTCTTTCTCTTTTTTCACATAATTGATTGACCTTGGAGAACAGTCTGGGTGAGGGTTTGAACTTAATATTTACAAAGGTGGGTATATTACCGTAATTCCTTTTCTCATCATCATGTGCATGTCATAGTGGTCATTTCCCGGGTTATCATTTTGTATATCTCTACCTTCTCCCTGGGTCGGGAGGTATATAAGGGTTATAGGTATGTCTTTTTAGATCTCTTAGTAAAATAGCAAAAGCGGTCACAATATTGTGCTTTGGTATATTATTATATTGTTCATTATTAAAAGTATCTTGCTTTAAAAGAATTTCTCTAACTTTCTGTGATCTAATGGCATCCATTATAACATATTCACTTTGGGAGTTGAGAAGTTTTTCTCCATTTTTTATGAAACTATTTTTTTCAACATATGTCCATGCTTTAAAACAAAGTTTATTATTTCTGTTTAATGAGTTCAGCTCCTCATCAATTTTGTTCTGATCATATTTCATAAACAAATAATTATGGGTTTTATTAAAATGGGCAGCATTGTACACAACTAAAGATCTGTCCACTTTCTTCGTTTTCATATCAAGAGGCCATTCAGCATCATTTCTAAACTTTAACTTTGATGTCTTCATTAATCCACTTTTCCACAGAACATCTTTATAATTATTATGAAAATATAACTTCTCATTAATTATGATTTCAGAAGATTCATCCATAACAGTATGTATTGTTCTATTAATATTTTTCATCATCGATACAGCCACTCCATTAGAGGGTGGTAAACTGATATAATCACTTTGAGATGGGCTGGCTTGCAGTAAATTTGAAACCACCATTTCCTCAGTACTTTCTTCATTCTTAGCTAAATCTGCTAGAGTAAAACTTTGACTATGAGTAATCTCTGTCACATCTAATTCTTTACATTTTTGTTGAGTAGAGTTGGCATTTGTATTCACTAATCTAATCTCATGAGGTTCCAACCTTATTTTAGTTGGTTGAGGTTCTGTGTCCTCTGCTCCACTCCTCGCACCATTGCTTTCCTTGCTGTCCCCAACTTCTTTTGGTGTGGCCTGGTCATCTTCATTTTCTATTTTTGGGTCTTCAGAGGGATTTATTTCTTGCTGACGCTTTGCACTTTCTAGATTTGAGTTGGCTCGGATGCCTCGTGCTTCGTCGATCCTTACCAGCCTCTCCAACATCATCATCATAATCTTCCTGTCCTCTCTCCCCTCTCTGAGGATCGCGTTAAACTTCGCATCGCGATCGTGCTCCCTCTGTTTGTTTCCTTCTATTTCTGCCATTTCTGCTTTGTTTTTCCTTAGAAATGTTTTTAGCATAAGACTTTGATTCGTACAACGCTTTGATTTGTATATATCATAAAAGGTTACTGATCCCTGCTCCTTGTGCCAAATCCTCCTCCGCTGCTGATACTGTTTGTGTGGCTTACTTCCTTTCTCTCTTTTCTTCCTTCGCCTACGTTCAGTCTGGTTTTTGTTATCTACGCTTTTTTCTTTATTTAGGAATATAATATGACATGTCTAAAATCATTACTAAAAATATACAGGGAAAAAAAAACTTTCTTTCACCCAGTTCGCACTGTTCTCCTCAGTCCTATAATACATACATATTCATAATGGGTACATAACATAGTATTTTTTTTTTGTATTTCTGTCAGTAATTCTCTCTTTTTATATATGCCACCCTACTCTCTTTTAAAACAACACTCGCCACTGCTGTATGGACAAACATGTTTGCTGACAAATTTATTTGATAGGCGCCAGCCAGCAACATGTGACCAATAGATAATTTAATCTACTGATCCCCAAATATATACTTTTATATGACCTAATAATTTTTGATTTAAGATTTATATAGGCAAAAAAAATTTAATACTGACTCCGGTAAGGTTTTTTTTTTATATTACAACATACATATATATGCACACACGTTTTTATTTTTAAAACACAAGAATAATCCTACTTCTTTCTTCTTTTTTCAAAAAAAATATTTTTCACAACAAACGAAAATATATACATATATACGTACACCAATATATATACGCGTACACGTTTTTATTTTTTTAGAACTGGACTTAATTCTACTTCTTTATTTTTTCATATGATTTAAACGACAAGAATGAACTCGCAAAAACATTATGGAATAACTCATTTATTTTAATTAATTACACGCACGAATTGCTTCCGCTCTCTTTTCAAAAAAAAAAATCTTCACTCTGTTTCTTAACAATATTTGGGAGTACTATACTGAACCTTTGTGTGAGGGAAAAAAAAAATTTATATTACTTGTTTTACTACTATAATTTTCACTTGCGCATTTTAATACGCCAAATACGTATCGATATTATGACAAACGACACAAAAAAATTGAATATTTTTATCATTTAACTGTTTACTTCCGTTCACTCTGCAGGGTGTGGGAGATTTCTTCATCGAGCACCACGGAGGGCGTCCAAAAATATAATAACTGTACCGGTATAAATCCACCACGCTTACTCATACACAGTACCCGAGTTCAAACCCAGTCCACGTTTAAGAATAAATTCCCAAAACGCCAACTGAATTCAAACCCAAACCCCGGTATGACTAACCGATGATGACTTTATAACAGCACGGGGTTATCCCTTTTCTAGCTCAGCTTAGAACATGGACTAAATTCTTACAGTTAATGATATATAGGTTTATTAGACTATAGATACTGGGACGGTCATTCATGTAACGTATATATTTAAGTTGCCAATACAGACAGTAAGTGGCTAAATAGACTTAGAGAGTAATAAAGTGGAGGACACAAAAATTTAATTAAATAAAGTGTTTAATAAGCAAAATATAAAGCATATAAATATAGTGTTAAATAAGACAAATAGAAAGCACATGAATATAATGTTATATAATAGAAATATACAGCATATAAATATAATGTTAACAGTACGGTAAGACTTCCATGAATCCTCTTGTATTTGGCTACTAGTCTTTAGTAAACGTTTTATTTAGTAAACAAACTTATGCCAATAGCTGGGTAGTTAAATGATTGACGGGTGGTTAAGAGAATCAGAGTATTTGAGCACTGGAAAAATATTTATCTAAAGATTTTTATTAACTTATTTTATTTGAATAGGCTCGAGCCGGAACGTAGACGAACAGTGGAGGTGGTTTTATATAAATACGACATAAGAGATAGATGTACTGGTGGTTTTATATAAATACGACATGGAAGATAGATGAACTGGTGGTTTTATATAAATACGACATGGAAGATAGATGAACTGGTGGTTTTATATAATTACGACATGGAAGATAGATGAACTGGTGGTTTTATATAATTACGACATGGAAGATAGATGAACTGGTGGTTGCCTATATTCAAGAGCCCTACAGTAATCAATTGCGGTGCATTAACGGAATACCGGGCGGCTTGTACTTTGACAAGGCTTAATGCCCCCAAGTAGCTCCGGGACACGACAACCAGCCGGGATCATTTCGAACCCCGGTGATCCAAGAGATTACCGGGAAAGAAAACTGCTTTCATTCCCCAATGGTAGAATGGCGAGACGCTAACTTCAGCGAAGGAAAGGCATTGCCACAGACATCACGGACGAGAACTTGAAATGGATTTTTTTAAAGAAATTATATAAAACCTGGAAACTATTTGTCTGTTTCTACGCCACAGGCTGAGATCCTTACCCCAATAAAACGTAGCGGACTTAAACTGACGGTGACAACAATAATTAGTTAAATTTACTCTGAAACTCTAACCCTTCGGGTTAACAGGCGGTAGCGATAGTATCAAATTATTCAGTGAATTATTTCTCATATTATACATAACATTAATGAACACTTTGAAACTATTATATATATATTTAATATTGAAACTTAGATTGTAATTTTATAACAACTTAACATAGAATAATAAAGTGACTTAACATTTATCAACTCGGAATGTGAAAGAATATTTAATTCAGAAAATGAAATTACTTTTAAAATTAAATTGATCACTATTACACACTAGTTTACACAGAATTGGAAATATTACTATTGGCAATGTTTGTCTATGAAATAAGCAACATAAGAAAATATAAATGCATTCAGTTGAAATATTATTACTATTAATTACAATTTTATAAATGATTTCTAAAGACTAGAGCAGAGGATAAAAAAAAAGAAAAGAAAATTTACTGACAGATTAAACAATAGCATTATAAATGATATAAAAACTTACATATGATTCACTTGATTGATAACATTAAGCACGGAAGAAAATTAAAGTTCGTGTAACACAGTTACTGTTCTTTCTTCATCCAGCTTGGCTTGTGACGACCGTAGGCGCGCATTTTTGAAAGTTATTTGTAAGGCATAGCTAATTTAGAGGTTGGAAGTTGGAAATTGTGAGTTACGTGAAACATGATCAAACAGCGGCACGAGGATCCATATTGGCGGGCAGAGACCAGCTCCTGGCACTTAGCCCATCAACATTGCGATTCACTGGTAAACTTCTTAATAATAATGTTTGAATTATACTCAACTGCTGTGTTGTCTCGAGACTACCTCTCTCAAACACGACAAAAGTTAGAATGTAAGTTTTTCTCTAAAGTAGCCACTGCTGACCTTTCCGACTTGTTTTTGTTTTAGGCTCCGCCTACTTTCTCTAGCCTCTAGCGATGCAGCTTGACCAACAATCAATTATCTGTTTTTAGCAATCTTTTAATTTAATATGCCTTTTTTAAATCGATACATTAATTACATATAAAAATTCCTTACTAATTTTGAATACAACTTAATTGCTCTGAACATTTGTGCAATTAGATTTTAATTAAAAACACTGATCAAAGGAATGTGATTTTTGATCAGTATTTTTAGACGACTTTATACAATTTTAAAACTAAAATTTAAAACAAATACGCCCGCACTGAAACTTTAAATTAAATGATATAAATTCGCAAACCACGCACACACAAATATTATTTCATGGTTTGCGACATTTATATACGGCCTCTTTACACATTGACTGATAAACTATAAAATATATAACTAATTTTTATTATAAATTAAAATAGACAAAATCTCACTGCGGGCGAACAGTGGTTCGAATTACCGTACATAAAAACACCTGAAACGAAGATCGGTTCTCCGATCTGTCCGTTTCTGTATGTATGTATGTATGTATGTATGTATGTATGTATGTATGTATGTATGTATGTATGTATGTATGTGTGTGTGTGTGTGTGTATGTATGTATGTATGTATGTATGTATGTGTGTGTGTGTGTGTATGTATGTATGTATGTATGTATGTATGTATGTATGTATGTATGTATGTATGTATGTATGAGAAAAAAATAAGAAGAAATAAATGTAATAATCAAAACAAAGGTTAATTGGTAATGTATAAGGAAAATTAGAACTAGCAATCAAATTAATGAAAACCATTCAAACTATTTTATCAATATTATACAATGAGATAGTTAGATTAATCTCAAAATGAGATCAGATAGAAAAAAATGCAAGCTTGCTTGCTCTCAGGGCTGGGAGGAAACCTGTTGGATAAATAGTGGTATACAATGAAATTTGCATATATGAACGATCTGGGTCCCCTCTTTCTATATCTTCAAACTAGATTGCATATAATTGAAAAGTAGCTGCTTTGACTTCCCCTTCTCTGAGCATTCATTCCATTAATAAGCAATAAAGTTTCTTCATTAAACTTAAGGTTCAAGTTTAAAACATATTTAATATATGTGCCTATCCATATAGGATGTCTTTAGATGGTACTATGAGGAATATTGACAGGAGAAGAGAAATAGGCAAATATAAATGATAAATCTAATCACTAATATTTGGAAAATAATTACAGTTTCAGAGTAAGTACATAATTTTATTAAATTATATAGATCGGAAGATATATATATATATATATATATATATATATATATATATACACTTGTTCAGAAGTTTTGGTAAAGCTCCATCTATTGATCATAAATGCAAGCAATAGCAAGTTATGTGATTTATAACTTGTTTTTGTTTTTCAAAAATGTAGCGTTAAAGGTTTTTGCAATGATATATATTGCAGAAGCTTTGACTATGTGGTGAAACTGAACTGATATCAGACCCATGTAGCTATCTGGCTTGTTAGGCTGGGTTTGAAGACATTATGTGTTTGTAAAATTCATGCTTGCAAACTGATAGGAACTTGTTGCATAAACACTTGGAGTTATTGTTTAAATCTAGTTTCTGGCTTGTACTCTTCACTGACACAGAAGTACTTTTGGTTAATTTCTTAAACCTTCCTCAACTGCCATTAAATTCAAAATCAAAAGCAGAAGCAAACGCCATCAATTCAAATTCCACTAATCTCATATTTTAATGTTAGCAGCTTGTTGATTTATTAAATGCATTTTAGTCCTGTTTATAAAAATTGCCTCTTTAATTTTTCTTTTACAATGGTTTCTCTCTTCATGAAGAATTTTCACATTTTCAAAATCAAATTTAAATTTATATTTACATGTTTTTTTCATAATCAAAGAAAAATGCAGAAGATATTAAGTCACCATTATTTTTATTTTTTACACGCTTATATAACAATTTGTGCTCCTTCAATCTTTTCTCAATACTGCACCTAGACTCACCTGCATATGATAGGATACAATCACAAAAAAAATGATATATGACATTACTTTTCTGCTTGATAGGTATGACATCCTTAGAATTATTGACTAATTTATTAATATTGTTTGGAACATAGAATGAAGCGTTAAACACATTCTTATATAAATCCTTAAAAAATTTCACTTGTGGATTTGAAATAAATGGAATAGATATCCATTGTTTACTATTAATCTTCATTTCCTTTAAATTATTATACTTTTTTTAAATTGACATAAAGTATTGTTTATTTGTTACATTTTATAACCTATATCAAGCAATTGCTTGACAAATATTTCAATATTTTTCAGTTTATAACTTTGGTAATGACATAATTTTTCATTCCGAAACAAAAAAGAACTAAAACTTGCCATCTTATGCATCAATGGTACTTTTGATTTACAATTTATATATCCTCTTTTTTGCAGTGGCTTAATTTTTAGTTTATAATTTAATATACTGTTATGTCTTGTAATCATTAAATCTAAATATTTAATATTATTGTCCTGTTCCTTTTCAATAGTCCATTTCAAGCCATTCAACTTATTTAATTTCTCTACAAATAATTTTATACTATAAGTATTTCCACAAACAAAAACATCATGCACATATCTTTTGTAAATTTTAATATCTCCAAAAGTACACATATTTCAAATACTACTCCCATATGTAAATAAAACAAAATGGCAAACTTGTGTAACTACAGGCATACCCATATGCCAACCTGTAGACATCTTATAATATTGACCTTCAAAAGATGCAACAATATATATATATATATATACTGTTCCATGTATATAGTCTTCAAAAGATGCAACAATATATATATATATATATACTGTTCCATGTATATAGTCAACCCCCCCCCATTTAAAAAGACTAGCATGATTTGTTGTTATAAAAGAAAAGACTTAATAATGGTAAGGAAAATGAAAAATTTAAAGAAACAAAGGAATCATGAAAATTGACTGCAATAAAAAAAGAAAGGTAATTTGATCAAATAAAAAAGAAAAAAAGACAACAAATACATTTAAATCTGCAATTAAAAAAAGGTACAAATTTTTCTTTATTAAGATTCATCAATCTAAGAAAGAAAATCATTATTTTCTATAATTGAGAGAAAAAAAACCTTCATTATTGATTTTATAATTTTAAGTTATGATATAAATAAAAGCTGGCATTTATTAAAATAGTACATTTTAAATTTTGAAATGATCTTGTTGGACAAAGTATAATATTGGCTTGAGGCAAAGTTATCAAATTGAAAAATAAATGGCTTAATCCATGTGATCCCTTATCTGTCCCGCAAAAAGGAGTGTCCAATCATTAAGAAGATAAAAGCACTCAGGTTTAAATAAGAGCTGTCTAAAAAATTAGATACAGTGGACAGTGCTGCTTAATCAATCCAGAGATCAGAGTATATATAGTTTAGTTGGAAGTTCAGAGCAGATTTTAAAAAGATTTTTTGAAAAAGATTTTACAAGAGATTTTAAAAAGATTTTAAAGAGATCTTTTTAAAAAGATTTTAACAGCAGTTAAAAAAGTAAGAAAAGTGAAGAGTTAAAAAGTTAAAATTATTTTTTAAGTGTTACTTAACTCTGATTTTTGTCACCTTGGAATGTAACCTTTACAGCCACTGTTAGTGATGAAAAAAGAAAATCTTAATAAGGAAATCATAATGATGGAAGGCTAATCAGTAACAACTTCTTCTTTTCATCCAAGACATGGTACTGCAAGATTTGCCTGGTGAACATCATGGAAAATAAATAATGCCATTCAGCTTAAATACAACAATCCCTTTTTTGAATGCAATAGTATCCTGAATTGAAGAAACAAACTGGATATAATAAAGGTAACAATTTTATAAAATATTCAATACTTGTATGTGTTTATAAAAAAATGTCTTTCTTAAAGAAAATTATGAATAAATATAGCTACGTGAAAATACATTGTATTAATAATAAATTGTAAATACTAGATGTTTTAAATATCGATAATCAAAAGGCATTTTATTCAGTACTTATATGTGTTTATAAAAAGACAAAACAAAATGTCTTTCTTAAAGAAAATTATGAATAAATGTAGCTATGTGAAAATATGTTTTATTAGTGATAAATTATAAATGAAACTGCTGATCAACTTATATCTAGAAACATACACCTGTGGCAGACCAAACAACAATATCTATGCTATATGCTAGAATTACTAAATAAAAACTAATTTAACTAAACTATAATAACGTGTTTATAATACAGACAAAATTAGAAAATATCAAAATGAATGTATTTATACAAAATGGATGTATTTAGTAAATTTATACTATATTATGAATAAATTCACACATTTAAATATGAATTAGTACATCAATAAAAGTTAATGGTTATATGCATATAATGAACCACATACTTAAATAAGTTCAAAGATTAAGAAAATCTTTTTTTTAAAAAAAAAAATATATTTATTATTTGAAAACTCTGAGAAAAGTAATATAAACACAGAATTAAAACATGTTATATATACGAGTTGAGAAGTAAGAATACCAAAATAATGTGTCACGGTTAAATGTACAATGATATACCTGGAGTTATTGACACATATATGTTATATGTATGTCTTATGAAACCGGAAATACCAAATAAATGCATTTGCAAGATGAGTTGATATCTGGACAGATTGAAATACATACACTTATAGGTTACCTGAATAACCAATGAATATAATTGTACTTATATCAACCGATTCAAACCTTGAAATGGATGACCAAAGAACCTAGGATAAATGTGCTTATAGTATGGATTCAAACGTGGATTTGGATAACCATGAATAGAAATATATTTATTATGATTTAACTAACTTAAAATTAACTGGAATAATAGAAATGCTCTTGTCTGTAAAGAATATCATCATCCATGAGTAATTTAAGCACATTACATGTGACAACTACCTAAAAGTCTAACAATCAGAATGAAGTATAACTCTGAATTAAATACTATCAGTTGTTGTCATTATTATCTCTGTTGTCTTTATATATCACACTCCTCTCTGTGAATTCAACTAAATAACTAAAAATGTAAATTGTTAAAGATCTTGCATTCTTTAATTTGTATTGTACTATTATTGGATGTATACTAAGAGACCAATGGACTGTAAATGAAATTTTTGTTTGAATTAAGTGAAACTCTGAATTAAATGCTATCAGTTGTCTTCATTATTCTCTCTGTTGTCATGCATATATTGCACTCCTCTCTGTGAATTAATTCAATAACTAAAGATGTAAATTTTTAAAGAACTATTAAAATAAGGACTTTATTATACTCTCTAAAAATTACATTCTTCAATTCATATTAAAATGTTATTGGAAGTAGGCCAAAAAGATACAAGTGACTGTCAATGAAATATTTTATTTGATGGACATTTAATTAAATCTGTTGTTAAATAAAATTGTTGTTACTTAAAATTAATTTTAGTTATCCAGTTGTTCAGTTCTATTTTTTTTTGCATCACTTATCATTCATTGCACTTGTTCACAAGAATTTCATGCTTCCTTAGCTATATCTGGCATAACTAGACCTAAGTAAGTCAGGTTTTAGTAAGATGGAACACTAGTGGTGCTGTTTGAGAAACCAAACACAGAAATGTCTAGATGCTTCCAGTCTCTATGGTGCAATCCTCTGATGAGCAGTAAATATTGTTGTAAGGGGGTATAACATCACATTGGGGAATACCAATCGATAGTTCTTTCCTGCAACATGCTCATCAGGAAATTTTTACAACTGAGATAATAAAGGGATTGTATGGAACCAGTTACAATTGTCACTTTACTGTGAGGCCTGATCTAGCTAGCCTATCCACAGGCATAAAACAGCTAGAAATGAGTAATAAAAAAGGAAGAAATGGAAAAGGCATATGCAAATCATGATTCTGTGATATGGAGAGTGCATGTGATGCAGTGATGTGATTTATTCAAAAAGGGTAGAAAAATAATATTTTAAGAGAGTAAATAGAAATAAATGGAATAAATGAAAAATAGACATAACAGAGACATGGAGTTAAATCATGATATGGATGGAGAGGGAAGCTTATCAAAATCTAAATAAAAAAGTACAGAGGGAAGCTTATCAAAATCAAAATAAAAAAGTACAAATAAAATTTTAAAAAAATATTGATGATAACCAGATCAAAAACAAAAAAGGTGATGAATACAGAAAGTATAAAAAATCTCCCTGAGGAAGAAGATAAACAAGAAGACAAAGCAGATGATCAAAAGCAGTCACAGAAAACAGGGGAGACATCCGTATTAGCCCAGTTAATGGAAATGATAAAATAAAATAACAAGAAAAGAGAGAAATAGAGAGAAGACAATGAGAAAAGATAGAAACAGAGAGAAGAAAACAACAAGAAAAAAGAGGAATAGAGAGAAGAAGACAATAAGAAAAGAGAGTGAGATAAAAAAGAACAGAGAGAATAGAGAAAAGAAGACAACAAAAAAAGAGAAAGATAAAAAGAACATAGAGAACAGAGAGCGTAAGATAACAAGAAAAGAGAGGAACAGAGAGGAGAAGACAACAAGAAAAGAGAGTAAGATTAAAAGAACATAGAGAACAGAGAGAAGAAGACAAAAGAGAATTGAAAGAACAAATCAGAGAAATAACCGAAAGCAAAAATGAAAAGTTCAACCAGTTAATAAAAGAAATGACTAACAAAATATTAAAAATTAAGAAGGAAGTGATGGAGTAAGTAAAAGGCTCACTAATAGTGCAAGAAGTCAAAATGACACAGATATGCAAGGCCATGGATACAAAAATAATAAAAATCCAAGAATCCATGCAGAAGAAGGTGGATATATTGACCATGCAGATAAAAGAGACAGAAATAAAAAATAGCAATATGTTGTCTAAACAAAGAAAGGCAGAAACAGTTCCAAAAGAAAGTCAAAAAGAGAATTATCAAGTTAGTGATGATCTCCCTATAACTAACCAGATGTCTGAAATTGTAAATCAATTTCTTAAACATCAGAACTTTTTCAGCGAGCTGTAATGAAGCACCTATAGAATACATAAAAAGTTTGGAGAGGTACTTTAGTATTAATGTATTGACAGAAGAGGCAAAACTGGCAATAGCATCTAGTCATCTCCAAAGTGCAGCACAAGCATAGTGGGATTCACTGTTCACCCAACCTACAAATTTTGATGATTTTAAAAAAGCAATAATGAGCTATTACTGGAGTGAAGATTATTAGAAGGTGATTAAATATAAGGTGTCCCATGACAAATGTCCACCTAGAGAGCCTTACACACCTTTTTTTAGAAAACAGGTGGCCAGGTTAAGAGCTATGGCATATGATTCCCTATCTGAACTCCAGATTATTAGATTAATATGGCACAGCTTCCCAAGTTATGTAGAAAGAATGCTAATTGGGACTGATCATCGATCTATTGAGCAAGTTGCTGAACTATAAACAGCCTATGATAGCTGTGGTGCATCAGAAACCAAGGAAGGAGGAGCAAAGCAACCACAAAACAAACCTTCCTATAGAAGAGGTGATGGGCATAGAATAGGAGCCATCAGATACAAAAGGAAAATGACTCCTCAAAAATATAACAACCATGTTCCACCACCATGGTATCATCACCAAAAATGGGATATCACCATGGAAAAAGCAAAGAAGGTATTCAACAGGCAATATGCACAGCCCATACCAAACCGGGTTATAAAAAGATCAAATAGTACTGATAATTTGCAGAAAAGTGTGGCTAGAAATGCAAGTCACCATGATGATGTAGGGCCTGAAAAACACCCAAAAATAGGACAAAATAGAAGACCATCACCTCAAAACAAAGAAAGATGCCATAGAACTGATCATGGTCATCAGTCTCCCAAGCCAAGCTGTAGTTACAATACAGAACAATAAAATAAAGATAGCTGATGGAAGAAGTTTATGAGTGGGATGTAGTGATGCATGAATATGTGTTGTGTTATGATGCTCAAATGTACATGCTTGGAACTATCCATACCTGAATGTTGAGCTCATAGACTAGTCCAGTGGGGTGTATATTTAGGCATCACGAATAGGCATTGGTCTCATGAATACCCCAAATAAAGAAGCCCCTAAGACTCACAGAAGCTGAGCAGGACTGGCTCAGTGTCAAATTTTTCCTGCCTCCTACTCATAGTTGGATGGTCCCTCTAGATACAATAGAGGTAGTGCTTAAAAATGAGATTTTCTCATGACATCATGGGGCAGTGTGTACTAGTAGTTTGTGCTTGGCCATCGGCTTATTCTAGCATTGGAGGTATGGTTCATGTATTCACTTTTCTTGCTCATCTTACCCATTTCATCAACAAACCTAAAACCAGTAGAGATGCAGTAATGAGAAATGATGTGCATATTATGTGGAATAAAATTGTGCTTTCAGGTGATTTTGTGGGGGGTATGAGCCGGATATACTGTTCCATGTATATATTCAAAAAATCCCCCTCCCCCCCATTTAAAAAGACTAGCATGATTTTTTGTTAAAAAAAAGGAGAGACTTAATTATGGTTAAGGAAAACTAAAAATTTAAAGAAACAAAAGAACCAGGAAAATTGACAGCAATGAGAAAAGGAAAGGTAATTTGGTCAAATTAAAAAGAAAAAAGGCAACAATTACATTTAAATCTGCAATTAAAAAAAGGTACAGATCTTTCTTTATTAAGATTCATCAATCTAAGAAAAAAAACATTATTTTCTATAATAGAGAAAAAACCTTCATTATTGATGTTATAATTTTAAATTACAATATAAATTAAATCTGGCATTTATTAAAATAGTATATTTTCATTTTTGAAATGATGTTGTCATACAAAGTAAAATATTTGCTTGAGGCAAAGTTATCAAATTGGAAAACATGGCTTAATCCTCGTGATCCCTTATCTGTTCTGGGAAAAGTAGTGTCCAATCCTTAAGAAGAGAAAACCACTCAGGATTTAATGAGAGGTGTGTAGCAAATCAGATACAGTCAGCAGTGCTGCTTAATCAATCCAGAGATCAGAGTATAAATAGTTGAGTTGGAAGTTTAGAGCAGATTTTAAAAAGATTTTTTGAAAAAGATTTTACAAAAGATTTTAAAAAGATTGTTTGGAAAAGATTTTACAAGAGATTTTAAAAAGATCTTTTTAAAAAGATTTTAAGAGCAGTTAAAGAAGTAAGAAAAGTGAAGAGTTAAAAAGTTAACATTCTTATTTAAATGTTAGTTAACTCTGAATTTTATCACCTTAGAATATAACCTTTACAGCCACTGTTAATGATGAAAAAAGAAAATATTACTAAGGAAATCATAATGATGAAAGGCTAATTGGTAACAGCTTCTTCTCTTCATCCAAAGCCATGGTTCTCTAAGATGTACCTGGGTGAACATCATGGAAAGTAAATAATGCCATTCAGCTTAAAGACAATAACCCCTTTTTTGAATGCAATAGCACCCTGAATTGAAGGAACAAACTGGATATAATAAAGGTAACAATTTCATACAATATCCAATACTTATATGTGTTTATAAAAATGTCTTTCTTAAAAAAAATTATGAATAAATATAACTATATAAAAATACATTGTATTAATAATAAATTGTAAATACTAGATGTCTTAAATATTGATAATCAAAAGGCATTTTATTCAGTACTTATATGTGTTTATAAAAAGACAAAACAAAACATCTTTCTTAAAGAAAATTATGAATAAATGTAGCTATGTGAAAATATGTTTTATTAGTGATAAATTATAAATGAAACTGCTGATCAACTTATATCTAAAAACATATATCTGTGGCAGACCAAACAACAATATCTATGCTATTTATTAGATTAACTAAATAAAAATTACAAATGCTTACATGCATATTGATTGTATATGAATATTACACATAACTATAATTAACTAAATTATAACATGTATATAATCCAGATAAAATTAAAAAACATCAAAATAAATGTATTTATACAAAAGTTATTATGATAACATGTATATAATCCAGATAAAATTAAAAAACATCAAAATAAATGTATTTATACAAAATGGATGTATTTAGTAAATTTATACTATATTATGAATAAATTCAAACATTTAAATATGAATTAGTACATCAATAAAAGTTAATGGTTATATGCATATAATGAACCACATAATTAAATAAGTTGAAAAATTAAGAAAATCATTTTTTTTAAAAAAAAAAAGATTTTATTTATTATTCAAAACTCTAAGAAAAGTAATATAAACACAGAATTAAAACTTGTTATATATACGAGTTGAGAAGTAAAAATTCCAAAACAATGTGTTATGGATAAATGTACAATGATATATCTGGATTTATTGATGCATATATGTTATATATATATATATGCATCAATAAATATAGATATCATCATTGTATATATATATATATATATATGTCTTGTGAAATCGGAAATACCTAGTGAATGCATTTGCAAGAAGAATTGATATCCGGACGAATGGAAATACATACACTGATAGGTTAACTGAATAACCAATGGATATAAAAGTGCTTATATTGACCAATTCAAACCCTGAAATGGATAACCAATGAACCTAGGATAAATGTGCTTATAGTATAGATTCAAACCTGAATTTGGATAACCATGAATAGAAATATATTTATTATTCTTTAACTAACTTAAAATTAACTGTAATAATAAAAATGCTTTTGTCTGTAAAGAATATATTCATACATGAGTAATTTAAGCCACATTACATGTGATAACTACCTAAAAAACTACCAAGCAGAATGAAGTGTAACTTTGAATTAAATACTATCAGTTGTCTTCATTATTATCTCTGTTATCTTTATATATCACACTCCTCTGTGTAACTTTGAATTAAATACTATCAGTTGTCTTCATTATTATCTCTGTTATTTTTATATATCACACTCCTCTGTTTGAATTAACTAAATAACTAAAAAGTAAATTGTTAAAGAACTTGCATTCTTTAATTTGTATTGTACTATTATTGGATGTATACCAAGAGACCAATTGACTGTAAGTGAAATATTTATTTGAATTAAATGGAACTCGGAATTAAATGCTATCAGTTGTTTTCATTATTCTCTCTGTTGTCATCATATATTGCACTCCTCTTTGTGAATTAATTAAATAATTAAAATGTAAATTGTTAAAAAACTATTGAAATAATGACTTTATAGTACTCTCAAAAAATTACATTCTTCAATTCATATTAAAATGGTATTGGAAGTAGGTCAAAGAGATACAAGGGAATGTCAATGAAATATTTTATTTGATGGACATTTAATTAAACCTGTTGTTAAATAAAATTGTTGTTACTTAAAATTAATTTTAGTTATCCAGTTGTTCAGTTCTATTTTTTGCATCACTTATCATTCATTGCACTTGTTCATGAAATTTCATGCCTCCTGAGCTATGTCTGGAATAATTAAACCTAGGTAAGTCAGGTTATAGTGAGATGGAACTCCAGTGGCACTGTTTGGAAAACCAAATATAGAAATGTCTATATGCTTCCAGTCTCTGTGGTGCTACATTCTGTGTTGAGCAGGAAATATTGTTGTAAGGGGGATAACATCTGCATTGAGAAATACTAATCGATAGTTCCTTCCTGCAACATGCTCATCAGGAAACTTTTACAACTGAGGTAATAAATGGGTTTTACAGGTCCAGTTACAATATATATATATATATATATATATATATATATATATATATATTGTATTGGTACGAAGTTTTTACCTTGGTCTTTTATACATTTGATCTGCATATGCACCGAGCATAAAGTGACGTATGTTGTTACTTGAAAAATCAATAATAATTCCCCTAAATTGTTGTTGACTAAATATAAAGAAAATATCTCAAAAGAATTATTAGAGGAAAGAGAATTAGGTCAATCAAAACTTTCCCTTTTAAACTATTCCACAAGTGTCTGATTATCTAAATGGTGATCACTTTTGGATTTTACACATGTTTAAAAGCACTGAAATATTCTAATTTAGCATCTTGCACCACCTCCGATCAAGAAATTTATTTATTCACCTTTTTCTTTCCTGAGAGAGTGTGCAAATATGAATGATCACTGTCATATATCTTAATAAATTAAATAGTTCAGACATGAATAATGAAACAGTCTAGCTTCCCGGTAAGTTATTCCTGTCTAGCTCATTATATGTGTTCTTTCTATCTTAGGTTAATAATTGGGTCATATTTTGATTACTTTAATTATAGTTATAAGCTAACGAATAAACAATTCATCAAAGCTAAATAAGTTAAATGGCAGACAGCTAAGTAAGTTAAATGGCAGACGATTTAAGTGTGGAACCTACTATTTACTATTCCCTTTTTTATCTCCCTCCACCAATTACATATAAAAAATAATTTAATATAGTTGACATTTTAAATAATAAAAAAAATTAATATTAATGTGACATTAGTTGATTAAGTTGAATATTTATTTACAGAAAACAAATGCACATATAAATAAATAAAATATTTTAAAATGAATGCATAATGAGGTGGTCTATACTCCCTTTCTCACTTTAGAGTAATAAATTAAAGAATCAAGTGTATGCAGCAAATATATTCAAAAAAAATATAAACCAATAGATTACATCCATGTCTAATGGCTATTCCTATGATTTAAAAATATTGATATTATGGGCACATCAATATTTTGTGCTCAATTATATTTATATATATGATAGACAGCTATGTCTCTATTTTGGATGCATGAAATGATGTTATAAGAATACAAACATAGGACACTCAGCATGAGGTGTAACCATAGTAATTTAAAAAACTAGGAAATAAAGATATCCTTCACATGGTGGATCTAGTTTAGCCATGCACGTAAATGCTAACAAATATTATATATATTACAAAATTTCAATATAAGGGTTAATATTGATAAAATACAAATAGGTGAAAACAAATTACTTATTTATAGAAAACACAAAAATAATATTATAAATATATATATATATATATACACACTCTTCTGAAATATATATATATATATATACACACTCTTCTGAACTTTGAAATTCCCTTAAGTTCGACTTGAACATGGACCACACAATGACTCACTAGAGCAGATAGGGATTCCATTCATCAATATACATGTTAGAGTCTTTCTTCCATCAGGGTATGCTGCTACTCCTAAGGCATTTTTGGGCTTCAAGGATGAATGCATGGTGTACTGCTGCTAGACATCTACTCCATGATTTTCTGGTAAACTTGAATCACATTAACACCATCTCTAACTATTATTTTTTCTAGGGTCTGTGCTGATAATTTTCAAATCAGTCTTTACCATAAAACTCAGCTTTACTTATAATTGCTTATGATTGGAGATTACGCTTAGCAAGTTGGTCAAATATGACTTAAAGTTTTCTAATATGATTTTTTTTAATGGAGAGATCATTCATAGACCATTTACGAGCTCTGAAAACTTTTGCTTTGTGGCTAATAATGGCTTCACTCCCCCGAAGATCTATAAGTGCAGTCAGAATGAAAATGGTTATTTTCTATTACCTTTTTTTACATTAAGTAGCTTTTCTAAGATTTCTTTGACAGTAATACCATACCTAAATGGTTAATTTTCAAATCTCATTTCTTTTTTCTTTTTGCACTTGTATGAATATTTAGACAAGCTGGAGACAACTCTTATTTTCAGCAAAAACCTATAATGACAAGCTCATGACAACTCTTATTTTTAGCAAACATATATTATCTGATTACTTGGACAGGCTAGAGACAAAACTGACTCAATGCACCTAGTAGGTAGCAGATATGGTCTTCTTATCACCCTATTTTAATACCCCCTATGAGCTATTGGAGCAGCCAATAATTCAATTATTCTTTACATACATTCTTTTAATTTTTGGTGTCTCAAAGTATACCTTTTTTAAAAATTGGAAATTGTATCATTTTCATCTTGGCTAATTAAATCACCCATTATGTTTTCTTTGTTTAGATAAAATCAACTTTTTGATTTTTATCTTTAAAAATGATCAAAAATAACAAATTTCTTTTAATACAAAACATTTTTTTTCCCACTTTTGTTCTATGCTAAAAACAAATTACAATTTACAAAAGGTTTTTCTTTATAAATCAATATTAATTTTTAAAAAAATCTCATATAATAAACACAAAATTTTTTAGAAATAATGAAAAAAATATACATTTCGGTATACGTGTATTGGAACATTACAAGTCATAATATAACCGAAATACAAAAAAGTGTTCCAACACATAAACAATTGTTATTACAAGCTTAATTTGTTTTTTTATATCGTTTTGCTGTTCGAATAAAATTTATTTATATAATACATACACTTGTACTGTATGTGTAAATAGAAATATAGTATAGACCTAACCCATTATTTATATAACATATATAAATATTTACAATACGTATCTAATTTATAGGTAGTTACTCCATTAAAATTATATATTTTTAGTATAATAAACATTAGCTGTGCTGAATCCTCAGAAACAGCCATTTTGTGCATGAGAATTTTATATGATCTGGCACAATATCCCTGTCCCTGATAAGTCTGTTAAAATTTTACTCTTTTCAATGGTCTAATTTTACTATTTTAATGTCCTATTTAACTATTTGCATTCTAACTTTTAATGTTTTTATAACAATTGTGAATTAACCATTATATTTCCATATGGTTTTAGGGACCGTACATTATACATACCCTTAATTCATTGTTTTGTCCTTACCCAAAAAGTGTTATCCCCACAACAATCCACAATTTCAAAAGGGCCTTCATAGAGATTACAAAATTTCCTTAATTTGAATTTACCCAGATCACTTCCATGGGGCATCCTAACCATGACCTTATGCCCCAATTGGAATCTATGTTTTGGAGTTCCTTTCCATTGTTTATGCCTAATGCTCATTCATTGCATTTGGTCTTAGGCTCCTTCTTGGTGTTCTGGAAAATTAGTTTGAATAATTTTGGAATGTGTTTTCCAAAATGTAATCACATTGGAGTGAAGCCTGTGGATATTTAGAGACCAGTTAATATAATTTATTGTCTGTGGCAATTTTTAACCCACCCCCTATGGTTTGTTGGCAAATATGTATGACAGAGTCTGCCCAACTCCCACATGACTCATTCACAGGGGTTACTCTGGGGGTTTTGGACTGACATTAACAGATTCTTATTACATCATTTAGTCACCCACTGGTTTCATTCTTCAGACACAAAAAAGTCCCATGATTCAAAAGTATAGCTTTTGGATTCCTTATTTTTGGGAAATGTAAGGCCTCTAGTACCTTAGTAACTTCTTGAGTTTTGGTGTGTGATAGAGGGCAAGCATACACTCATTTTGAAACAAATCATATGTGATAAGGAGGTATTTTTTGTTAAATGGTGGCAATGGGCTATAAAAATCTATAGCCATAATTTCATTTGGGTCATCAGGTATGATAGATTTTATTGGGCTGGCATATGCCTAATTCTGTGGTATTGTACACTGACATGTTTCACACAGCTTTAGTGCAGTGATGATATTCCTGTGCATCCCTGATCAGTAAAACCACTGTTTCAGGAAGAAACTCAATTTTTGGTGTTCCATAGTGACAATACAACTGGTGTTTATAGCTGATGAGGGATCATCTCATTATGGGATGTATCATCACCCTTTTTTAAATGGTGGCAATGGGCCATAAAAATCTATAGCCATAATTCCATTTGGGTCATCGGGTATGATAGATTTCATTGGGCTGGCATATGCCTAATTCTGTGGTGGTGTACACTGACATGTTTCACACTGCTTTAGTACAGTGATGATATTCCTGTGCATCCCTGGCTAGTAAAACCACTGTTTCAGGAAGAACTCAATTTGTGTTCCATAGTGACAATACAACTGGTGTATATAGCTGATAAGGTATCATCTCATGATGGGATGTATCATCACCCTCCATTCTTATCTGTCTTTTTGCAGTTGATAATATAATACCCCCTGTCAACTTTATATCTATTCTTTTTCTCTCTCAAAACAGTTTTTTTTTCAACTTGAGGTCTCTCATGTTATTCTGTCAAAATGCAATTTAGATGGTTGTCCTCTTGCTGCCTCTTGGCTAGTTGATTTAATTCTTTTTCTTTTTTTTTTCTTTTTTATTTAGTATTATACTTGCTACAAATGCTTGCTCCAGACTGTGATGTTGATGAGTTTACACAGGAGCAGGATGATGACTGAGGATATCAGTGACCATGTTTTTGCCCCATTGAAATATATCACAGTGTAGTTAAATTCCTGAAGGAATAAATTCCACTGGACTAATCTGATATTAGTGTGATAGCTGTGGCTCTAGACTTTTATGATCTGTTATCACTACCACTTCAAAGTCTAACAACATGGGGCAAAACTTTTGAAAAACTCATACAATGGTGAGGGCCTTTTTCAGTGACAGTATAATTGCCTTTAGAGCCCTTTAGTAAGCTTCTTATAAAATATAGCACCCCTACTTGTCCATGTGGTCGAATTTGGGACAGAGTGACTTCGATTCCATATCTGCTGCTGTCAGTCTGTAGTAAGAATGGCTTATCAAAGTATGGGTAATACATCACCACATGCTTTAAGAAATTTTGTTTTACTTGGTTAAAAGCTTCTTCCTGTTCTGCAGTCCATTTCCATCAGACCTCTTTTCTGATCAGCCTGAGTACCGGTTCCATTTGGACAGCAAAATTCTTGCAAAATCGGTTAATAAAAATTACAGAGTTCCAAGAATGACCAGACATGTTTCTTCATTTGAGGTCTAGAGAATTCCACAATCATTATTTTATCTGGATGGGATTGGCCTACTAAGTAGCCCAAAAATTCAATTTCATCAGAAAACACTTTACTCTTCTTTAATAAATTTATTTTGTAATTCTTTTCTTTACATTCTCTGAAGAACTGTTATAATTGCTGGAGATGTTTTTCCATGGATGTAGAGGCTATAAATACATCATCCACATACATGGTAATGTTTTTCTTGGTATCAAAAGACAAAACATGGTCCAGCACTGCAAAAGTCCTGCACCACTGTTGATAAGTCCAAAAGGCATATGATTACATTTTTATAAATATCCCCCATGCTTGAAAACTGTATACTGGTGATAATTAGGGTGGACTTCTATCTGCCCATAACTAGAAGTTATATCAAATACAGAAAATACCCTTTTTCCTTTAATTTTTCTTAGTAACTCTTGCATTGGGTGGAATTGTACAGTCAGGTATGGTACACTTTATTTAATTGATGGCCATCTAAATACAACCTTACTGACTCATCTTTTTTTCTCACATCCACCAAGGGATTGCAACAAGGAGATTAGCATTTACTAATTATGCCCCTATCCAGCATCTGCTTTAATTTTTCTCCACTTCTTTATTAAATTGATTCAGGACTGGGTATGACCATGCTTAAAATGGTTCCCCTGGCTTCTGTATTATCCTTTGTTGGTATCCTCTGATTTTCCCTGGACTGTCAGAAAAAACTGTATGGTATTCTTGAAATATTACTTTGAGCTTTTGGTTATCCCTGTTAGAAGCTATCTTCACCTCACTTGTTTTCTCTTACATCAAATCTAAGATAGATTAATTTGTACAACAGGTTTCCCCCAAGTTAAATAACTGAGCAGGCAATAAATTAATATCACCTCTCTGATATCTCTTTATTTCTTTTATAATTCAATGTGAACTGGTTCTTATATAAGAAATCTGACCCTAATAGAACTGCATGAATAAGAGTACCCATAATTAAAAATACAGAAAAAACCATCAACCCAGTTATAATTAATTTTAACCATATTTGCTTAGGTACAAGGTTTATTGTTCGATTATTTGCCAGGGTGATTTGTGTAGTCTTTAAACACAAGGTTTCTATTTGAAAGGTTACCAACATAACTCTCTGGTATAATTCCTCTGATAGCACTAATATCTGGTTACTGGAGTCTAACATTGTGATGATTTCAATCACCCAGATTTGCCCTCGTATTTTTGGACAACTCTGCAGCACATATGCTGGTACTTTATTCTCTCAGTAATAGACCAAATTTGACATTTCATTTCCAAAGAGGTATTTATGCAGCACATTTTTTTGCATTTTAATGCTTGACCATATCTTTACTGTTTTTCTTGCATCTCCCCTACCATTTTATCTTGCTGTCTCCTGTTTATGGTATCAAGTAAGTAAACTATTTGTTCAACTGATTTTGTTCCAGTTAGTAGCAGCATCTGCATGATATTATAGGGCAAATTATGATGGATAATTCTAATAATCCAGCTCTCCAACAAATTACATGCATTTAAAGTGTTCAATCTTGCCATCAGTTTCTGGAAATTTGTGCATAGTTTTCATCCATACTGTTTTCATATTTCTCCTGTGTGACTTGATACAGGATGGTTTCCTGATGCTCTGCCCTCCTGAAGGTCTTAATCACTACATGTTTATATTCCTGGAAGGTTTGAGGGTGGTGAAATAAAGACACCCACCAAGCTAATGCTTCCCCATGAAGATGAGCCCTTGCAATAGCCAATTTACTGATTTCACTTACTTTATTTACTTGAAAATAACTCTCTAAACTTCTTATGTATTTCACTGGAGCTCCCGCTGCATTTTCTTCAAACACATGTATCTTTAACAATTGATTTATATTTTGTTGGAATAGCAGTTGATTTTCTCCTCTAGTCACCTTGACTAGTGATTCATCTGTACATCTTGATTCAGTATTTTATATGTTCTGGTCATATTTTTGTTCTTCTTTAAATTCTTCACTCATTATTTTATTACTGTCATTAATTCCTGTTTTAGGCCCTGTATTTTCTTGCCCTGACTTGACTAACTGTCTGTCTAATTTATTTACTTCTAACTCATCCTCCTTATTTAGATTGGGTTTATCATATTTTGTTTCCAACTTTTGAAATCTCCTTTTGATTTCCAACAATAATTCACTTCGTACATCCTCTATTTTATATACATATATCATCATCATCATCATCAACAATTATCAATCCACTGCAGGATGAAGGTCTCTCCGAGTTCAATCCATCTTCTCCGATCTTTAGCTTCTTTTCTCCACAACACCCCTGCACATTTTCTTATTTCATCCATCCATATCACATGTGGTCTCTTTCTGGGTCTTTTACAATCTCTTAAAATCCAGTTTAAAATTTCAATTGTCCATCTATTATCAGCTCTTCTAGCAATATGTCCAGCCCAACTCCATTTCAATCTTTAAATTTTTTCAATATGGTCAGTAACACCTGTTTGTTGTCTTACACATACATTGCATTTTCGATCTCTTCTTGTTACTCCCAACATACATCTCTCCATACTCCTTTGAGTGGTCTGAAGTCTCTGCATTTCTCTTCTATTAAGTGTCCAAGTCCCAGATCCATAAGTAAGAACTGGTAAAACACATTTGTTAAAAACCATCCTTTTCAAATACATAGGCATATTTCCTTTTAGTATCAAGTTATTTCTACCAAAAGCACTCCAACAAGTTTAATTCTATGATTAATTTCCTCCATTATGTTTCCATCTGTATTAATAATCTGACCAAGGTATTTGTAACTGTTAACTTCTTCTAATTCTTCATAATCAATCTTTATTTTCATATTTTGAGCAAATCGATTAAACATTACTTTAGTCTTTTTAACATTTATCTTTAGTCCTACTTTTCTACTTTCATCTGCTAACTCCTGCAACAATTCCTGCAGCTCTGAAGCATTATTTGCAAAAACAACTACATCATCTGCGAAATCTAAATGACTTAAATACTCTCCATTTAATTTCACTCCTTTAGTTTCCCATTTTAATCCACAAAATACTTCTTGCAGCACTGCTGTAAAGAGTTTTGGAGATATGGAGTCACCTTAACTTACACCTTTCTCAATGTTGATTTTTCCAGTATCATTATGTAATCTAATTGTTGCTGTTGCATTTTTATAAATATTCTTTAAAATATGACAATATCCTGGATCTATACCTGGATGATTCAATTCTTTAATCACTGAAAAAATGTGTATAGAATCGAATGCCTTTTCATAATCTACAAATCCAAAACATAATGATAACTCATATACGTTTGTCCTTTCTATGACTTCTCTCAATACCTGGATATGATCTATTGTACTAAAACCACTTTTAAATCCAGCTTGTTCTCTTGGTTGGTGGAAATCCAAAGTTCTCTGCAGACGAGTTGTAATTATCTTGGTAAAAATTTTATATAAAACTGATAAAAGGCTGATAGGTCTGTAATTTCTAATATCTTCTTTATCACCTTTTTTAAATATTAATATATATATATATATATATATATATATATATATATATATATATATATATATATATATATATATATATATATATATATATATATATATATATATATATATATATATATCATTCATCCATTCACACATCTCTCTTCACCACATTATAATTCTTTTGCCACTTTAGCCATTTCCTTTTTATATGGTTTAAGAATTCTTCCATCATTGCCTTTAAGCATTCCCTTTCTTTCACTGATTTATTTTTCTGATCATCCACCCCCTGCTCTTCTACTGATGTTTGTATGTCTCACAGATCTTCCATTTCACTATTCAATGCTTGTTCCACTTTTATTTCATTTGTTCTAGTTAACATTTGTGAGTATTATTTTTAAGGATATATATATATATTGAAACAATCGATGTCTAACATCATCGATGTTTCATGTTTCACCATATATACCTACCTTGTAGGGGTCCACAATTTAGACCTTGCTATAAATATATGCTATTCACTCACACACTGTATGTCGAATCATTCTAAAGATTAGTAAAATTAATTTTTGTTTAGTAAAAATGAAACAGTAGTTTGAGTGATGCGTATATATATTATGACTAAAGCAATAATTTTATTGCTATGTTTATTGCTAGAAAATGCATTTGCTTATATATTTGTGATTATTTTTATATATGTGTGTATTTAATGTGACAACAAAGAAGAATGGGGGATGCTCAAAATGCTAAAATTATCTTTGTTTAAATTCAGTTTGTTGCCTTTAATTAAAGTAGTCAATCGCAATTAAGATCAAAAACAAATCATTTATCAGTTGTTTTCAAATCTTTCAAAACAGCTACAATGGTATTTCAAGGCTTATCTGTTGAAAACATGTTGTTAATTAAATGTTGTTTATAGAGATAGGGTTGGTATATGAAATTGCGGTCTGGGTGCTATAAAAATGTTATAAAAGCAGTTGGTTATTTTCACTTGATGAGTTAGTTAATTTCAGTTTTTAGTTAAGTTCAGAGGAGTTTTTAGTCAGTTGAATTTAATTACTTTTAAGAAGCCAACACTAGTTTTGCATGATGAAGTATGAGTAGAGGGATCGTTTCACCTTTCTTTTTCTTCTGAGGACTGTCTACCAGCCATCAAAATTCCATCTGACTGGCCATATGAGATGACATAGAATTGCCAACCTGCCTGCCCACCACCATGCTGATATCTTAGGTAAAATCATGTAATTTAGAGCTGCCTTAATATGAACATTCATAGGTGATTTATAATTTGTAGCTAAATTATTTCATAGATCTATTTATGATGTTCTGCTAATTTTGCTTGTAAACTCTCTCTATAATCCTTTATTAATACTTATGTAATTCTAAATATGTTTGCTTTCACGCTTAATTTATGTTTACATAATTTTATGCGGCTCAATTAAATGTATACAACTTATTTTGTTTAATATATATATATTATTTTCTCTAATATGTCGGTATCAATCAATCTCGCGACTTTAATTAAATTCATTAGTAAAATTATATTCATTTGTTTATTTAAAATAGAAATCGTTTGCCAGGTTGGTTGGATACCTAAAAGTATTTTATTGTGTATGCTTATTTTATTTTGTTGTTTAGTTGCCTTTATAAAAGATCACAGCACTTAATATGAAATTTTACCTTTTCTTACCATTGCCAGGAGGGCTAATTCTTTAATTAATACGTATATGGGAATCAAATTTAAATATAAATTTTATTAGCTTAATAATATAAATTAATGTTATTATTCATTATGATTTGTTAAATGACTCAGAATTGAAAACAGATTATTGCACATGAGGTTAGACAATTTCCAAGTTTTAAAATAATATTATATGAAAATTATGTTATAAAATTATATTCATGTTCAATAACATTGCTGGCATACATTTTCCTTTATTCTGATATTTTATCTTCTCCATTTCTCAATTGTTTAGTCATTGGAAATGTCTAAAGCTCCCATCCTATTTTTCAAAATCATTCGTAATCAGGAACAATACTTCCTGTGGAACGTAAAGTTTATGAGGTTTATGTGCTGTGAATGACAGCATATCCAGATACTGGGCTCTCAAACCCAGCCTTTCCTTTGATACCACTCTGCCAGAATATGCAGACATATCCAATCTAAGTTCATTTCAAATATTCTTTTAAAATGATAAAATATCCACAATCGCCATGAGGTTTTATTTCGTTATTGTATGCTAGTACCATTACTTTCCTCTTTAATTTGTTCATTGGTCCATCTAACCTTGGTAAGTCGCATTGGTGTGTGAAAGATAATGATTCATTTCATATAACATGTTCAGCATGTTGATCTTAATACTGCTTTCATTTAAAAAAAAGTGTTATCAATTCCCAGAGATGTAAATCAATTGTATAATTTATTCTCGTAAATATTGCGCATTGTTTGTTTCTTAGGTATACTTATTCTAAAGTCGCTATGTCCAAACAATGCATATCAAATATATGTAATGACTTTAAGATTGTAAATAAATTATTGAGACTGTACATTTATATTTATCTGTCAAAATGACTAATGTTAAATTTTCAAGTATCTTTCTGTAATCCGAATCTGTTCCGATCTTGTAGATTGTTTTGTACATCCACAGCATTTTATTTGTAAACATTTGTAAATTGGCATATCAACCCCGCACAACTTATAGCATATTCTATAAAATTATATTCATGAAATAATTGATGTAAAAGGGATTTTATAAAGCAAATCCCAAGTTTTTAAAATGTATAAGATCACTCCAAGTGTGAAACAATTTTGTAACATATATATATATGCGTTTTCTATGTTTATTAAATTTATATATAATTTCATGTAAATCCTGTTTTGTTTTTGAATTATTATTTTCTAGTTAATATTTAGAACTATTTTTTTTAGCTAAGAGCTTAGCATTAATAAATAACTATAATAAATGTAATTCTTGGGCTACTCCAACCTCGATCATCATCGTCAGTCTGATCTTATGCTCTACCACTTTGCTTCTGGGCACAGATTTAAAATAATTTTACTGTGTCATCAGAATTGTTCTTCATTGGTTAGAGATTTGAAAAATAGGCAAATAGGTTAGAATTCAGGACTGCTCCAGATCTGGGTATCTCAGGCATGATCGGATTCGAGGTTCTTTTGCTTAGGATTTGAATCTTGTTAAATGAGCATACTATATTCACCAGTACAGTGGATTTTTTTTTCTGGGCTTGGCTTCCCAAGTGGAGCTTCGATATAAACACCCACATACCCTGAGTACTGAATTCTGTTTATATGTATGTTTTAAAAAAAGGTTGTTTATATGTATGTTTTAAAAAAAGGTTGTAAAAGATCATTGATGATAGATATGTATATTTCCTTCCTACCTGAGTTTGTTTTCTGATTTTATATTCATAAAATGTGAAAATTTTAGATAAAAACCAATGTTCATGCGTTGCAAACATAAATGTAAATGGTTTTTGTTGTATCTGGTTTTGCAACTATAGAAAAATATTGTTTTTCCATGTTAATAGCTACAAATGTAAAAAAAATCTTGTTTTTAAAAATGAAAAAAAAATGTTGATACCCATGTGTTACAACCAAAAGTGAGATTTTTTTGTATCTCGTTTTATAGACATATAAAATGTGTTTAATATCTTATATACATGAAAATAAAAATGTTTTTCAAGTAAAACCCATGTATTTCACCCATAAGTGATTTTTTTTGTATCTGGTTTTATAAACCTATAAAATGTGTTTCTTATGTTATATACGCAAAAATAAAAATGTTTTTCAAATAAAACCATGTACTTCAGCCATAAGTTATAAACCTTGAAATTGTAACAAGGTGCACTTCATGTTTCATTCATTTTCTGTACATTATATATGTAATAGAGTTTATAATGTGTAACAAATACTTATTTATATTTACTAGTTGAGTAGCCTAGATATGTTTGGAATTTTTTTTTATATACTGTTGGCTGGTGCCATTATGTAAATGTGCCAACAGGTAATATAATAAAATATGTATCAAAATGAGTTCAAACCAGGATGTTAGTGGTTGAGAGAGAGTTAAATTATATTTCCACTGTTTTTCTATGTATAATTGTCATGAGCAGAACATCATATTGTAGAAACAAATCACTAATCATTTTTTTTTGTAAGAGTCTATTATAGGTGCAGAAAAACAACCAAAAGTCAAGCAGCAAGGCAGTTGAATTCCAATAGATCATACACATACATGTTATGATCCAATATTTTTTCCTGTTGTCAGCAGCAATAAAAAAATAGCAGAATGGAGACAGTTGAAGAGAGGAGGGAGAGAGGTGTATATCCTATATAAAATAAAAAGAAGAAAGAAACAAGCCTTATTTGTCAAATAATTATAAGTGACAATATGTTTAAAGCAAAATAAAAGAAGAAAGAAACAAGCCTTATTTCACAAACAATTATAAGGGACAATATGTTAAATATAAAATAAAAAGTTCAAATCAAAATATAATATATTTCAAAGATAACTTTGATATTGACTATCTTTCAAAAGAAGAAAGAAAAGTGAGTTGTGAAGAAACCATAGGAGCAATGACGCCAGAAGAAGAAAAGCAGATCTTGCAACTCATGCAAAAAAAATGAAACAAAATCTAGACCGAGCAGAACAAATGATGAAACCTAAAAGAGACCAAGCAGAAAGGGATGCAGAATTTATGGAACTCATGAAGAAGTTTAGAATAGATCTTGATGAATTACAAAGAATAAAATTAAATATTGATCTTACTATCACTCAGAACACACAAGCTGATGGTTTCAAAGATGTATCTATTCCCAAGCAAAGGGAGCTTATTGATCTAACCAAAGAAAAGATAGTCTGTGAAAAAACAATTTTGGAAAACACAGTATTGGAAGACATGAAAGTAGTGAATGAAATTGAAGATACTGCAAAGAAGCAGAATGCTAAACAAATAGAAAGTCTGATGAACCAAACAAGAGAACTGGAAAGATTTGAAGATGGTTCTACCTTCGGATCAAAGGATATTGATGCTGAAACCAAAGATAAGACAGTTTTCATGGAAGAACTTTTAAAAAACAATGGAGCAGAGGACACAGAACCTCAACCAACTAAAAAACGTTGGAACCTCATGAGATTATGTTAGTGAATACAAATGCCAACTCTACTCAACAAAAATGTAAAGAAGTAGATTTGACAGAGATTACTCATAGTCAAAGTTTTACTCTAGCAGATTTAGCTAAGGATGAAGAAAGTACTGAGAAAACGGTGGTTTCAAATTTATTGCAAGCCATCCCATCCCAAAGTGATTATATCAGTTTACCACCCTCTAATAGAGTCACTGTATCGATGATGAACAATATCAATAGAACAATACATACTGTTTTGGATTAATCTTCTGAAATGATAATTAATAATTCTAAGTTATATTTTCATAATAATTATAAAGATGTTCTGTGGAAGAGTGATGATAACGGATTAATGAAGACATCAAAGTTAAAGTTTAGAAATGATGCTGAATGGCCTCCTGATATGAAAATAAAGAAAGTGGACAGATCTTTAGTTGTGTCCAATACTTCCCATTTTAATAAATCCCATGATTATTTATTTATGAAATATGATCAGAACAAAATTGATGAGGAGATGAACTCATTAAACAGAAATGACAAACTTTGGTTTAAAGCATGGAAATATGTCGAAAAAAATAGTTTCATATGGAGAAAAACTTCTCAACTCCCAAAGTGAATATGTTATAATGGATGCCATTAGATCACAGAAAGTTAGATAAATTCTTAACAAAGCACAATATTGTGACTGCTTTTGATATTTTAGTAAGATATCTAGAAATATATACATATAACCCTTATATACCTCCAGATCCTGGAAAATATTATTAAAAAAAAACTAAGAAGCAGTAGCCATGGATAAACAACATTGAAGATAATGGAAAATGAAAATAGACATTCTTATGTTTTGAATCCCTACACCAAATCTAAAGTAATAATAAGTTGCAACAAGGAAGAAATGAATGAAAGATTTTGTCATTTCCATACTAGAAACACAATTCAAATAACAGGCAGTTTTTATGCTCATTTAAAAGGGTTGTTTTTCTCACCAAAATGATAGTAGACTCCAACTAAGGTATTTTGTTATTGATTTTTTTTATCACTTTAAGTGGGAAAGAATGAAGCAATTGATGTCTAATCATCATCAATGCTTCATGTTTCACCATCTATACTAACCTTCTAGGGGGTCCGCAATTCAGACATTGCTATAAATATATGATATTCACTCACACACTGTATGTCGAATCATTCTAAAGATTAGTAAAATTAATTTCTGTTTAGTAAAAATGAAACAGTAGTTTGAGTGATGCGTATATATATTATGACTAAAGCAATAATTTTATTGCTATGTTTATTGTTAGAAAATACATTTGCTTATATATTTGTGATTATTTTTATATATGTGTGTATTTAATGTGACAACAAAGAAGAATGAGGGAGGCTCAAAATGCTAAAATAATCTTTGTTTAAATTCAGTTTGTTGCCTTTAATTAAAATTGTCAATCGCAATTAAGATCGAAAACAAATCATTTATCAGTTGTTTTTAAATCTTTCAAAACAGCTAAAATGGTATTTTGAGCCTTATCTGTTGAAAACATGTTGTTAATTAAATGTTGTTTTTAAAGGGATTATAGAGATAGGGTTGGTGTATGAAATTGCATTCTGGGTGGTACAAAAATGTTATAAAAGCAGTTGGTTATTTTCACTTGATGAGTTATTTACTTTCAGTTTTTAGTTAAGTTCAGAAAAGTTTTTAGTCAGTTGAGTTTAATTACTTTTAAAAAGCAACACTAGTTCTGCATGATGAAGTGTGAGTAGAGGAATCCTTTCACCTTTCTTTTTCTTCTCAGAGGACTGTCTACCAGCCGTCAAAATTCCATCTGACTGGCCATATGAGATGACATAGAATTGCCAACCTGCCTGCCTGCTGCCATTCTGATATCTTAGGTAAAATCATGTAATTTAGAGCTGCCTTAATACGAACATTCACAGGTGATTTATAATTTGTAGCTAAATTATTTCATAGATCTATTTATGATGTTTTGCTAATTTTGCTCGTAAACTCTCTCTATATAATCCTTTATTAATACTTATGTAATTCTAAATATACATTTGCTTTCACGCTTAATTTATGTTTATATAACTTTATGTAGCTCAATTAAATATATACAACTTATTTTGTTTAATATATATATTATTTTCTCTTATATGTTGGTATCAATCAATCTTGTAACTTTAATTAAATTTGTTAGAAAAATTATATTCATTTGTTTATTTAAAATAGAAATCATTCACCAGGTTGGTTTGATACCTAAAAGTATTTTATTGTGGATGTTTATTTTATTTTGTTGTTTAGTTGCCTTTATAAAAGATCACAACACTTTATATGAAATTCTACCTTTTCCTACCATTGCCAGGAGGGCTAATTTTTTAATTAATACGTATATGGGAATCGAATTTAAATATAAATTTTATTACCTTAATAATATAAATAAAAGTTATTATTCATTATGATTTGTTAAATGACTCAGAATTGAAAACATATTATTGCACAAGAGGTTAGACAATTTCCAAGTTTTAAAATAATATTGTATGAAAATTATGTTATAAAAATATATTCATGTCCAATAACGTCGATGGCATACATTTTTCTTTATTCTGATATTTTATCTTCTCCATTTCTCGATTGTTTAGTCATTGAGAACGTCTAAAGCTCCTATCCTATTTTTCAAAATCGTTCATAATCAGGAACAATACTTCCTGTGAAACATAAAATTTATGAGGTTTATGTGCTGCAAATGACAGCATATCCAGATCCTGGACTCTCAAACCCAGCCTTTCCTTTGATATCACTCTGCCAGAATGTGCGGACATATCCAATCTAAGTTCATTTCAAATATTCTTTTAAAATGATAAAATATCCACAATCGCCATGAGGCCTTATTTCGTTATTGTATGCTAGTACCGTTACTTCGCCCTTTAATTTGATCATGCATCCGTCTAACCTGGGTAAGTCCCAATGATGTGTTAAAGATAATGATTCATTTCGTAAAATATGTTCAGTATGTTGATTTTAAAACTGCTTTCATTTAAAAAAAAATCATTATCGATTCCCAGAGACATAAATCAATTGTATAATTTATTCTCGTAAATATTGTGCATTGTTTGTTTTTATGTATACTTATTCTAAAGATGCTATGTCCTAACAATGCCTATCAAACACATGTAATGATTTTAAGATTGTAAATAAATGATTGAGACTGTACATTTATATTTATTTGTCAAAATGATTAATGTTAAATTATCATGTATCTTTCTGTAATCTGAATCTGTTCCAAATCTTGTAGATTGTTTTGTACATCCACAGCATTTTGTTTGTAAACATTTGTAAATTGGCATATCAACCCCGCACAACTTATAGTATATTCTATAAAATTATATTCATGAAATAATTGATGTAAAGGGGATTTTTTAAAACAAATCCCAAGTTTTTAAAATGTATAAGATAACTCCAAGTGTGAAGCAATTTTGTAACATATATATGCGTTTTCTACATTTATTATATATATATATATAATTTCATGTAAATCCTGGTTTGTTTTTGAATTATTATTTTCTAGTTAATATTTAGAACTATTTTCTTTAGCTAAGAGCTTAGTATTAATAAATAACTATAATAAATGTAATTCCCAGGCTACTCCAATCTCGATCATCATCATCAGTCTGATCTTATGCTCTACCACTTTGCTTCTGGCCATGGATTTAAAATAATTTTACTGAGTCATCAGAATTGTTGTTCATTGGGTCAGATATTTGAAGAATAGGCAAATAGGTTAGAAATCAGGACTGCTCCAGACCTGTGTATCTCGAGCATGATCGGATTCGAGGTACTTTTGCTTAGGATTTGAATCTTGTTAAGTGAGCATACTATTTTGACTGGTACAATATATATATATATATTAATTCTAAAATTTTCACGGATAAAAGATGTCATATTATTATTACTATTTTTGAGATATTCCGTGTAGTGAAAAAGCTAAATGCTGACGTTTCAGTACAATATCAAATACCTTCCTCAGAGTGTCTCTCTCAAATCATAAGAATGCATGTGAGATTTAAAATTGTTTTTATCGTTTTCTTTCTCCTCATATTTAAATTCTTTGGTTGAGAAGTTTTAAAATTTATTTTTTCTTCCAATAGCTTCTTCCAAGTGTTGTTAATCTTCTTTAACTCACACCTTTCATTTATGCTCTTGGGCCTTTTAAAAATCTCTATAGCTTCTCTTTGCAATCTCTGGTCATATTGTTCAATTTTTGCTAAAATGTTTGTTTTTTCAAAATTGATATCATAATTTGTTAATTTTATTTGAGAATAAATAGCTGATGAATTGGATTTTTCTCTCACAGCCAGAATGTGTTATTTTTTTCTAATATTTATTCTACGATTAGTATTTCCTATATATGTATGTGGACAGACCTTACATGGAATTCATATACACCATGATACTCCAAAGCAATTTTATCTTTAGGAAGTGGAAATATTTCACTAATTTTTTTATAAGTAGTGTAAATTGTGTGAATATTATTATTCTTTAAAATGTTACCAATTCTATCAGTGACTCCTTTTATATATGGCAAAATTGTCTTAATTTTTGATGTATCAATATCTTTTTTTTTTCTTTTGATATATGTAAGCCCTATTAATAATGTAATTAAAACCATTATGAAGAAGCATTTTATTAGTAGTAAAAAGGTCCCAGTGAAAATGTCTATCATCAGAAAGTCTCTTTGTTCTATCCAATAATGTCTTTGCTACTGAAAATAGTTGTGCAGGATGGGGATGAGTGGAAAAATGCAGATATGTCCCAGTGTGTGTTGCTTTTTTATATATACCATGGGATAAAGAACGATCTTCCCTTCTTTCAATCAAAACATCAAAAAAGGTAATTGATTATTATTTTCTATTTCCATGGTAAATTTAATATTGTTATGAAGAGAGTTTAAAAAATTAAAAAAGTCATTAAGAGCATGCTTACCATGAGGCCAAATAACAAAGGTATCATCAACATACCTCAGCCATATAGATGGTTTTTTAACTGCTAAAGTCAAAATTTTATTTTCCAAATCCTCCATAAAAATAGAAGATAATGCTGGAGAAATTGGTGAACCCATAGCTATACCTGATGTTTATTTATACATATGCCCATCAAAAACAAAAAAAAATGTATTCGATAAGCAGTGTTCAATCAAAACCACAGCCAAAGGCAACTGAATATTTTTTTTAAAACTTGAATCGCTTCATTTACAGATGCACTAGTAAAAAGTGAAACAATGTCAAAACTTACCAAAATATCATTCTTAGTCAATTTAATATCCCGGATAAGCTCAAGAAAATGATTAGCATCTTTAACATATGATGACATCATTGTTAAATGCAGCTGTAAAAAAGAAGTCAAAAAACGAGCTAGTGTCTGTGTAGGTGAACCAACTGCACTTACAATCGGTCTCAATGGAATATCTGGCTTGTGAACTTTTGGTAAACCATATAACAATATTAAATTTACCATGGAAATAGAAAATAATAATCAATTACCTTCTTTAGATGTTTTGATTGAAAGAAAGGAAGATGGTTTTTTATCCCACGGTATATATAAAAAACCATCACACACTGGGAGATATCTGTATTTTTCCTCTCATCACCATCCTGCACAACTATTTTCAGTGGTAAAGACATTATTGGATAAAACAAAGAGACTTTCTGATGATAGCCATTTTCACCGGGACCTTTTTGCTACTAATAAAATGCTTCTTCATATTGGTTTTAATTACAACATTATTAATAGGCCTTATACATATCAAAACAAAAAATATTTTGATACATCAAAAATTAAGACAATTTTGCCATATATAAAAGGAGTTACTGATAGAATTGGTAACATTTTAAAGAATAATAATATTCAGACAATTTACACTACTTATAAAAAAAATTAGTGAAATATTTCCACTTCCTAAAGTCAAAATTGCTTTGGAGTGTCATGGTGAATATGAAATTCCATGTAGGGTCTGTCCACATACATATATAGGACAGACTAATCATAGAATAAATATTAGAAAGGAAGAACACATACTGGCAGTGAGAGAAAAATTTAATTCATCAGCTATTTATTCTCATATAAAATTAACAAATCATGACATCAATTTTGAAAAAAAAAAAACATTTTAGCAAAAATTGAACAATATGACCAGAGATTGCTAAGAGAAGCTATAGAGATTTTTAAAAGACCCAAGAGCATAAATGAAAGGTGTGAGTTAAAAAAGATTAACAACATTTGGAAGAAGCTATTGGAAGAAAAAATAAATTTTACAACTTCTCAACCAATATAATTTAAATATGAGGAGAAAGAAAATGATAAAAACAATTTTAAATCTCACACACATTCTTATGATTTGAGAAAGAGGAAGCTCTGAGGAAGGTACTTGATATTGTACTGAAAGGTCAGCATTTAGCCTTTTTATTACATAGAATATCCTGCAAATAGTATATATATATATATATATATATATATATACAGAATATATAATATATATATATATATATATATATATTCATTCTGTATTATTTCCAACCTCATATTGTTAATATTTTAATTATGTACTTAATTTTTTTTAACTCAAACTCAAAAATATTTTATATTATTTCTAATATAGTAATACTAACATTTTACCTCAACTCAAAAATATTTTCTGTTTAAATCATATAAAAAATGTTCAGTACACCATACATTTCATTATCTTCTACTGATCACCCTTTTCTTTCAGCACAATGTCCCTGATTTTCATAAACAATTTGCTTTAACATGTGATGAAAAAATTTTTAAATTTGCCTCCTAACTTTATGCCCTATTAGTAACAAGGTTATTCGTTTCTATTTTTGCTATTATTTATTTAGGTCCATGCTAATAAATTCTCGCTCAAAAACTCTTTTGACTACTTACTAAAACCACATATCATTTACAATCACCTTTTTTTTCTTAATTTAGTTTTTTTAAATCAGTTTTGAAAAATGAAAATAATATATAGATTTTCGCTAATACTATTTTTAATTTTACTTCATGCCTAACACATTCAGCACCATTTTCTGTATCGGTCTGAAGTTTCTACCCTGGTCTTATATACATTTGATCTGCATATGCACTGAGCATAAAGTGACATATGTTGTTAAGTAAAAAAATTGATAATAATTCCCCTAAAATATTGTTGGCTAAATATAAAGGAAATATCTCAAAAGAATTGTTAGAAGAAAGAGATTCAATCTTCAATTAGATCAATCGAAACCTTCCCTGTTAAACTTTTCCACATCCATCTGCTTGACTAAATGGTGATCACTTTTGGATTTTGCACACCTTTAAAAGCACTGAAATATTCTAATTCAGCCAATTGTGCCACCCCTGATCAAGAAATTTATTGTTTATTCTCTTTTTTCTTTCCTGGGAGAGTGTGCAAATATGAATGATCACTGTCATATATCGTAATAAATTAAATAGTCCGGACATGAATAATGAAACAATGCAACTCCCCAGTAAGTTATCTTTGTCTAGCTCATTATAGACATTCTTTCCATTTCAGATTAATAAATGGATCAGTAATTTGATTACCCTAATTATAGTTATAAGCTAATGAATAAATAATTCATCAAAACTAAGTAAGTGAAATGGCAAACAGTTTAAATGTGGAATCTACTATTTATTATTCCCTTTTTTTTATCTCTCTCCACCAATTACATATAAAAAATAATTTAATATAGTTGACATTTTAAATAATAAAAAAATTTAATATTAATGTGAAGTTAGTTGATTAAATTGAATATTAATTTACAGAAAACAAATGCACATACAAATGAATAAATTATTTTAAAATGATCACATAATGGGATGGTCTATACTCCCTTCCCACTTTAAAGTAATAAATTAAGAAATCAAGTGTATGCAACAAATATATTCAAAAGAAATATAATCCAATGGTGTACATGCATGTCTAATGGCTATTTCTATGATTTGTAAATATTAATATTATGGGCACATCAATATTTTCATGCTCAATTATATTTATATATACAATAGACATCAATGTCTTTATTTTGGACACATAAAGTGAAGCTTAAAGACTACAAACATAGGACACTCAGCATGAGGTGTAACCATAGTAATTTAAAAACTAGGAAATAAAGAGTTCTTGCATGTGGCAGATCTATGTCAGCCATGCATGTAAATGCTAACAAATATTATACATATTACAAAATTTAAATAAACGAGTTACTATTGATAAGATACAAGTAGGTGAAAACTATCAAAATTATTATTCTAAATTTTATTATTATATTATTATTCTTTAATATAATATTTGTTTGTAATTAAATATTTATTTCTGTTATTAGACAGTAATTAAAAAATAATTACACTGTCTGGATTTAAAAAGTCATGTGACACAATTACTCATAATTTGTGCTTACAAGTTTTATAAAGATAGTTTCAAAATTACTTTAGAATTGTGCTAAAAATTGAAGCATTTATTTGTCACAAGATAAAAAAGAGCTGTTATAAAATACATAATTGGTAGTTTAAAAAAAAACAAATTTAGTTAATAAATTAGATTTTAAAAATAATAGATACATTAAAAAGAAATATTGGATGAATTAATAACATATTATTTTAAAAAATGTTATTTTAAAATGTTTAGTTTGTTTTAATAAAAGTATAAAATTAATATAGAATTAAATATTATAATATTTAATGAATCATGATTTTTATTTTTAATTTTTAATTGTGCAATCTTGACTGACATGTAAATTAGATCACTACTTAAAGATCTAATAGCCAATCAAATCATTAATTTAATTGAGTATAAAAGTATATGTTTTCATTTTTCTGGGTTTATAAATATATGTTTTTATAACTTAATAACTAAATAACTCTCTTAATAATTTATTTATTTTAATTTCAAAGTATTGCCTAGTTTATTATTTGAAATTATTGTTTTTAAAAGAGAGTACTGAAAATATTATAAATTTATTATGTTAAAATCATGTTTTGTTAAAGTAACAAAATCCCCTATCAAATATTATATTAAAACTTGAGCCAGCTTCATAGTAGCTATGGAATTAATACCAGAAATAAATATATATTCAAGGGTAATAAGGATGGAAGTACAGATACCAAATGAAAATATAATTTTGACAATATTATTGGAAAAAATATATCATTATTTATTTTAATATTTTAGACATTGTCAAGGAAATTGGACAGAAAAGTTCTTTGAAAATTTAGTTTAAATGCAATATATCATAAGAAAACATAACCATATCTGAAAAGCAAAAGCTATAAAGTAAAACTTTAACTTTTAATATTTTAAAAAAGTATATTTTTAAAAATGTTGCACTAAATATTTTAAAAAGAAATATTGTTTTAAATGTTTGTTATGAACTTTTTTTTAAAATGATAAAGGCATAAAAACCGATAGTATTATAAATATATTTTATATGACAAGTCATCACTTAAAAAAAAAAAGTCCGTAAATAATTTTAATATTCTAAAAAAAATGATTTTTTTAGAATTATTTGTCCAAAGGAAAATAATGGGTTATTAAAATATTATTATCCTGACAAAATAACTTTATAATAACTTTATTTAAATTACTAAATGCTAATTTTAATGGAATGTAAGTATGTAATTTCCATATGAATATGCCTGAATACATATAATCATAACTGATTCGTCAAACCCATGTAGGATCCTAGTGAATAGAAAAACTCCACAGGATTATTTTCTAACTTCCCAAATTGATATCACATGTAATAATCTTTGTTCTGAAAGCTATAGACAACAGACTATAATTTTTATGAACTTTCATCAAAGGATTAATGATTATTTTTTAAACAATTTCAGATTTAAAAGTCAACTTAATTTCATTTCATTTTTTGTTATTGTTATTATTTATGAATATGCCACATCAAGGGGGGTAAGAGCACTGTGTTTTATTTTCAAGTGTTGAACAAAAGCATTATCTTAGCAACTGTGCCAGGGAGGAGAAAAGTTTTGTTCTAAAGCATTGGACAGTAGTTGTTTTATTGAATGTTTTGGGAGAAGAAAAAGAAAAACTTCTATATTGCAAGGTTCAAGGTTGTTGGATGTTGAGATAAATGCCATTTTAACATGAATTGTGTATCCTTTATATCTTGTTATCTTTAGTATTTTTTAAAATGCTATAGAAAATGTTTTCTGTGAACATATAAGAATGCTCAACAAATGAATTTGTTACCTTTAAATTTTTTTCTTAATCATTTCTCCATTTCTGTCCATAACCATCATTCGACACAACTATTTCTATCACACATCAGGAGATCATGATTCTATACTGAATGAAATACCTCTAAAAGTTAGATCTAAGAAAACATTATTTAATTAAAATCAGAATAAATTAATTTATATGTAAAACTGTAACAAGTATAAATAATTTATGATCCAATATCAGCCTCTACTTATATTTATCATAACAACTACATTAACTTTTGATAAAAGCTATATTTTCCCTGATCATGATATTAAACCACCAAAGGAGGTACTTTAAACAAACATAACGATAATTGGACCAATTTCTTAATAATCTCTTTATTTAATTGTCTTTCAGGTTTAAATACTAAGTTCACTTATTCAAACATTCTTTACATTATTGACAATAATGTAATTCTTACAATGTTGTGAGTACATTACATATATTATTACTATTTTAACTTATGGGTTTATGTTTATCATTTTGAAGTACACCTGGGTCTCATTTTATGTGATAGGTTCCTCAGAAAACACACACAAATGAAATTGTGCAAAAATAGATGTAACTTACCTTGAAAAAAGGGGGATCGGACTGTGATTTCTCAAAAATCGCATAAGAGCAAAGCACCAATGTAAAATTACTTTAAAATTTGCGCAAAAAAAATAAGGAAATAAAATATGACTAATAAAAAATTTCAAATTTGAAAAAAATTGATACAAGACAAACTTTTTTAACTATTTTTTAACTATAATATTTAATTTTATTCAAAACAATATGTAATTTATGCATGCATTTTTATACACATTTTAATTATTATCGCTATTTACTGGTAAACAGGTTCATTTGCAAACTGGTTTTTGATTCCACACAAGAGGAAATACAACTAGCTCCCACTTCACTTTCATGTTGTGTTAATTGTTTTCTGGTGACAACGTAATTAGTAATTAATCTTTGAGATGATGATTTTATTAATTATTTTTAAACACGATATCCAGACATACAACCATTTAGCTCTCATTGGAATTTAAGAGCACATTCATGATTAGTGTCATTAATAAGAAAATAATTTGCCGATTAGAAAGTTGAAGATCTTCTCGAATCATTTTTGAAGCGAAAGAAACAGGTTCCACTATTGTTTTATTATCTTTATCTACATTTTCTTCTGTATCTAAACTTTTATTTTTATCTTTAATTTTTAATTTTCAATTTCGTTTAAAAATCAAATTTCATTTCACTGCTATTACTCACCTTTTAAAAATAAACTTGCAGACACTAAATGATTAATAATTGATTACATTCTTTTTTAATTTTCACCTCTTTTTCCGGACTTTTTTTGCAATGTTTGATTATGACTATATATATAAATTAGCGTTTTTGGTTTATTTTAAAGTATTTTTTAATTTTCACCTCTTTTTCTTTTCCCACTTTTTTTTGATAGTATCACCTCAGGCTATTTAATGTGACGGTTTCCCGCAATTTTTTTTAAATGTAGTCCTTTCCCAACACTTTTTTAATTATAGTGCCTCAGGCGATTTATGTTTTAAAAAAATGAGTGTTTCTAGTCGATGACATTTATCACTTGCATGTGCCAGCAGTGTTTTTGGCTGTTTTCAAATTCAAAATGGCCACCAAGCGCGTACTATATCAGCACTGAAAATTAGAATTAATTTCTCTCTATATATGTATATATATATGTGTGCGTGTGTGTGTGGGGGGGTGAGCAGTTGTGTATAAATAAATAAGTATAAAGGTAAATAGACAGATATATAAACATATTAATTTATATATATAAAAGAAATAATTAAAATAAATCTACATTTACTTGTTTTTTGAGGATTTGATGAACCTTCTCCTAAATAATAAATAAACATATATAAATATGTAATACACATAATAAAAAATAAAACAGCCATTTATATAGTACTTACCAGATGAATGTATTTTTGATAGTCTATTACCTGAAATTATATAAATTATATGAAAAATAAATAAAACTATTTTTAATTTAAAAAAATGTATTTTAAAATTAAATTTTTAACAAAAACTTAAAAGATTTAAAGATAAAAATATATCTTTAAAAATGTAAAACAATTGTAATTACTGGTATTATGTAAAATGGAAATGATTATTTTTAATTAGTCAAAGTAAACTAGCCTTTGGGTATCTCAGAATTTACAATTAAGGTCAGATAGAAGAGAAAAACAATATGAACAGAATAGCCAATAAAAGGAATCCCTCAACAAATGGATCTCAGTGAGAGAATAATCATCATCTTGACATCATGTTGAATTAATCCACAATTTTAATGTAAAAAGAAAAAGAATGGAAATAAATTGATAGGGGTGTTATATGTATTAGTGCCAGGAGAGTTGAAGGAGAAGTAATTGAAAAGATGCACTTTCAATCCCTTTTGTTTTCCCAAAAGAAAAAAAATGGAAGTATCGTTTTTCTATTTTGCAGACACCGGGGCCCTGCAAACAACCATTCCAGCTACAGCAAAGGACCTCCAGATAAATACAAAGAGAATGGCAACAGCATACTTGTCTCCTCCAGGAAATCATGGGAATTAATGCTGGATGCAAATTACAAACAACTAAAAAGTATGGACTTTTTCTTTTTAAAACTGTAAGAACTTTATTAACTAATGAACTTTAACTATAGAACTTTCCCAGTATTTAAATAAAAATAGAAATTAATATCTAACCAAACTAAATCATGTATTAATAATTATTTTTTATTGAATGTATTTTTTAAAAATCAATTCCATTAATTTATTTATTTCATTTTTTTAAGTGTTTATTATGTTTTTTGTTGTTTTTTTTTTTTCACATTAAGCTAAAACTTTTAATTAAATCATGTTAAAATTAAGTCAGGTGTGAATGGCTGCATAGATTCATAAAGTTATATTAGTTTAAGAGAGGGTAAATCTTAGGTTATTTGTTTTGCAGTTAAATTGAGTCAATGGATTGTATGTATTGGTGTAATTAGTAAATGTAGCATGAAGATCCTCTACATGCAGGATCACATTATATGCTGCAATCAGGCAAAATAAGACCCATTTCTTACTGATCATCAGAAGCAGATGGTATTCCTTGCTCCTTGGATCACCTCTTTAGCCTATGGAATGGCATAGTAAAATGGCCAAAAGGACCACAATCCCTTCCTATGGAGTTTCTTTATCGTTCTTCCCACCAGACAGATGAAGTATTCCTGTACTTGAGAAGAGACATTTCTTCTTGATAACCATTCTGTTCAGATGTATATTTCTGACAGTGCGGTATTGTGCTGTCGTATTCAAATTCATGCTGCATTGAATACATCAATATATCAGGTACGAATGTTTGACCTAGGGTTTAATAAGGAATATAGAATATTTTCTTTTTAAGTGCAATCTATGTAGTCTATCCATACTCAACATTTTAATAAAATATTAATAAATTCATCTGTGTGAACTTATAAAATCAAGAGTTAAAATATAAATCAAATTATAAAGTAAACATTATACTAAAATAATTCTAAATTGTATATATGTGCAAAATAAATGTTTCTGTGTATTGTTAATCTGGCAGTGACTTATTCTTATTTTTTATTATCTTTCTTTCTTTAAAATAAAGTATATATTATCTCTGCTGCTCCACAAGCTAGTGACTGGGGCATAACAGTCAATATAGGAAAAAGTTGAATCTTAAGAGTAAGTATCTTCATACAATATAAATTTTCCAGGTTCGAGTGGTCTGGTGGTACCCTTGAATGGCAGATACGGAGACCTCATTTCACCCTGACCATTATAATATATAAGTGAATAACAACATTTGCCAAATGCCTTTAAAATTATATTTAAGCTATGTCTTCAAAATGGAATTATAATTGTTAATAAAGGAACTGTGTATAATCAGAGTTGATATCTATATGCAAGAAGGAAAGTAAATGTCAACTTGAGATCTCATATTATCTTCTTCAATGCATAACAACTAAGGAATTAATAAGTGTATCTTCGAAGGATTTTCATTTTTCAGGAACATCTAGGACTATTACATTAAGTTTTATAAATACCATTTATTTTTTTAAAAATTATAATTGGGGAACATTAATTTCATTTCTTTTATTATTGAATTCATTTCATTAAAGAAAGAAATAAAAAGAGGAGATTAATAATTTAAAATATTTTTATTTAATAAAAATTTAGATATAGGATAAGAAATATTAACATGGGAAAGATATATAAATATAAAAGAGATAGAGTGAACTTAGAGGTAAGAAATTAAATTATTTTCAATTCACATATTATTTTTATGACATGACACTACTTTGCTTGTATTAATCCAAATACTCTAATAACCATTGTGTATGATAAGTGAATAATTGACTAACATTGATATGAAATATATATTTTTTTTTATATTAATAAAAATAAATTACATATAATCATTTTAATGGATACAAACATTATGTACAAATAATTAGATTATTATTTGCATAATCTAATTTTTATATAATAGTTTTAATATTTAGATACATATTTTTTATATAAGTATAAAATCCTATAGTGTTATAAGTTAAAAAATATATCTACCATGGGTAAATAAATTATATTTATATTTTAATATAAGGTAGTAGATATATAAATAATTCTTATATATTATCAAATATAATTTATTTATTTGTTAAATAAATAATTATTATGTTTTATATTAAACTAAATGAAGTCTTTAATTTATTTTATTTATTTATTTGATTTTATAAGAGAACAACAAACATTTAATATAACACTCTGTAAACAATATTTATCTAAATCGCATGTTGTTAAAATTGATAATAAATTGAAAGTATGCTAGCCTTTCACATGCGCAATTATAACAGAGACAGTCAATCAGATTTAAAACAGAAATCTAATAAATAATCAAGCTTAGACACGAGACAGAGATTTTGATAGAAAAGGTTGATACCAACCTTTTCTAAACTTAACTTTTATATATATAAGCCAGTCTTAAGCATCTTAGCCCGAAAGCTCTAAATATATAAACAAATACAATTATCATTCATTGTGTAATTAATATAATATATTATGGCACGAAATCTCAGATTTACTAACTGCAATTTTCATAGCCGCAACTTATGTAAACAATATTTATCTAAATCGCATGTTGTTAAAATTGATAATAAATTGAAAGTATGCTAGCCTTTCACATGCGCAATTATAACAGAGACAGTCAATCAGATTTAAAACAGAAATCTAATAAATAATCAAGCTTAGACACGAAACAGAGATTTTGATAGAAAAGGTTGATGCCAACCTTTTCTAAACTTAACTTTTATATATATATAAGCCAGTCTTAAGCATCTTAGCCTGAAAGATTTAAATATATAAAAAAATACAATTATCATTCATTGTGTAATTAATATAATATATTAATATAAGTTGCTGCTATGAAAATTGCTGTATAGTAAATCTGAGATTTCGTGCCGTAATATATTATATTAATTACACAATGAATTATAATTGTATTTGTTTATATATTTAAAACTTTCAGGCTAAGATGCTTAAGACTGGCTTATATATATATATATAAAAGTTAAGTTTAGAAAAGTTGGTATCAACCTTTTCTATCAAAATCTCTGTCTCGTGTCTAAGCTTGATTATTTATTAGATTTCTGTTTTAAATCTGATTGGCTGTCTCTGTTATAATTGCGCATGTGAAAGGCTAGCATACTTTCAATTTATTATAACAATCTGTATTGATTATTATATTAACTTCATGAAACCTATTTTACATAGTGAGATTTATTATTATTTCTCTAGTATATTGATAGGAACACCTGAAAAGAGTCAATTGTTAAATTTCCCTGAGTTTGAAATCTGAGTATAATGGTTAAATCAATTAAGGTGAATATTGATTTGATGTGGCTTAGATATAATTTATATTAATAATTAAATAATAAATTATTTATTTGAAACAGATATAGTTTTATATCAAAATTAAATCACATCATTCATGGCATCCTATGTGAAGACCTTAAATCTGATTATAATGAGATGTGTGTGCCTTAACTTATCTTGTTGAGAGTGTGCATACCATTACTATATATATATATATATATATATATATATATATATATATATATATATATATATATATATATATATATATATATAACCTACACTCCCAACACCGCTCATATACATCACATGAGTGAAATGCCCAGGCGCCAGTTCTATTAATAAATACAACAATATAACAAAATATATAATACAAATTATTAATGAGACTCTATATTTAAGTTTATGTTCAGCTCAGCTCAGTGGGAGGCTATAGGCAGTTCATAAGATATATGATAATAAATGAATAAAAGAAGAAATATTATAAAACATTTAACATAATGTAAATTCCTTTGTTAATTAATTGTATGATAAAGAATCATAATGTTTATTTGGTACAGTCTATTAAAATATACTTTAAACTTAACTTCTTCCTTCATCCAAGTATAACACATATCATCTTGCTATAATTATGTTCTTAAACAATTCTATGACTTGGCATATCATAATCTAAACATCAACTTTAATGTCAATCAAGAAATAAACAATAAGATCTCAGGGAATTTTAACAAACACAGTTGAATTAGTAAACTACATTGGCCCATAAGTTATAGTTATAAAGTATGATAAAATGTAATGAAACAAATTGACTAAATATTTTACTGTATTTCACTAATAAGATAATGACAGAGATAGGGTATTTTAATCTCATATCATCATCTAACAAATATACTGACTTGGCAACCTTTCTAATACGTTTATCAAGTGGCAAATGTTCTTTTATAATGTTTGGATTAAGAAAAACAATATTGTCAGACACTATCAAATTTAATATTATAACTCTAAAATAATATATCCATTTTGTAATAGATTTATGAAATGTGGAGATGTGGAAATAGAAAACATGAATGTATACAAGAATAACTCAAGAGACACTTTTTTAAGATTTTAAATAACTAAAACAAATCATTTATTACAATAAAATAAACTTGGTTTAACATAATATTTACAAATTGACTATTTGTCTTACAGATTTTTAAATTATAAAATAATTTTTTTAGCATCAGTTTCGGATTATTCCTACTATCAAAGCAAATTAATAACAAAACTTAAATATCCTGACTTTGATCACATCCTTTGCCTACATGTTTCAGCTATATGACAATAAATAAGTAACATATTATATTATTAGCACAAAAAAAAATACTTTTGAGAGGATATTACTCTTGATTAACAAAATAAATCAAATTACTTATATTTGGCTTTCAGCAAAGCAACTTCTATACCTTTCATTTATAGCAACAAAATCATGTTTATTCTGATGATTTGATGATTTATAACCTTTATTTAAATAAATACACTGTATTTTAAAATATTTATTTCCCGTTTTAATCTTAATATTTTATACTTCTATTAAATGAATGTAATGTATTTCAAAGAAACATTTATTCCTCATTTTAATTTCAATATCTCTACACTTTATATACGCGATATTATTTATATTACGCATGTGTGTGCACGTTCAAGCAGCAATATTATAAAACAATCTTTTCTATAAACTCTCCATTCATTAAGAAAATATCATACAATTATTTTATTTCTAACAATGTCGTAATTCATCAATAAAATATGACACTAATACTACATCAAGAGTTAATCTAACAATTTATCTAGTCACATATTAATTAACACAAAGCTATATTTTCATGATTATACATACTATACATTATAAGGGAAATCTACATGAGTAGCATATAACTCTTACTGAACACTTTTACAATTCCTCATTACCAAGAATCTAAGAAAAACGTCACATAAATTCCTAAACATCATTTATTCATATTTCAACAATATCTCATCTACTTCTAAATACACTATTGGTGGTTACTTATTTCCTCATCACCAGGGCCCTAAGAACATCACTTCAAAAAAATAATTTATAATACACCCAAAAAAAAAAAAAAAAGTCCTCCCCAAAAAAAAAAATAAAAAAAAAAAAAAAAAAAAAAATCTTTTTTCCCCCCAAATAAAATAAAAAAAAAATTCTTTCTATTCTCATAGCTTTTCTAAATATCGAACATTATAAATACACGCTGGCAGCTAAATACATACAGATAATATACCAATCCATTCAACTCAGTAGAATACGACAATGTACAAAATTTATGCATAAATTTATTCACAAACTGAACTTTATCAAACAAATATCATAATTGTGCAAAACAAACACACACACGTGAATAAAAAGTATATATAATATTAACTCTAAATTACACACTAAGCAGATAACATGATAATTAAATATTGCATTAAGGTATAACTTTTAATTTAATAAATTTTAGTTACTTTTTTAAAATTTAATGATTATAATTATTACGAACGAACCTTCTTTCATATCTAACAAACCATTTCTATTATGCGTTAGTTGATTAAAAAAAAATAATTTTCACTTTGAGATAATAAAGTATGCAAAATAAATATAAACCTCTCTAATAATATATTTTAAAAAAATATTTCTTGTTTCTTTTACCTTCGTAAAAGAACAATAAGACTTATTTGAAGACAATCAATATTTACCAGCGTACTCCTTATTCAGATACACTTCAGAGATGGTCTCGAAGATCAAAATAATACACGTTATAAATGAACATAATAATAAATAAAGCATCTTTACCTATCATATACATTAATTATGACAAGCAATAAAAAAAAAAAACACAAAAGTTATTAGTTTTGTAACTTAAAATAAAAGTTCACTTGCAAAGCTGGGTTCCAGGTTTATAAAACAATATGGGACATATTCCAAACTGAATTTTAAACTAAAATTAACTGCTGTAGGATAACCAAACAAATATAGTCATGCTTAAATTGGACTCAGCATCTTCAATGTTCATAACAAAGTTATTTAAGTTACTGTATCATACATAAGCAATCAATTTATCTTCTATTATGATGAGAATATAATAAATTCTTAACTACTGTTGAACAGGAATTATCTCACTTATTCCGCTGTAGTTCTAAATTGAATATGTAATTATTTTTAGTAGTTTATTGAATAGCATTTAATAATACTTTGTTTTATTTTCCATCTTTATTGAAGAGAACAAAAATTACCCGCATTTCTATCCTTCTATTCCATTTAAACAGATACTTAATTTAAAGTAGCTCACGTTTTATTTCCTTCATTTCCAGAAATATCAGATAAATAAATATTGCTATCTCCTTATGATGAATTTAAACATGGCATGATTTATCAAAATATGCCTGTCCTTAATTTTATGTTTAATCCTCACAAAAACATAGCATGAAAAATAGTGAAGAATTAAAATATATTCTGTAAAATAGTTCTGCATGCGTTTTCCAGATATATTAATGAACACACATTGGTTAATGACACAACAATAATATTCATGCAATTTATTCCTATTTAAAATGATAATTAAGTGAAGTAATGTAGACTGGACATTATTAACATACATTTTTAAAAGAGCAATAGCCATGAAGAGGTTAAATTCAAAATGTTTTAATTAAGGAGAATAAAGTAAACTGAGTATCTTTTTTTAAAACTTAGAACTGCATTCTGAAATCAACTTTTTCCGTAATATATTTCTTAATATCCTTTCAAAGTTTTATCCCTAAGTGCTTATTTTTAAATCAATTTGACTTCAGCAACTGGTTTTAATTTCCACAATAAATGTGCCACTGTTTACTGGTTACAGTTACATTACATAAAGGCAAATTTTCCACTGGAGATCTTTGTTAAATAGCTCTCTTTAGCAAAGTTCATTTCCTTCCAAGGTTACTCCCACACTTTTTCTTTTATCTCCGTTAATTACATATGCAAAAAAAATCTTTACAAAAAAAAAAATCATTTTGATTTTCAGAACTAAATGACAAAAATAATAATAATAATAATAATAATAATAAAATAAATAGCTTTTACAAACCTGAAAGAAAAATGAATATTAATTAACTATCAAATAAAAATGATTAATAATTTATTTAATTTGTAAAATAATCCATTGATTTAACTATCTATTAATCATTAGAAAGAAATATATATTTGTTAATTATTTAAGATAACTACTGTAATTTAAATGTTTTTATTGTGAATGTACTATTATTTGCTGTTATTAAAGATAAAAATGAAATGAAACATAATGCAGATTCATACATGCATGCACATGTACTACAACCTAAATATTAAACTATCTTAACTAAATATAATTGAAATGGCTATTAATTCTTCACAAAAAGATAAGTATCAATGAATAAAGGATTTTAAAACCATTCAACTAATACTACAATAATATAAAATAACTTTGCATCTTTCTGACAAAATGTATCAATTCCATTAATAAACAACCCCTCTTCCTTACATTAAATACCTCATTAACCCACTAATAATAATGAATACCTATCAAGTGGTCAATAAACTGCATAAGCAACCCATATCTAAACTTTAAACAATCTCCAGCAACAAATTTTAAAATTCTAAGGCTATTTCATTTTTTTAATATAATATAACTATTCAGTTAAAATACAAAGTATCTTAAACCCTTGTGCCCATTCAGATGGCCACAATATATATATATATATATATATATATATATGTAAATTTATAAATAAATATTAGAAAATACAGTACTTAAATGTTTATAAAAAATATACATATAACCGTCACTTAGAAGCACTTTCAATTATCTTGTAGCTTTTGTCAACTAACACTTTTACAATGTCAGCTTTCCCACAATTCTATTATCTTAAAATTTTCTCCTTGCCTATTAATTAAGTGCTATTAATGATTTGTTTAATGAATTAACTAATATAAAAAGCTTAAAATGGATTAAAACCAATGAAAATTCAATGAGTGTTCAGTTTTTAGATCTCAAAATAACTAGAAACAAAGATAAACTGGATTACTATATGACTCTTAAACCAATAGCAGAAAGAGCATATATTCCATATGAATAAAAAGTACCACTCTCACATATAATGGCTTGTTTGAAGTCCTTCTTATTTAACAATGATAACCTTTGTAAATATGCATCGGATAAAACTAAAAAAAATATTGAAATTTATTATAATGAATTGTTAAACATTGGATACAGTTATGATTGTGTTTATTATACTGTTAAAAATTTTAATTCTAAATATAAAAATATTAATAATAATGCTAATTCTTCTGATAAAAAATTTTGGATATCAATACCATATATTTCGAATCAACAGGTAAGTTTCATTAAGAAAATTTATAAAGAAATATGTGATATTGCATTTTAAGCAACACCTACATTAAATAAATTAATAAACAATGCAAAAGATAAAACTTTATTGACAAATAAAATTTGTATCATTTACAAATGGACATGTAGATGTGGCAGTGTATATATAGGTGAATCGTGGTGCACATTGGAAAGAAGAACAAAAGAGCACTTATTATTAAAGAGTGTTCAAAATACAAAATAAAATTATAAAAATAATGATAATTTATCAGATTCTAACTTTTATGACAATAATAAATCATGTATATATGGTTTCAATTTTAATTATAGCAATGTAAAAATATTAGAAACTGAAAGAAATAATAAAAGAAAAATTAAAGAGGCGATCTTAATATATAAATACAAGCAAGATTTAATTAATAGGCAAGCAGCAAATGTTAACATCACAGAATTATAAAAAAAGTTGACATCATGGAATTATGGTAAAGCTGACATTTTAAAAGTGTTAGTTGACAAAAACTACAAGATAGTTGAAAATGCTTCTAAATGATGGTTATAGATATATTTTTATAAACTTTTAAGTACTGTATTTTCTAATATTTATTTATAAATTTACATATCTTATTTTGAAGAAATAGAGATATATATATATATTGTAACAATTTAAATAAATCAATTGCCATTTGTAACAATATTTATCAATTAATATAAATATGTATTTGTAATTATTAAATTAATATAAAAGATATGTATTTGTAACTATATTAATATGTCACATTTGTAATCATAATAAATATTTAGATAGGGGAAATTATTAATTATTAGATATGTGCCTATCCAATCTGTACCATTTGTAACTATATTAATTCATCATAGCATAGATAAAGAAATTACAGAATCACTGTGCCACTTGAAAATATCAGCATTAAAGATTCTTGGTATTTATTTATATATTGGGGCAGTCATTTAAACAGTAAAACATACTGGACATTGTCATCTAATAAAAATAATATTAAACATAGCAACTGAATAAAAGTACCCACTGTGATATTCCTGGAGTGCCTTATGCTTATCTCCAATACTAGGTTCTTCCAACAAAGAATCCTTCTATCCTTCTTTCCAAATATATAAGACCATTCATGGTCATATGCACACACGGGTGCTATTCATGACAACTTATAAAAATATATTTTATAAAACTATTATTATGAAGTTGGAAAGGGATGATATCACTTTTTATTCAGTTTAGCTAAGTACATGTGTTTTCCCATGAGCGCCACTAGATTGTTTTCAATCTAGATAAATATCTATTTATAGTGTACTTGAGTTCAAACTCATTCAGTACATATTTATTACACATGACTTGGATGACTATTGAACAAAAATGACCTTCTTATATTCCATCCATATTGATAAAATTATAAGATCCCAATATTACCAAAGTTTATACTATAAATCAAAGATTCTTATAGACATTGCTAGCTCATTAGCATGTATTGATGAACAGACATGTACAATCCTATTAATGGCTTCCAAACAAGCATGTGAAGACCATTATTGATATTGATGGCCATTTAACTAAATTATTTATCACAATAAAGGTAATAATGATGATGATGATAATAATATCATAATAATGATATTAATAGTAGTGATATCATAACAATGATTATAATAGTGATGATGATACCAGCCATGGCTTATCAATAAACTCACAACAATAAATTCATCTTTATAAACTTATAGGCATCTATTAAAATTATCATATTTCATACTGGGATTTAATAATACTAATAGTGATGATTGATCATCATGAATCTCTTTGCATAATATTCAATTTTATATAAACCCCTATTTACTAAAATATATATTCATTACGCTAAACATTAAATTTAATGATTATAATTTATTAATGATGATTGATGGCGATCATAACTTTTATATAGTATTATTTGAAACATTTTTAACTAATAACATGATATCCATCTTTGATGAGGATGATCTAAATTCATGGACACAACACAATTTTAGCTTTCTATGTTGAACTATTATTATCAAAATTTGGTTATTCTCAAGCATAATCCCTAAATACTTAAATATCAACATTCTAGTTTACCTATTATTTTGCGGACGCTTAATATTTGCAAGTGATTGCTCAATATATATGAATGGTAATACTCAATAACTGCGAGCAATGATGCTGAATTAAAATGATAGAATTAAGACAAAAAAAAATATTCTTAATAATAACTCGGAAACCAATTAAGATATATAATTATATTTTATTAACACTACTACTCTTTCTTTCCTTCTTTAAAGTCAAATCGACAATTAAATAAATGGCTGATCAATATAAAAATTTATATAAAAATTAATAAAAAAAAATTTATATAATTATATGCAAACAAACTTAATATATAGGTTTGTCATCTTTCTTGATATCTCCAAAATAAGCTAACTTAAATCAATATTAAAAAAAAATACATATTCTATAAATGCTTATTCAAGAATTTTCTTACTTATCATATCATAAAATAAATTTCAGGTGTAACTTGTATGTGTTATTTCATTTCCATTCAAATGTAATGCCCTACTTTTTAATTTACTATTTTAAACTAATCATATATAACCTATTCTTTGATGTGTTTGGATAAACAGTCACACATTCACGCATTCGGTAATGTTAACATATATGTTTAAAATGTATACCCAAAAATTACATATATAAAAATATCTTTTTCTTTTGCAACCTTATAGCGAAAGAAATAAAATACATATATTAATTTTTTAATATGCAACAAGATAAAATAAAAATAAAAAAAAACATTATTAATGCATATATTTATAGGTTGCTCATCATCATTAACAATTGAAGAACAATAAAAAAAAAAACATTTCAACATTACAATATATAATTAAAAAAAATAATGAAAAATTTAAGTTTAAAGATTTAAACTATGTTTGTGCTATGTTGTGAGATATTGCAAATAACTATAGATAAACAAGTCTTTAATGTTTCTGTATCAAAAAAGAAAATTGCTTTGACCAGTAAATTAAGGTTTACTTTTAATAAGCAAAAGAATAAAATCGGTTAAAGAAAGTTCATATTTACCCGTCTACTTTTTACTTCTTATTAATGTCCTGAATTTGAATTTTAGACTGCTTTTCTTTGCTCACCAACAAAGAAAAAAAAAAAAAGAAAGTTATTGCAGATACTTTTAAGATAATGCTGAATCAATTGACTTTGCTTGTTTCTTTTTTTAAGTCCATTATTATTCACTGTTGATTGGCTTCCTTCTACCATTTAAAAAAAAAGTTATTATAAGTACTTTGAATAAGTAGGTACCGGTGGATTTGCTTGTTTCTCTTCTTTAAAAAAATAATTGCTGTTGATACTTTAGATGATTGAGGTAAATCAACAAAAATTTGATTTATGGCTTCAAACTTGGTTCTACCTAGCTGTTTTAAATTTTCTTTTCCTCCTATTTCCCCTTCTCCATTGGTTTGAAGGCAGTGAGCTTTTAATAAGACATGAACTAAGAACAAAGCATTCCATATAGCTTGCGTGGTTGGCTTCAAAATTTATCATTTTGTTGGTTATTACTGGATACATAATTTCATAGATAGATCAGCGATTTTGACTCTTCTGTATTAATCAGGAAGCAGAAAAAATGGTTTAGCAATGCAAAGGCATTGTATTTTGCAAAACCAAATATGTTAATATCATTTTTATAATTATTACTAACTTATAATAAATTCAATCTTGTTCCATTTCTCTCCTATTCTTTAATATTGCTTGAAAATTGCTTTATATAAACGCACATTTCATTTGCTTTTTTTTTTTTTCTTAACTTTCAAAGAGTGAGAGAAAAAAAAAATTAAAACGTTCACTCTCTTTTTTAAAAAAAAAAGATTCGAGCTTACATTTCTGCCTAAGAATTATAACAAGGAAGGACGACTGAGTTGAGTCTCAAAATAATAATAATAATTTAACTGATCATCTCTCTAAAGAAATTTATTACTGACTGATCATCTCTTTAAAAAAATTAATGATTAACTGCCCAAAAAAAAATTTCAGACTGACTGCCTAAAAAAATTGTTTTAATCGTTTATATCGCGAAAAACATCTGGAAAATCTTTATCTAAAAAAAAATCAAAGCTTCACAAGTCTGACGGTCACAATCAATGACGACTTATAATTGACCGCTATCATCTACATCAAAGCACCTCTTTTGTGAAAATAATTTTAAGATACAGATAACAAACAAAGCTGGCCATCTATAGCAATCAGAAATAAGTGTAAAAGCATCTTTGTGTTTGTACAGATCTATTCATTGTTTCACACGTGTACAATTTTTCCTTTTTTTTTTTTAATCTAACAATCTTGATTGCCTTATTTCACACTTTTCTGATTTACTCTATTTTATCAAAATGAAAGTTAAATAAATTTAACACATATTATTTAATAATAAAAATATTATATAATAAATCATAAAAAGAACTGTTTATTCATAATAATAGATTTATACATATATGTACATTTTATACATATAAATCTCTGTATGTATAAAAGAATAATTTTTTTTTTTTAAATAATTGAATACTATATGTATATGTACAATATATATATATATATATATATATATATATATATATATATATATATATATATATATATATATATATATATATATATATATATATATATATATATAAGCCAGAGAATGGTCATGTTTCAAGTCAACCAAGCCAAAACCACATTCTATCTCAGAGACCTTTCTTCCATCCCATGGCTTATTAAAGGATCATCATCTTTAAAAAGAAGGAGACTGAGAATGAAGAAAAGAAAAAAGATGTATATAATCCATACATCAAACCTCAACTAATCTATTAATCGGTTTTTTAAAGTTTTCTATTATTGCATCAAAAGTGCCTTGAAATGATAGAAATAAAAAAGTGAAGTACCAGAGTGAAGCCACCTCAGCCCCAAGCTATCGACAAGAGAGCAGTCCATTGTCTCAACTTTAACATTAGTAAAAACTGAAAAATCTAGGGTAAGTTTGAAATTTTATTACTTATTTCTTTTACTTATTAAAAGTAATTGTATAAAACTATTTCTATAGGTCAAACATTGTTTCTTTTTCGTTTAATACATAAACACTAAAAATTTGTTTATTTATTTTGTTATTAATTATCATTATACATAACAACACTGCAAATACATTTTAAAGTTATTAAAGTTAATGTTTCATTATCTTTGAATATTTTTATGGTAATTTAATGCCCTTTAAATATTGTCATGTATTGATTTAAATAATGTTATGTGAGCATTATGTCAATATATCTTTTATGATTTTTTTATCTTGCATATTTAAATTTGATATAAATGTTGCTTTGCTCAAGATTTAAATAATTTTATTTATATGTATAACTTATTTGTGAAGAAATGTTATGGAGGGAAACATTTTAACATGATATACATGCTAACATGGACATACATTACATAAGTCAAAATAGGTTAGACTAAAATATTATTGCTTAATAGTTAATTTTTAAGGGAGAAAATTAATTGAGTATAGAGTTACACATATGATAGTGAACTCACACATATTGCATGAATGATTTTTATATTGCCTTTATGACTTATATAATAAAGCTGGGAGAAGTATTGAATAAGCATTAGATGAAATGTTTTTTTTTTTAATATTTCATTTTAAACCAGTTTATTTTAAATGGGTAGAAGCATACACACATATTTAATTTTCTAATTTAATTACACATACAGTATTTGGTGTTTTGTTTTAATAATGTATTATTTAATGGATACAATAATTGCAGTCAATTAGATAATTAGAAATTTGTTTTATTAAAAGGAAACAATCTTAATAAATATATTATTTGGCTTTTACATTCTTATTAGTAATATTGTTATTTTTATTATTTAATGATAATCATTCAACATCACTAATAAATGTTAAGCATTGGATCACAATTTACATATAACAATGTTTTAAGTAAATAAGGGTTTATAAAAAAAAGATAAAATTTTATACTGTGCAATGGATGATGACCATCATCATTACTGATGACTATTAAGGGTTAGATTACAATTTAAATACAATGGTGTTTCAGGTAATTAACTATAAATTTATAAAAAACTACATCTTATGTTGTGAAATTAGTTATGGCCATCATCAACCCTAGTGGATATTAATAATTAAGACACATTTTAAATATAATAATGTTTTAACTAAGTAATTATAGATTTATAAAAACTAAATTAGTTGTTGTGAGTTAAGTGCAAAAGCTGTGGATGCAGTCATCATCATCATTAATAGTATTAGTATTAAATAGTCTAAGAATATAGCATTTAATGGCCATATATAAATAATGGTCCTCACTATGTTTGTTTGTAAACCATTAGTCAGAGCATCTGTGCATCTGAAAATCTATGTACTTAAACTGAGGTGATAACATCTGTAAAAGTATTAAATGAAAATTTATGATATTGGAACGTTATAGTTTTCTTGACACAGCTAAAATAAAAGGATGTTGTTTTTCCATTCATCCAAGTGCATGTGTCGTAAAGAATGTACCAAGTTAAACTATGAATAAACATATAATATAACTTTATCTAGAATTAGACAGCCTAGTAGCACCCAGGCAAAACACATGTACATAAGTAAACTGAATAAAAGAGACTGATTTCCTTTTCCAAGTTGATGATATTTAACATTACATTTTTAAGTAGTTACAATTAGTGCCAGGGTTTGTGACTATGAACTTGCTTTATATATGTGGAAAGAGGAAAATATATTTTCTTTGTTGAAAGAATATACTATTGGAGATAAGTGTAATTCACTCCATTTATTTTACTATCATTTTATTCAGCTGCTAGAACTAATATTTATTTATATAGTTACAATGGCTAGTATATTTTATTGGTTACAATGGCTTCCCAACATTGCAGATACTCTAAACTTTAAAAGAATTATGCCAGTGATTATTTTTTATTTGTTTGAAATGAGGTATTTTATTTATCTCATGATTGTAGTGACTACATCAATATTTATGATAGTTACAAAATGGCTGTCATTAGATTTATTTTAGATACTATATATATATCATAACCAGACCCCCGTACAACCCCTTTACAAAATGGCTGTCATTAGATTTATTTTAGATACTATATATATATCATAACCAGACCCCCGTACAACCCCTTTATTACCTCAGTTGTAACTATTTCCTGATGAGCATATCATAGGAAGAAACCTTTGATTGGTTTTCCCCAATGCAGATTTCGCCCTTCCCTACAACAATATTTCTCACTCATCAGAGGATAGAGCACCATAGAGACTGGAAACACCTAGAAATTTCTGAGTTTGGTTTCCCAAACAGTGCCACTAGAGCTCCATCTCACTACAACCTGACTTACATAGGTCTAGTTATGCCAGACATAGCTCAGGAGGCATGAAATTCTCATAAACAAAAGCAATGAATAACTAGTGATGAAAAAATAAATGGAACTAAACAACTAAATTTACTTTTAAGTAACAACAGTTTTATGAGCAATGATATTGGTAAGTCCTTCCAATAAAGTTCATCCTTTATTTCAAACTAAGGCTCATTTTAATTTATCTTGTGTGAAGAAGTCAAACGATCTTTTATCAAGTAGATGTCTACCATTATGGCATGGATATTTTTAACTATTTGTTCCATATCTGTATATGCTTTATAGGTAGGTAAATAGGTAAGATGAGCTATTCCAGATTTGTGAAGCTTCTATAATTCAGTCAAGTATAGATATGTATTTATACACATAAGTCTCATTATTGTTCTCATACACAACCAATATACATGTAAGCATTTGTAATTCATATAGTAATTCATTATTTCTAAATTTATCACAGGTAGGTAAACAAGTAATATAAGCAATTCCAGGTTTTGGACTATTCATATTCCAGTCAAGTAATGTGCATTTATACACAGAAGTTTCATTATTTTATTCATACACAATCAATATGGCATGTAAGCATTTGTAATTCATATAGTACTTCATTATTTAAAATTTATCACAGGTAGGTAAGCAAGTAATATAAGCAAATATGCATGTAAGCATTTGTAATTCATATAGCATTTTATTATTTTTACATTTATTGCAGGTAGTTATTTTTAAATTTATCACAGGTAGGTAAACAGGTAATATGCATGTTAGCATTTGTAATTCATATAGCATTTCATTATTTTTACATTTATCACAGGTAGGTAAACAGGTAATATAAGTAATAATGCATGTAAGCATTTGTAATTCATATAGCATTTTATTATTTTTTTTCATTTGTCACAGGTAGGTAAACAGGTAATATAAGCAATTTTGGATTTGTGGACTATTTATAATACAGTAAAGTATAGATATGCATTTATAATTTTTATTTAATTATTCTAATATATAGCATAAATATTTGTTATTTGGTCTACCACAGACATATATTTCTACACATAAATTGATCAGCAGCTTCATTTATAATTTAATTAATTAGAGCTATATGTAATAGCTCAGCATTTCTAATTCTTCCAGGTAAACTTATTTTTATATCAGCAATGTAAATAATTATAAGTATTCATTTTTATTTTATTTTAATTCAGATGTATCTACATATAAAAAGTTAATCATTTATGATTTACCTTATTACAAATGCCTTTTGATTATAGACATTTAAGACATTTATGTATTTATGATTTATCACCAATAGAATGTATTTTCACATAGCTATAATTATTAAACCTTAAAACATCATGTGATCACTATCTTTCATGCTTGATCATAACTGTTGTTATAATAAGCAAAACTCTCTCCATACAGTAGTGCCACTCTAAGCAAGACAGAGTAATCAATGGATGCCAGAAGGCTTGTGCATAAAATCCCTATCCTGTGTCTACTCATCCAATATCCCCAAACTTGTTTCTGGCTTATGGCCTTCATCAGTGAGGAGCCTTGGAGTGAGGAGCTTTGGATCTGAGAGCACTGCACTTAGATCTTAGGATCTAGTGCAACCCTCCAGCAGTCACCATTTAACTCTGCATAACTACTAAACTATGAGAATAAAATTGAAAACACACAGATATTTTCAATCTAAGCCCAATAGCTCAAAAAGTCATATGGGTCTGAACTCAGTTCAGTATCCATACATTTTGGTGTCTTTGGCTCTTTTAAAACCATAGCCACCACCTTCCTATAAGGCAGGATTGGTATTAAACCTTAAAACATCACATTATCACTATCTTCCATGCTCGCTCATAACTGTTGTTATAATAGGCAAAACTCTCTCCATACAGTAGTGCCACTATAAGCAAGACAGAGTAATCAATGGATGCCAGAAGACTTGTGCATAAAATCCCTATCCTGTGTCTACTTATCCAATATTCCCAATCTAGTTTCTGGCTTATGGATTTCATCAGTGAGGAGCCTTGGTCTAGGTGCAGTGCTCTCAGATCCAATGCTCCTCACTGACAAAGGCCATAAGCCAGACACTAGTTTGTGGATATTGGATGAATAGGCACTAGATAGGGATTTTATGCACAAGTCTTATGGCATCCATTGGTTACTCTGTCTTGCTTAGAGTTGCACTACTGTATGGAGAGAGTTTTGCCTATTATAAGCTATAATTATTCATAATTTATTTTAAGAAAGTCATTTTGTTTTTTTGTTTTTTTTATAAACACTTATAAATATTTAATATTTCATAAAATTGTTACCTTCATTTTATCCAGTTTGTTCCTTTACTTCAGGTTACTACTGCATTTCAAATAGAGGTCGGTTTATTTGAGTTGAATGGCATTATTTATTTTCCATGATGTTCACTTAGGCAAGTCTTGGAGATTCATGGCTATGGACAAAGTGAGGAAGCAATTACAATTAGCCTTCCATCTTTATGATTTCCTTATTAATACTTTATTTTTTCATCATTAGCCATGTGGCTGTAAATGTTATATTTCAATGTGACTAAAACCAGTTGTCAACTAAACAGTTAAGCAATACTTAGATAAAAATATTTAACTTTTTTAACTCTTTCACTTTTCTTACTTTTTAACTCCTTTTAAAAAAAATCTTCTCTGAACTTCAAACTCAACTATTTACACCCTGATCTATGGATTGATTCTGCAGCACTCCTACTATATCTGATTTGTTACCTAGCTTTCATTTAAGCCTGAGTGCTTTTCTCTTCTTAAGGATTGGACCACTACTTTTAGTGGGACAAATAAGGAATCATTAGAATTAAGCCATGTTTTTCAATTTGATAACTTTGCCTCAAGTGATTATTACACTTTGAATGACAACATCATTTCAAAAATTAAAAATGTAATATTTTAATAAATTCCAGCTTTAAATAAGTATTTAGAGATGTATTTATATCATAATTTAAAATTATTAAATCAATAATGAAGGTTTATCTCTTTTTTTCTCAATTATGGAAAATAATGATTTTCTTTTAACTTTAAACTTTTTGCTTTATTTTTTAAAAAAAAATAGTATCAACTTTTTTCATATACATCTGTCTTTTTTTTAGATGGAAGGATAAAATAAATCTTAGAATACACACATGAAACAGAGTTTCTGTTTCAATATATATATATATATATGTGTGTGTGTATGTTAGTTAAGCTACCAGGTTTGGCTTATTATAAGTAAGGTTTTCATGATGATGAACTGTCTAATTAATTATTCGAAAGAATATCATAAAGCATATTATATATAATTAGTTAAATCCCACATATGCTTTACTCCTCCTTAGTTTACATTATAAACTATCTGGATTTAACCTATAAACTATATTATTTCAATTAACCTTTTTTGCATAGTATGTGCATGAACTGGTGTAAAATAATTTTGCAGACCGAAACTATATTTAAAAAATGTATGTACATTTATTTAGTTATATTAAATTACATATTTGCATCTGTGATAAATGTTGCAAATGTACTTTTATAAACATATACAGTGCATAATGTCTTGCTGTATCTCTGATAAGTCCACAGTTGATTACGGCCATCCCATTCCTTTTTTTATTTAGAGTGTCAAGAAAATTACTGAATATTAAGGCCAGAACACATATGTTGCCAATCTGAGCTTTTGAACTTATTGTTTTTTTGTAATGTAGCAAGACATTTGGTTTTAGGGAACTGAGTTCTTGGTACTGAATCTCATGAGTAATGATACATAGGTACCAAAATTATTAATTTAGTCTTAATCTTTAACTTAATCTTAGTATTATGATTACCGATGCCATGCTACTAATGGATATTCATACTTCCCAATTATTATATAGTTCAGCATTGATCTGATCATCTAATCTAGTTTATATTAATTGTTCTGCTTAGGGAACATACTATAGTTCATTATGTATAATTATATTTGATCATTGACATTCTTGTAAACTTAACTCTTTGCAAACCTTACAGTAACAGCATAACATAATTCAGGCATGATTATAAACCATAGAGAATAATAATAGTTGTAATTAACTTTAAAATTAACCTATAAAATGCATCAGAAAGATGAGAACTTGTTCTGAAACCACTCATCATTGTATAACACCTTTCTGCGTTATTCACAAGCCATTCAAACAATTTTCTTTTAGATAATTGTTAAAGAACCAAACATATGAAAATGGTTTTTGCTTCCAGACAAGTTAATTGCCTTTGATTCAGTTAATAGTATAGGGCTACAACAATGTTTGAAATTAGTTGTTCATCAAAATGTATTTTATATCTTCTAGAGGACAGAATGAAAGAAGCGTTATTATTAAATCATGACAAACTGAAGCATTTAAAATGAAAAATGTTGTTGAGTTATGATGAATAATTGCTTTTATCATTATTTTCAATTTTTATAACAGTCGTCTTTTGAATTGTTTGTAGGCTAATTAAATAAACAAAAATCATGATACATTAAATATTCAGTAATGGAATTTTAATGTTGAATTAATTCAAAGCTCAACAATAACTTTTATTAGATCCATGATTTATAGTATGCTAATGATTGTGCTATTTTTGCCATTCAGTGAACGATTTACAGAATGTTCTTAATGTTTTAAATATAACATATAAAGAGTCAAAATAAGAGTCATATATCACATGACCCTATCTCTTAAGCTTATAAGTTATAAACAATGAGGATTGCCAATTCCTTTACCAGCTTTATGATTAATGCTTAGACAGAACCAGCACTTAAAATATCGCTGTCAGGAACCCCACTCCAAACCCCTGACAATAGTTTCGTGCTTTGGCACTCCTCAGAGAGGTGTCAGGGTAGGTTCAGACACTAGATCTAAAAATACCAACTCAAAGCCAAGCACTTATCTAAAAGTTATCTATTGAGAGGAATTATTTTTCAGACATCTACATGTTTTCAAACCCAGCTCTCCAACTCAAATAGCTATATGGGGCTGACAGATCTTCAGCCATACCATATAAAGCTTTTAATTTATTAATTCACTGTTAAAAAATAATCTTCATAAGTCAGTGCCTGAAGAAAAATCCTCAGCAATTTTTTTTTCCATATGTCATAGCATTGGCCGGGATGCGAACCCACAACCATCTGCAACCAACTACTTGCTTGTATGGCGGCTGTGATACCTCTCGGCTAGCAATTTTTACATTAAATTGTTTAAATATTTTGGTAATTTTACAAGAAAAAAATTAAACGTAGATGTTAAGTTATAACATAGAATTACATTTTAGACTATTTTTATAACTTAAAGATTATTTCATCAAAGAGAAATAAATATTGCAACTACACTAGCTACCTCTAATGTGTTGTATGGAAATGAGCCTACCATAAGCTACCAAAATCATAAAAGCATTAGAAAAGTTGCATTTAAAAATATCTACAAAATCTTAAAAACTTTATTGATAGGATAATAAAACTAATCATTCCTTTTCAAATACTATTTTATCGAATATTGTAAAATCCCTTTTCATTTTAGACTTGACTTTTAAACAAATAAATAATGCAAAAAAATTGTTAAACAATGTTTTATAGGGAACTTGGAGTTTGTTTTCATGTGGAATACAGACGTGACTGCTTTATAATTATTATCCAAAAGAGATTCTTAAAAAATACAATATCACTTGTTTCCATTGGAAAGATAATGAAGAAGAAAACATATTTTGCAGATCTATAATTAGATATGATATTTAAAAAAATTCAGAATAAATGTTTGCTGTCAAAGGAATTTAAAAATAGCATCTTTTTATATGTGGACACATTGGTGCTTCACAAATTGGGATTATAAAGTCACAACAAAACTCATTTTAAAGCATTCTCTCTCATACTTTCTCTCTCCCTTTCTCTCGTTGTTTTGTTTTTTTTTTATTTCTGAATGTCGGAATTGCAGTACTTGGTTGTGAGAAGATATTATTTATTTTTTAAAAACAAATTTAAATTGCTGCGCATTTTTGCTACTATGTATTTCTAACTTACATTCATTTAACTTACTATTAAAGATAACAAAATGTTGACATGGTTTAGAAAGACCTATTTCATTTTCTGCTGTACACAAATATGTTCCATTTTTCTGTGTACTAAGATCATAAAAATAACTACGAGAAGAACTAATCCAACGGCCTTCATAATACCAGTTAAAATATGATGGTCTTGGAGTACAATGCATTTCACAATCCAATACACGTTGATTTATGTAAGTTTTGTTTTTATATTTGCACTCTGGAACACCTATAATTTTAAACAAAATTATTATTTTTAACAAAATAAACATATAAAAATAAATGTTCATACTTATATAACATTTATCTACTTATAATACTTCTTTTATGTCAAATGTGATGTGTGTGTGGGTTGGTTTTCAGATTAATAGTATTGGTAAATAAGGAGATACATAGATGAATGCACAGATAAATAAATACATAATCAGAAAAATGGATAGTAGATTCATTAATAAATGCAGTGATGCATATAGATAAATAAATGGATGAAAAAACAAATAAAGAGGTATTTAAACAAAGAAGGAGTCAATTGAATTATAAATAAAAGAAAGGATTGCTAGATAAATATATACAATAGAATAGATGAACTTCTAACTATAGTAAGATAAATAAACAAAATAGCTAAAAAATAGGTAAATAGAAATTTAGAAATATAAATAAATAGAGTAGATACATATCAATAGCTCAGGCAAGCTCTTAGTTGATAAGTGCAGTAAGAGAAAATATTTAAAATCTCTATCCAAAATACGCTTATTCCAGACCAACTGGTTTCAAGCTTACAGTCACCTCAGTGAGGAGCTAGAATATTCAGACACTAGATCTAAAATATCAACTCAAAACACAGCACTTATTTCATATATAATATTTAAGTAGAAACTCTGAAGGTCTGGGTATAAGAGTATTTTTGATAGAGATTTTAAATATGTTATCTTACCACACTTATCAATTCAAAGCTCGTTTGAGCTATTGGTATGTTCTCTGTATTACATTTTGGTAAATACAAGCTTATAAAAACAATATTACATTATATATGACTTGCTTTATATTTATATATAGATTGACAAACATATATATATATATATATATATATATATATATATATATATATATATATATATATATATATAACAAATACAATAACTTTTTTTCATAATTTTCTTTAAAAAAAGTGAAGAGACAATAATAATTGGTGAGTGTATGTGTTTTTTTCTTTTTTTATCCTTTATGTAAATGAAAATAAATACTAAACTTTTGTGAATGTAGACAATTTATTTATTTCAAATAAAAATGCAAATGGCACCTTAGGATATGAGCACATTTAGGTCAGGTCACATGGTCATCAGCAGAGAAAAAATATTATGAAAATAATTGCTGAGGTGCTGTAAACATGAATGTATAATAATAATATTGAACATGCTATTAAAATTTATTACCCAGTTGATGAGTAGTGTGACCTGACCAAAATATTAGGCCTTATATATATATATATATATATATATATATATATATATATATATATATATATATATATATATATATATATGGGGGGTGTTGATACAAAGGTTTTCACAGGGTGCATATATAAAAACATATTTTGTGGGTTCATCCATGTTAAAAAAATTAATATATATATATATTGAAACAGACATGTAAATGATTTGATTTAAAAAAAGAAAGCTGACACAGTTATAAAAACAAAATGTATAAATTTGAGTTCTCTGAAAATAAAAAAAAAGAAGAAGAAAAAAATCAATATTTAAAATATACAATTAGCAATTAAATGACACATTTAATTAATAAATTTTATCACTAAAAATCTGTGGTTTCTAATGTTACCAATATAATATTTTTTGGTGAAGCTGAATGTTTACAAATTACAATATAGAAATGCTATAATTAGTTCATTAAAAAAGATAGTGTCAGTTTCTTGCCTTAGACAAAAGAAGTCAACATATTTTTGAAAAACATGTTGGTCAGTGTGGGTGAGATAAAAATATGATAAAAAAATCATGGGAAGTTGGAATATATGCAGTGAGCAATCGATCATATCCAGGAGTTGCAGTTGATTGATTGTAACAGTTGCTTTGCAGTACATAGAAGTTCACTATTTAGTGAGCCTACAGCAAAGAGATTAAATAATTGGACTGTAGTAATGAAAGAAGTGCAACAGCTAGGATGAGAAACCCATGGTTACTGTAATTCTGCAATATGAAAAAGCAAATTATTAACATAGAAATTCTGGAATGTTTGGCTAGAAAGAATAGCTTGCTCTCAAACTTCCCACATCATGAATAAGTTATGAAAATGAAAAAGCAAGTCTAAGTGACCACCAAGGAAAATGTATCCCATTCTGCTCTAAGACAAATCTCTTTTTAATGTGAAAATTTAACTGTGTTAAATTGCCAACATATAAATTTAAAGGTAAGAAAACTCTAGATATCTTTTGAAATATTTAAAATTATTTACTAAAATGCCATAAGAAACACATTTTGAAAAGATAAAATGAAACAGTGATTTAAAATAATTAATTCAACAAAATGATAAAATGTTATGTACCAAAATAATTTCTTATAGATAAATATAATTACCATTATTGTTATTAAAATTTTAAAAAAAGGATAAATTGAAATACATTAACAGAAATGGTGAAACACAATAATCAATTCACTGATTTTTTTAAAGTGATAAAACGTATAACATTGATTCAATGTTAAGCATTATAATAAAGAGTACAAGAATTATATGACAAATTGTTAAAGTTCAACTTTCTAAATGAAATGTAGAAATTATAATGTAAATATTTTATTTAAAATAGATGTATCCCAAATTGTGTAAATGCATTATGTTTAACCAAGAAAATTTACTATTCTATATACATGAAATAAATGTCCGTCTACATACAGGAATTAAATATGAGTCAATATACATGAATTAAATATGTGTCTACATACAGGAATTAAATGTGTCTATGCACATGAACTAAATATATGTCTATGTACATGAGTTAAATATGTGTCTATATACAGGAATTAAATATACATCTATGTACATGAATTAAATATTTGTCTATATATAAGGGTTAAATATGTGTATACATACAGGAATTAAATATCCATCTATATACTTGAATTAAATATGTGAATATATTCGAATGTAATTCTTGGCTATTGAATGATTACATAAAAAGGATTAATCCAAATATACAATAAATTTATCTAAGAATATTACAATAGGTAATTGATATACATGTTTATGAATATATGCATATGAGGAGAATATAAACTCTCAAAAAAAGAATTTAAAATTGTGAGATGATATGGGAGGAACCCACAATGTACTCACATATATCTAAATAAATCCCTACTATGTGAATGATGGCAGAACAGGATTATGGAATTTAAAAGATGGATATTCTATGATCATCAATGATGACACCAAGTATTAGAGAATTTACTGATAAAATGGAATAACTGATCTATGAAACCTGAACTGCAATGAACTATTAGAAAAAGTGTTATTCAAATACCGGTATTTAAATAAATTGTGGTTATATAAAATAATATATCTTATCAGTTTTATTTTATGTCATCTATTCTACTGTGTGTACTTATCTCATGTTTCCTGAGCTGTATTCAGAATAATTTTATTTGGGTGAGTAAGATTGTAGTAAGCTGGAAATCTAGTGCTGCCATTTGGAAAACCAAATAGATAAATTTCTAGATGTTTCCAGTTTCTTTAATGCTACACTTTCTGATGAGCAGGAAATATTGTTGTATTGGGGTAACATCAGATTGGATTAACACCAATCAATCGTTCCTTCCTATAATATGCTATCAGGAAATAAATGACCACCAGAGTAGATGTGGTCCCAATACAGTTGATATATTATACCGGTTCATCCCTACCCCAATAAGGTGAGCATGTGCACATATTGAACATGAAACAAATATGGCAGCATGCCAGTATAGGAAGTAATTTCAAATCTTTTTTTATGATTGGTTTGATGCAGTCATCGGTATGTTTATAAAGTATTGACTCTTACATACCTTTGAAAGATTTCTTTAATTTAAATCCTTCGTGCCACTCCCAGAAAGAAAAAGATTAATTCCCCCTCCTGAAAGAATATGTAAGGCCAATAATAATATGAAATAAAATGAATCAAATGAAATCTAATAGAAATAAACACCCAATGACCAAAGATTTAAATCTCGATAAGGGAGTATCCCATATGCCAGCTCAACATTCTCTTTATCTCAGGTAAAAAAATGGGAGACTAAAACTTGCACAATTATCTAAGTGTCTTCTTATTTTAGAGAAAGAAATATGAATAAATTCTCAAAGCAGTAAAGTAGTTTTATAAATATTAAATAAATGTTTATTGAATCCCTTCACCAATTCCCAAGATAAATATAATAACAAACCCCAATGCATAATAAATAACCATATATATATATATATATATATATATATATATATATATATATATAGTACTATATATATATATATATATATATATATATATGATAGTACTACAGATATATTAACAAAGAAAGAGAATGTACAATTATAAAGAATCAACTAGTGAGAAAGTGGTCTAAGGTTCATACACTCGCACATGAATACATTTTACAAATACTAATTATTACATTAAATAAGTGTGATATTTTACGCAAAGAGATATAAATGAAAGATATGTAACACACAATAATATAGATGTAATTAATAAAATAGAGTGTACTATGTAAAGTCTTTTTTGTACTTCTCTGGGCTCTAAGTAGGCAATTCATCTGTTCATCCAGGATGGCAGGGATTTCTTTTTAACACGGCATCATTAGAAGACATTTCTGGTATTGTTCAACAGCTCTCATGATCGCTTGATGACTGGACTTAGGAGACCTTTCTGGCATTGTTCCATGACTCTCATGATCATTTGATGGCTGGATTTGGGAGACTTTGCTGATGGCAGGAGCAGAGCTGGGTGGGTGCACTGACTGGGGGTTTCTACCCCATGATCATTTCACTGACACAAGTATGTTTGTGCTTGAGATTTAATTATAAATTTCTTCTTTGGTTAATGATTATTTTGTTTTCTACGGCACTGGTAATGATTCTTTTACTTTGGGTTTTCAAATACCAACACCTTTCCACAAACACAGTTCTTCACTGTACTAATACAAATTGTCTAATTGGAAACTATTTTGAAGTTTACATTGGCATGATTTAAGAAAAATAATTAGAACTGGGAATTCTCTAAGTTCAAACATACAAGTTCAGATCAATCTGAAAAATTAGCATGAGTGAGTGAATGATTGACTTAGTGACTGCTTGACTGATTGTGACCAATTGTATACCTGTGCTCAATTGAATTCCACTGACCTGGTAAACAGCATATAGCCCTCCTCAATCAGAATCTCAATCTAGTTACTCCTCTGAAACACTTTTAATTAATTAAATTAGACTTTTGTTAGTGGATTCATACAATTCAAGAAACATTCCTATAACATCCACTAATTAATCTCAAGAATTTATTTACTTTTTAATTCAATTGATTATCTACTTTGATTCAACATACCAAAAAAGAAAAAAGTTTGATTATATAAGTTATTTTCCAATAATTAGATTTCATTTAAAATATATTTTTAATTAAATTAGATATTTTTTCCCCACCCACATTAACATAAATTTTAATGAACTCTTTTGGTGAGTTGAAACATTCATGAAAAAAAAAATTACTTGTCTATTAAAATGTACTTGCCTTTAGGCTTCTCTTAAATTTAAAACAATGAGTTTGTAGAGAAAAATATCTAGTACAACTTTTAATTTTAAATTACTTGTATGTTAGATTTTTAAACATTACCATTTCCTTTTAATCTTCACAAGCATTTAACAAACAAACAAAAAACAAAATTATACATACAAATTATGCATACACAGCTTTGTGTTTATATAAAAAAATGAACAAAATAATACCACCCTGTAACATCGACTAGATACTTCTTGTTATTTTTTTTAATTTTGTAACTCACTTATAGGTCAAATAAAATTATCTTGAAAGAGAAAATAATAAAAATAAATTATAAGCATATAGCTAATATGCTGATATTTCACATTATAAGTCTTAACTATTGGCTTTTCTTGTGTGTGTGAGTATATGACATATCCACAGACATCTCTCACTTATTTTATAATTTGACTTGATTAAAATTTATATAGATGGTATACACACACGTTTAATGGCTTTATTATGTACTGTAGGTCATTTTATTATGTAATACCATCTTATGCTTGGCCATACAAAGTGTGCCAGTCATAATATACATATATATATATTATAACATTCCAAAAGAAGGTGGATGACAGCAGTCTACGATATCTTCACTACAAGGGCGCCATCTAGGCATTTGAACCTAGAAAATATTTATAAAGTAGGCAGATATGTGCTGTTAAGATTCCATTTTATTTAAATATTTAGACCATTAGTCCATTGTCACTAGTTCATGGAGATGCAGAGATAATAAATAACTTGTTTAATTTGTATATATAAAAAAAATAAAAACCACTGCCAGTAATTAACAAACAAACATTTATTTACGCACATATAAATTTTGAATCATTTTAAATTTTGAGGAATAAATTTAACATTTTAGATTTTTATATTAACTTTTAATTTTACATTTAAATAGATTGCAATAATGAGTTTAATATTTTATTTAGAGAGTCGAGTATGAATAGACTACATAGATCTGCATTTGAAAAGAAAATATTCTGTCCCTTATTTAACCTTAGGCCAAAAGTTCGCAGTCAAATCCGCATCAATCCAACTGATACATTAATGTATTCAATGTAGCATGAAAATACAACAGCACTAAATATACTATACTGTCAGGAATGGACATCTGAACAGTATAGTTAGAGAAGACATTGACTCTTGTCCAATACAGGAATGTTACATCTGTATGGCAAGAAAAACAATAAAATAAAAACTTCATAGAAAAGGACCGTGGTCCTTTTTGCTGACTTACAATCCCATCCATAGGCAAACAGAGGTGTGTGGCATATAATGGAGATCCTGCACATAGCGAACCTCATACTACATCTACTAGTTAAACCAATATATCCAATCCATTGACCTAATTCAACTCTGAAACGAATAACCTAAGATTATCCTCCCTTAATATAACTTTAGAAATCTATATAGCCATTCACGCCTGTCTTAAATTTAACTTTTTTTTTCATTCACACAGATGAATTTTATAAAATTTCTTTTATTATGTTGAATATAGATTGGCTGCATAAGTTCCACAGTCAAAAACATTTCAAAATAAACATAACCAATCAAAATACAAAGTCATCGATAACGTCAATTGCAGAGGGAATATAAGAAATCCAATGGCATTCATCATAAGAAGCCGCATTGACGTCAATGACCTATATATTCCAATCAAATATGAAAATAATAACATAATTAATCACTAACTAATCTATGCAACATATCTAGACCCAACTTAAATTTAATGCATTTAAAGGATTTACACAATAAAAAAAATAAATGGAAATGATTTTTACCAAACGCAAAACATATAAAATTAAACATTATTAATTGATTTGAAACTTACAAAAATCAGATAAGAGTTTATTTTAAAATTTAAGTTAGCTTGTTTATTAAATTTGTCAAACGCTGATGAAAGTTCTTAATTATTTTTTTTATGATTTTAAAAATTGTTTAGTTCATATAGCTTACAGTAGAAGAGCTCCCTGTTCCTGTTGGCAATTCCCATGAAGACTTTCATGAAAGACCTGTCTAATATTCTGGAAGTAGCCTTAGCTGGTTCCATTCTGGTATCACGGTCCTTTCATTTTTTATTAAATAGAGAGAAAGTGATATGTGCGTCCTATTGCCCTTCTCACAAAATCAAACTGGAAAACTGACTGGAACTCAATATTTTTCTTTTTATAGTAAATCCCCAGATTGAATGAACAAAGACGTTACTAATCCAAATTTTCATTAAGGTCCGAGAGGCTTGGTGCTTCCATTGGTCAAGCTAAATTTTCTTTATTCTCTTATCTATTTTTCATCAGACTTTTTAATTATACAAGAGTCCCAAGGACTAGCTTGCTTTTCAATTAATTTATAAAACAATCATTTCCATTTACAAAAATATATAAATATTTTTACAAAAATATACTTTCAAACACTTTTTTCATTTATTAAAAAAAAATATTTTTAAAGTTTTGCATCTGTGAGAATATATATATGTTTACAACTCTTTAATTTTTTTTAGCTTTTAGATTTTTAATAAATTTATTTTTATTTGCGAACTTTTAAGTTTTTATTTCAAATTAATGTAATGTTATATTTATATATCGTTACAATATATATATTGTAACCTCCTCACAGTCATTTCTCAACCTTCTGCACACACACAACCTGCAGAGTGAATGGCCTTGGAATCAATGGTGATGGGATAACCCATAATGAAATGCCAGAATACCAAATTGCAACTCTAATGGAGATTTTTATATACTACTTTAGTATCAGTTAATAATTGACCTAATTATCCATGCAAATACTTTATGAATGGGGTAAAATCAATTTTTATAACGAATAAAACACTGAGAGCGATAATAATAATAATAATAATAATAATAATAATAATAATAATAATAATAATAATAATAATAATAATAATTTCATAATTTATTACATCTATTGGGAGAGGAGGAGAATCTCAACTCAACTCTCCACTGTACACTAAATCTCTCAGCACTTTCCCCATCCATCTCATCAAAGTCACAATTCAAATTAGTGTAAACATAAATTATTGCACTGCCCAACATCATCATCAAAGTCCATCCCTCTGCCATGCTATTTATCATACTTCAGTTTTACAAATATTAATGACTAATAATTACAAACTTCTTTCTTTAATTTCGGATTAATTCCCATCCTCCAACTCTTTTCTATTACATAATGATCTTATCTCAGGACTTTAGAATAGCAATGTGTGAAAAATATGAATACTAATATGAATTATCAATGATAAATTAATACACTCACAGTCATTACAGTTATAGTAGATCTAAGCTTAGTTTAGTTTAGCCAATGTCCACTTTATTTCCGATTAATTAAAATAAAATTTTAACTATAAATATTTGTTTGTAAAACAACTTAAACACTTTGATCATTTAAAATTTGATTAATAAATTCACCTGGGAAGGTATTTGAATACAGCGAATGGAGAAATAATTTTATGTCCACCTACTGCATTCAATATTACATGATAACCCTACTGCATATAATAAACTTTAATTTTGGTGTTGCTAAATTTATTTGCTTTTACTTCCCATACTTATTACTTGAGTTTTCAGTGTTTAAAATAATCTTCTCTTCTTTCAATTTTAGTAGTAAAAGCTTTATAAAAATCTTGAGTAGAATAAAGTAAACTCTTAAGTATTTTATCATAATGTATTTGTAAGTAATCAAATTATAACTAAAGTTAAATATTAGTATATGGATGTATGATTGAATTTCTGGAATTTATACGATCCACAAAACGCAGAGACAAAGACAAATTTTTATTTAGTATTATAAAATTTTATTAACAGTAATAATCTTAACGTATTTACACTAATTACATAAATCCGTAGCTTGTAAGCTCTTTTCTCAAATATATATAAATATATATATGAAAAAGAAAAACAAGTTTTATATACGTAAAAACCTGCTATCGCTTGTATTAATGATCAATAGATGGATATTTACCAAGACCTCCAAAGAAGTGTATTTGTTTACATAAACGTCAGAGTCAATATTCACTGTCTCTTTAATTTTGCTCCACCCTCAGATCAGCTGATTTCAAGCTGATTTGCTCTCATCAGTGAAGGGATAGGAGTTATAAAACTAGACCTAAACACTAACTCCAAGCGTTTATGCAAAACGTTTCTATCAGTTTGCAAGCATGAATCTTTTAGACATGTTAATGACTTCAAACTCAGCTTATCAAACAAGATAGCTATATGGATCTGATTTCAGTTCAGTTTCTCCACATAGTAAAAGTTTATGCAATCTATATCATTGCAAGAAAACTTTAAAGGTACATTTATGAAAAAGAAAAACAAGTTTTATATACGTAAAAACCTGCTATCGCTTGTATTAATGATCAATAGATGGAGCTTTATATATATATATATTATAAAATATTATTAGGTTGTTGATAAAATGGGATTCAGATCTGCTATGGAATTACTTTTATTTTTTAAAAAGATGACTATACTGTTCTTACCTTAAGTAAGCTACATAACATTTTTAATACGATAACAACAACTACTTACTTATTATAATCCATTTTCAAACTCTAAAAATTTTATTTTCTTTAATTTTAACTATAGATTACATTTATTAGCATACTGTTAAAGACACTGGTCATAAAGAACACTTTTTACTCAGGAATAAACTTATAAATTATATTTCAATTATAGTAAATTAATATGCTTTGGTAGTCTAAATTAAATCTCTAAATATTTTTCACATACGCACATAGATAAACTTCCAATGACCCCATACGAGTAACATATTAGTTAGCTTACCAGTCCAGCGAATATCTATCTACTCTGGCTGTGATTTGATGCATCCTTCTTATTAAATATAAACATATTTTATTTTCCACATTCGCAATTTAACTCTATCAAAATTATTGGCTCTTAATCAGCTATGTAAAACCAAGGCAGACGCAATACCTCAGTACAACGGATCACATTTTACATTTAATAAAGAAACAACTAATTGATTTTATAACCCTACCAGTACTCTTGACAATATTTACTATACTCTTTAAACAAATACACACCCATAAGAAAAAAAATTTGGAATCATTATAAGTATCGGCAATGACTAATAAATGAGAAAGCACCTTTTCATAAGGGTTGGGATATGCTATAACTTGTCGCTAGACATATAAACATGGATGGGCTTGCACAAGCACTATTACTGTTAGCACAAAATCATCTTATGGTATAGCATGCACATAGGGTGGGAAATCCATCCACCATTCTTAATACTTTCAAATTTTAATAACTACTTAAGGAGTGAGCTATGCTCCAGCTCAACTAGCCAGGTAGTGCTAGCTCAACCAACCTCGAGCATACAAGTGTCATTCACCAATCCACACACATATAAGAAATTAAATCTAACTCCTACACATAAACTATTGCACGGATACATCAGCCAATAACTCTACAAGCTTAAATGCATTTACATTTAAAATCAAGGTTTATTCTTAATAACTAGCTATATGAAATGTGCCTGGTTGACACAATAATTTTCTCTCACTATCGGGATTAGGTTATCTCATTCTATTAATAACATGCATTCAAAGATAAAACGTCAATTTTATTATAATTAAATTTTAAAATAATAACCCATTATTAATAAACACTTTACACACTATATTCTTTCATTCTTCTTTCTTACTCATATCATTACAGTAAATCAATATCTTAGTATTCTAAAGGAGGCATATTTTAACCACTATACTAACTTAGCTTTAATGAAATAAATATTTGTTAACACGTTACTCATGCAAGTGATAACTGGTATTATACAAATATAGCTTATAGAAACATATAACAATAAATAATAATAATAAATAATACTTAAAGTCTCTTTCCAGTATATTCCTCCAAAGTTCTTTTATTATTCCTGTAGTGGTAAATATCCCTTAATAGTTTTGTGTGCACACATTATCCAAGCAAATAATTCATGGAATATTTTTAAAAAAAATATTTCAATAAGTTATCCACAAGGTTTATTTATCCAGGAACAAGCACATTTTCCTTTTCTTATTAGAATATGTACATCAAATATAATATTCATTTCAGATATGCTGAAAACAATCCAGGTTTTAGTTTTGTAAGATTCACATTATCAAATGATAGTAGTACAACATTTCTTTTGACAAGGCAATAATTTTCCAAATAATTGCCTTTTGGCCAATTAGCCCCCCTGGTGAATTTTTCTGTAACCCTGAACTGACATATTTAGCCATTGCCTGTTGCCAAGACTGTAAAACGTTCAGCATTTTATGACATTGTTTAAAGAAAATAGTTCCAATGACCAAAAACAAGTTTATTTGTGAATTTATTATGGTTTTAGATATTTTTACAATAATTTGCACTATATTTATTAGATATCAAGAAATATAAATTATTAATAAGTTATTTTGATTCTAAATATTTTCTTTTCAAAAATATAACATTATGATAGCAGCAAATGTAAATATGGCCTGAATCAATTTACAAGATTAGCTACTATGTAAGCAATCTAATTATACTTAAGAGTATGAAAATATTGGAATTTTGCAATAAGCATAATTCATTAGATATAAGAGGACTAAATAAATATTCGTTTAAATTTTTAAAAATAATGAGAAATAAGAAAAATTTCATTGATTTTGTAAACTGAAAAAAATCTTTGTTTTATAAATCTCACTTGGGGCCGGGGCCCCACCCCCCCCCGCAACTCCCCCTCCGAGTGGGAGGAAGGCGGGCGCATCCCTCCCCCAACCAACCCAAACAACTGAAAATAATCTTTGTAGAAACAATGATGCATAAACTCTTTGTTTTGAGAACGATCTCATTTTTTAATATTTACAGTAACAAAATGTGAACAGTTAAAATTTATTTCAGTAAGTAACTAAAATATCTATCGAATAAGATCAAATGTATTATATTGTGGTAAATAATAAAGGTTTATTAACAAAATGAATGTTGAAAGCTTTAATCTAGTGAGAACAAAGAAAATTATCAGAAAATAATGAAAATCTGCAAGGTTAATTTTTTCATGTAGTTTACATTTCTTTCAATAGGATTTCATTTATTATTATAATTTAATATTTAAATAACCAGTTTTATTTTAATCTATCTCGGTGCTGAATAAGTATTTCGTTCACTAATGATGTAGAAGTCAGAGAACTTTAGGTATCCTTTCACATAAATTGTACTACTATATCCTTGGAAATTCACTCAGTGATGTCTTAGTTTCATAAATAAATAAATAAAATATTCTTTCACATAATAACCATTTAGTTTTCATTGATAATCAGCTTTTTTACGATATTGATGATGCAGATAATATTTTAGGCAGGATTTAACACATACATTTGTATCATAGTTCAGTTCCACACTTTTCTTTTATGATGATTATTCTTTTTAAATCTTTTGTAACACAAATAGCGATTTTTATCCATTGAAATAAATATTTATAGGAGTTATGATTTCCATAATTTTCTCTAATATTAATAATCAGCATTAAGCTATTGCCCATGCACTTTGTAGATTTTTAACAATAAATGAATACTCCCACTTCAAACACAAGATAAGTCTTTGGAAAAGGTAGAATAAATCCATCTATCTATTCGAACCCAAATGCTTATGTAACTTCAGCTGATGTTAAATTGCTTCCAGATTAGTTGTGGTGCAGATAGTCATATAAAGAATCATGATGATGATTAACTTCAGGAAGAATTAATACATACCTGATGTGAGAAGTTTAGGTACGTATAATATTTTCACAATAATACAAATTTTTAATTAAAATTTTCAGTCAGAAATTGAGCCAGGAATGATGATAAAACTTTACCAATTTAACTAAAAGATTTAAAACTCAAGTTATACTCCAGACAAAATGAAAAGAAGCCCCTACCGAAAAAATGGCTGAAGTTTTTATAGTCATACCTTGTCAATCAATCTTGAAATGACATCTTCTATCAATTAAATAATATACCCTAATTTTAATTGGCTATTTATTATGTTTTCAAATTAATTATTCACACTCAGAACAGAAATCACATGATTTTTACTGGATATTTTCGGGCTCTTCTTGGGAAAAACAATTTGAAAGAACAAAAATGAAAATATTTAATAATAAAAAAATACATAGTGGACAAAATTTGAACTCAAATTTTGAATGAGAATTGGCTGCTATGGATATGAAACTAAGATAAAATAATTGCTCCTTCAATTAGCTTTCCAACGGACACTATACATGCCAATGATGATTAATTGTTATTTCTATAATTGAAATTCTACATGTATTCATTGCAAGCACTTCAGGCACACACACACACACGCGATTCTGTTTGAACAGATGTAAAGCTTTTATTAATCCTTCATTTCCTCTACAAACATCTTCCAATAATTATTTTATGGCTAAAATTTTACTCTCCCAATCGATATGATTTTCATCAGCCAATTTCTTACTAACTAGAAATCACATTTACTTTACAAAATATCTATTTTCCCCTTCTGATCCATCTAAATTACTAATAACTATTTACAAAACAATTTTAACATATAACCTATTAAGTTTTGACCATTTATGACACTTTATATTTTTATTACATTTATATTATAGTTAAACAATTTTTATTTCAAGCGCTTGCAAAAAAAAAAATTCATTATATATCAAATAATTCATGAAAGTTGATTCAAACTTTGGTTTTAATTTATACTTTTATATCAAACTTAACACTTTTATGAGGAAAATTTTCATCTAAATTACTGTTAACAAAACCAGCTTCGAACTAAAGAAGCTTTGGTAAAAACCAAAGGTTTCAATATATATACTATAACCGAGAAAAAGGGGAAGATGGGATGTTAAATAAAATAAAATATGCTATTGTAAACAATAGTAATTATTAATTGGAGAGACTTTTATGCACGGAACATAGACGAGACTCAGTGGTGGTTACAATAAAATGAGAAGACTTCAGACATATCTATTAAGATAACAGGAAATTTTAAAGCAATAATAATAATGCTTATTACACAACAAATAATTACAAATGAAATTAAAAAAATAAAAACTTCATTCTTATTTATAAAATACTTTTAAAATCTGAATTCCCCTCCATCAAAATATATTCTCTAAGTATATAAGTTATTTGCAGCAACAAAAACATCTTATACCAATCTTATCTAAAATATATTCAATATTCAATATTTGTCATATCAGAATGTTAAAAAAAGCATGAATTCAAATACTTTACATTTGTAGAGTAACAATAAAATATAGTGTATTTTTCTAATAGTGCATTAAATGATTAAAGTATCTTTTATTACAAGAATAAGAAAATTTAAATGAGCAATTTATCAAATAATATGGATATAATAACAAAAATGATAATCTCAGAGTTCTGAATATTTTTCACGAATTCGTTTTTAATAGTTGGTTGCCAAATAAATGACTGATATAATGGGAGACTATAGGAGGTATCTACCTTTCTTATAAGAAATGATTCCTGATATTTTGGCACAAAAGAAATAATTACACAAAGAAAATATTTAACTTGCCAAGTAGAAAATTCAGAATAATCATAGCCATTTATCCAGGATAGCACTCAAAAATAATAGAAAGAAAAGGGTATTTTTATGTCTTTCAGTTATCCCATGAACAACACAAATTTAATTATTAAATCCAATGATTATATCTTTAAATTATAAAGAAATGATTAATAATGACTGCAGTGTAAAAGTATCTTGAATAATCTTCAACAAAGAATTATATTAATCTGAATTTCTCTTAAAATATTCAATTTAAATTTCTCTTGTATGCAATTCAGATCTTTGGAATTGAGGAGTTTCTGTAAAGATTCTTATTGGGAATGTCAAGTTTGGAACTGTAAAATTTAGTTATCTGTTACCCAGATTTCTAATAGAAATCAGAATTGTGACCATTGTGAACTTTGTAAATAGTAAACTTAATAACTTGAATGAACTCATAAAACGTTGTGAACGCAAGACAAATGGCATATAGAAAACAGAGACTAAAGATATTTAAAATAATAACAATTACATTTATTAATAATTAAATATACAAATAATATATACAAGATTTTATTTACATCAAAAATTGGAATTATTTGCCAACATAGGCGCTGTTACAAAATAGTTAAAATCAATTGGTGCATAAACTCATCCAGACCTTCATTAACAGACTTACTAAGGTGTAATTATACATCTTTTGGCTGAATATTATAAATGGAGATATTTGTTTAACAATAAAATTAATTTGTATTTTTTAAAAACTTTAGCTCATGAATAATTAAAATTTGAACTAAATAGCAGAACTATAGCTTATGGTAAACTGAGTAATAAATTAATTTAAAATAAATACTTTTGTCATGTAACTTTAGATACAGTTTTATAAAGCCAATTGACATACAATTAGTTAAGATTAAAGATAACTAAGCTTAGATACTTGTAATCACAGAGTTTAAGCAACTTAATTAATATTGCATTATGCACTAGCTGGGTTTCGATGTTCAGGTTGGTAAAATATCAATAATTATAAGATTTAGACAACTTAACTAAGATTGCGTGGCACTGTTTTAAAACTTCTAATTAAATTGATGAATGAAAATGCAGACCATTTGCCAGAAGTTATATGCATAATCATACCAGATTACCATCCATGTAATAATAATAATAATAATAATAATAATAATAATAATAGTAGTAGTAGTAGTAGTAGTAGTAGTAGTAGTAGTAGTAGTAGTAGTAGTAGTAGTAGTAGTAGTAGTAGTAGTAGTAGTAGTAGTAGTAGTAGTAGTAGTAGTAGTAGTAGTAGTAGTAGTAGTAGTAGTAGTAGTAGTAGTAGTAGTAGTAGTAGTAGTAGTAGTAGTAGTAGTAGTAGTAGTAGTAGTAGTAGTAGTAGTAGTAGTAGTAATAATAATATTTAAATATTAAGTGATTTACAAATCCATCGGTGCAGTGATCCACATGGGTATACAGCTGACATAAGATGTATGTATTATCTAGATGCCAGGTGCTAAATATTAGATATTTAATGGTATAAATATTTTGTTGGTTTACTTGTGGGTGATGGCTGGCTTAACAACACAGCAACACAATATAGACATTGTTATAAACCAATAAGCATTGTACATAGTGCAACCTGAAGAATTAACTCTTCATAAACTAACTTATCATTGCCATGTCAATTCTAATACAAAGATAACTTCACTTATTGGTCGAAAATATATATAAAATTCTTCATGTGTAAAAGGCAAAACATAGGCTCTGTAGAGCAAGAAAAATATAAATAAGAATGGTTGCTTCCAATTACCTATATCTGAGGAAAAAGAGAATGACTGGACTTTGTCACATCACATTAGGAAAAATGGGAAAACACAGCAAAATATAAGTATGATCATTCCCATATATCTAGGTACCAATAATAATAAGGAGTGAGAACCATCACAAAATACAAAGCACTATCAGCTCATGGAATATACATGAACAATGGGGAGAGCATTTCAATCCCACAAAGCACATGAGACAATTATGAAATAAGCCTAATATTCTAAGGCAAACATCTCTTACCAAAACAATGGCAAGATAACAATTTAACACTGGTAAATTGAATAAATTAATATTCACATAAAATAATAAACACAATAAGCAATCTCTGAAACCAACAAAAGCAGTTAGTCAAACGACTATTAAATTACTTAAAATAGGAGCACAATAATATGCTCAAAACACAATTTTAGAATTTAAATAAATAAAGTGGACATAATGCAAAATAAAGTAAAGTAATAGGAAGCAGATAAATACTCAATTAAATTGGTATATAATGGTAAGCTATTATATTATCATAATAGTTATAAACATATGTTAGACCTCCAATAAATTTATATTTGACTGTTTTACTAATAAGTGAATGAAACACTCATAAACCTTATAGAGAAAATAAATGTACGAGATAAATATCTCTAATAGATAACATATTGTCAGATTTAAATTAATGAGCAAATGACGAAATATATAAATTTAACCTGAGAATGTGTGGAAATTCCACTACATTCCAATAGAAACCAATTTAAGCTAATAGTAATGATAATGAAATTATACCTTGACATAAATATAAAAAATAGTGACATCATAATAATATTAGAATAAATGAATAAATAAAACACCTTAGTTCATTAATGCAAAATTTCCATTAAGAAAGATCTGCTGAAACCACAATATCCTCTTCCATCATGATGGTTTGATTAAGAACACATTCATACCAAAGAAGATTAAGCATTTTTATTTATTTAGCAGAAAAATAACTCCAATTAAATGTCACAGTATTAGATATTCAAAAGTTCTTAACTATAACATATCTATATTTTATATTTATTAATATTTGAAGAAGTTGGCAAAAATAAACAGCTACCTAGAAAAATATATTTATTTAACAATGTCCAAGCATAGAATTATTTATTTAGAGAAAAATTCTCAGATCTGTGGTTGCAGTGGAATTAACGAAATCTTTATTACTTTGTTTATAAAGAAGCACACAGAAAAAAAAATTAAGTTAATTGAACAATAATATAATAATGTCATTTTAGGGAGTTAGTTTCTCTTAAGTGGATTTTAGCAATATTTTCTCAAAACTGAATGGTCTACAAATAACACAGAATGCCTATCAAACATCCACTGTAATTATTATTGCAAACCATTTTAAGAAGATAGCATATATTATACAATTATCTTCATTTACGTCCATTTAAAACTGTATCTCTAATTCAAATTCAATGGAATGTAGCATTTAAATAATATTCATAAAAATTTGAAAATTCAAAGAACTTTGTCATATCCAGCTTTTATTTGCACATATCATTTTTAAAACTTAGCATGTTTTTGGAGACAGCTAATATAATTATGTAGTTGTTCCTTCTATTTGAAACAATATATTATTTATCTTTTTTTTTTAGATTTTATAATTACTTTCAAGAAGTGTGTACTGAATCATTCATTATAAAATTAATGACAATTCTTGATAGTTTAACCCATTTGAATTCAGTTGAATTCATCATTATAACACTCCTTTCAGGTAACTACCTACAACATTTATTAATAAAATTAAAGGGGAAATATATATATATATATATATATATATATATATATATATATATATATATATATATATATATATATAAAAAAAAAAATTTTATTATAACAAAAACTAAAAAAATTAAAAAAAATAAAAAAACATCATACAATTACAAATATCCAGTAACGCCCTCTGTTTAAAGATCTATATCTCAATAATAGCAAACCTTATTATTATTATTATTGAGATATAGATCTTTAAACAGAGGGCGTTACTGGATATTTGTAATTGTATGATGGTTTGTATATTATATATATATCACTGAATGTATGTTTAATAATGAATTAATTGAAGCAATAAAAATAAGGGGAAAATACTCTATGTTTATATTTAAAATAATATAAATAGTGAAATAATTATGGTCTGGATGAGATTTTTTTCCCAATAATTTTGTTCTCTTTCAGAAACATAATAGTTGTCTTGTTAACATAATAATTAGAGTGCCTTTTTAATTAATTGACGGATAACCTTTAATTATTTTTTCAGTTAATCTGTACAAAACAAAAGGGATACACATTTTCTATAAATCTGTGTTATAATTCTCTTGATATCAGAAGATATAATAATTATATTTTTATTTCCTTAATGCTTGCACTTATACTTTAATTTGATAATTACCTGAATGCATTTATTGATTCTAGATTATCCCTGTCAAATCATAATAACTTTTGCTTGTTCTGTGTAATAAATAAAATTATATGTCTCTTGGTCAATTTTAATTACTATTTCTTGTTATCAAAACATGTTAATGTAATAGTATATCTGTTAGAAAGAACTGCATTTGTTTTGCTATGTTTAGTTTATCTGTTTTTTTTTTTAGAATTGTATAATACATATAATTGACAGATTAAAGCCAGATATATCTGCGATATTTATGAGACTTATGTAATAAGCCCCTTATATATTTGTTGTCAATTTACATTAATACAGATCTATAACAGACACACACACACATAGATAGATAGATAGATAGATAGATAGATAGATAGATAGATAGATAGATAGATAGATAGATAGATAGATAGATAGATAGATAGATAGATAGATAGATAGATAGATAGATAGATAGATAGATAGATAGATAGATAGATAGATAGATAGATAGATAGATAGATAGATAGATAGATAGATAGATAGATAGATAGATAGATAGATAGATAGATAGATAGATAGATAGATAGATAGATAGATAGATAGATAGATAGATAGACAGATAGATAGATAGATAGATAGATAGATAGATAGATAGATAGATAGATAGATAGATAGATAGATAGATAGATAGATAGATAGATAGATAGATAAATAGATAGATAGATAGATAGATAGATAGATAATGTTCCATACTCTGTCATTCTAAATGTTAATGTAGAATAATACTCATGCAGAGTTTAAATATAAAATTTTAATAATATGTATTGTAGTAAGTATACTTTTGGTCTTTACGTCAAACCAAAATTAGAAATACTTATTTTTTTTATTAATCGTCAAATATTTATACAAATTTTTTATAACTTCGAATCAGAAATAGATTAATTGTAATTGGGCAAAATTAGGTCATATATTTAGGTAAAAATGTTATTTTAATTTAATTCGCACTAATGATTTGACTTTTGCAAAATATTTAGTTTTTGTTTGCATCATTAAAAATAGTATTATAAATTGTTTTTTTGTCTTTGTGTTTAACTCATCCCTCTTTTTTATCTGCATGTTATATTATTATATTATTAACTTTTTAATTTCTAAATGAACAAATACATGTTAACAACATCAATATGTGATAGTCTACCATTTTTACTTTTCATTTTATTATTTGATGTCATGGATTCACTAAAATAGTTTATTTAATAACTACAATTTTTTTAATCTACAAAATAAAAAATCAAATTATTTACTTGAAAATTTCACTATATGTTTGCATTTTTCTGATTCTCCTTGTTTATTTTTTCCTTGACAGTAGTAGGTTGTACTAATATGAGAGTAATTTGTATGAACATACTGTAAAGAAAATGATTCCATAACAGCAAAGTCTGAACTATACCATATGTAGTAATCTGGTCGTCCACTTACATTGCAATATATAATATCTGCATCTGTATAAGTAGTAACGCTTTTAATGCAATGAATTGGTTCTGAAATTATAAAACATATATATATATATTATGAAAATACACAATGCTATAACATAGATGTTTATAATTAATATATATATATACTTTATTATTTATTTTTTATAATTCATTTAATAATATTAGAAGAAGTAAAAATACTATTTTCATTCATAAATATGTTAACATTGTTTAAACTAACAAAGTTCATTAATAAAAACGTGACATAAAGATATTCTTTAAATTCAAGTTTGCAGCCTATCAAATAACATGAAGGAAATAAAATTAAAATATCAATTATTCATTATAAAATGTAATTTCATAAAAACAAATGATATATGCAGTACATGATGTTAGAAATGATTTTATTATAAATACAGAATCAAAATTTCTATTATCTTCTATCTTTTGCCAATGTACTAGATACTTCGCATATTGATTTTATTGTGTTAGAATATAGAATACATATAAAAAGATAGATCAACAAATTGAACGGTTTATTTATTTAAGAAAAGTTTTATTAAAAAACAAACTTTAATATTAACCAAATAGAAGAATAAATAAGTTATTTTTTATTGATATAATTTGTAATTAAATAAAATTATATATATATATATTATTACTTAAAAGCTTAAAAATATCGTTCTAAATTGCAATTCTGAAGCATATAAACTTTTCAGAAATAATTATATATTAAGATCAATATTAATTTAAAAAGAGTAAATGTATAAAGAAATATCTGGTCAGTAAATTCTAATTGTCATAGGATATATAATGTTACTGTTTTGACCGCAGATAAATGTAATTGCTTATCCTACTTAAATGCTTAGGAGTTATATGAATGTCATCTCCATAATCTTTTTGAAACTCCAATTGTTAATAAAATCGTTTTTGCAAGAAGATGCCAACATCATATAAGAAGAATCGTTAAGAACAACTGGATACCTAGATAATTTTACAATGATTGTTATCTGAGAAATAAAGAATTTCATCTTGAATGAATGTTGTTTCTTCAACATGGAAATGAAAAGGACAGTAACATGAACTTTTCATTATTTTACATCATCTTCTTGAAATTTCATTTTAAAACATTTAAATTTATTTTTTTCGTTATTAAAATAGAATAATTCAATGAAAAGAGACTAAATGGAGATGAATAGAATGAACTTAAATATTTTTTATTAAATTTATTAAAGTATAGGTCTTCAAATGAAAGCAACTTGACAAAGGGTTTTTAAATTAAGGTTCAAGTAAATTAATATGAAAATAAGTGTTCATCATTCTTCATATTATATTTTTTGATTTGACATTTACAGAACACTATTATTATTAATATAATTAAATGAATAATGTTTATCTGTTTTTAGAAAGCAACTTTACAAAGGGTTTTTAAATTAAGGTTCAAGTAAATTAATATGAAAATAAGTGTTCATCATTCTTCATATTATATTTTTTGATTTGACATTTACTAAATTTATGGAAAAATATTTTCAATGTTTAAATGTAAAACAAAATTTGATTGATAAAAATTTTTAACACTAATCAATTGGAAAATAAAAATATTTCTGTAGAACAAACAGTAAATAGTTTAATAGATAAATTTGATAAAGAAAAAAAATAAAGATGGAAAACTATATACAAGCTCTTAAAAAGATTAAATTATCTAACGTCAAAGAATATACCACTTCTGATAAATTTAATCAAATATGAGAAGAAAATCCAAATAAAAAGGAATATCTAGATGAAATACAAAGTGAGATGGGAGTCATGCAAAGCAAAGAAAATAATAACGATAATATTATTTATTCTATGGGAGAATTTACTAACCATCATAATACCCAATCATAAATAAATCTACCAAAGGAAAGTATTAATAATTCAAATTACTCCTTATAATATAATGCAATAAATCAATTTCTAAAATTAAAAAATTTCCAAGGATTTACAAATGAAGCTCCAATACAGCATCTAAAAAGCTTAAATTTGTATATTTTGGTAAATAAAAGTAATGTCACGTTACATAGGACTTGCTTTTTTGATTATGGTAAATAATAAGTTAACAGAAGGCTAAAAATTAATAGTTGCATATAGCCATTTATAAGGTGGTGCTTTATCTTGGTTAGAGTCATTATTCCAAATACATAAAACTTTTGAAAAATATAAAAAAGTATTCATAAAGAATTTTTGGAATAATGACCGTCAAGAAACATTATTATATCAAATATTTCAAGAGAAATATAGAAGCATGGCTGTAGAAAATAATGATAAATGTACAATTTAAACATTACAGTTTACTGTTTTCCGGTTGTACAAACGTTAAAGCTTTTTTTTGTATATATAGCAATCTCTTAACTGCTCCAGTTCTATGACAACTATTTTAAGAGGTTTTTTTGCTTGGTAGATTAAAGATTAATTTGCATGTTTAGTCTACATTTGCATAATTTGCAAATTCAAATACATTTACATATTTGGCATAATTGTATATGTAATTTTCTAGAATTTCACTTTATTGGGTTTTTATTACCTTTCTCTCTGATTTATACATACATACATACACAAACAACATATAAAGTTTGCTGATAACACTTTACAAATAGATACAACAATTATTTAGTCAGGCAGGGCATATGGGAGCTTTCTGTTTAAAGATAATATATAAATATTTATAACAATGTTTACAGAAACATATTTTTAAAATATAGTCTCCATTATAATTTATGCAATGTGAAATATTATTTACTTTAGCAGTAAGACACACTTATTTAAAACAATTTGAAAATGAGTTTCAATTAAAAACAAATAATATCTTAAATTATTTTTACAATAATAAGTACATAATGATGTGATAAAAAAGTTAAATATGAAAATATCTTTACCTAATGAGTAAAACTTATCTTCTGATGAACCGGTATCTAAAAACAGAAATAATAATTAATTATAGCAAATGTGGTTATAGATTATAAAGTCAATCTTTTTTTTCACTAATACTTATTTTATTATTATCTGTAACTTCTGAGATTATTAAAATGTTGGTACTAAAGTATCAGTAACATGAGTAATTTAAAAAAAAAAATCCCTCAAAGTTAGAAATTCCACAATAATAATAAATAAAGAAGTTATAATCACCGTATTATATATATATATATAATGTCCATTAATTAAAAACAAAATTGTAATTATAATTGAAATAATAAATTTAACCATTTACAAACTATTACAATCAATCCTTAAATCCACAGAAGTACTTTCGGTTAATATATATATATATATTGAAACAGACAGATCGAAGGATCGATCTTAGTTTCATAGTTTTCATTTTGAAGTACGGTAATTCTAAATCACTATTTACCCGCAATGAGGCTTTTTCTATTCCAGGCCACATAAATTCTAAGTTAGTTATTTTATGCTTTGTTTAAAAGAATTTAATGTAAATATTACAAGTATAAATATTACAAATCATGATAAATAATATTCGTGTGTGTGGTTTGTAGGTTTATATTCGCTCAATTTAAAAGTTTCATTGCATGTATATTTTTTCTTAATTTTAAATCTTTCAAAATTATACAAAGTCATTTAAAAATGCTGATCAAAAGTCACATTCCTTTGATCGGTATTTTTAGTCAAATCTTACGTGTACAAAATGTATAGAATAATTAGTTTGTACTTTGAAAGTTAAGATAATGAATTTCAATTTTGTATTCATGAATTCCTATGTAATTATTTAGTTTGTCAATTTAGAATCATGTATTGAATTTAGAAATAAATGTAAATCAAACAAAGGAAATGAGAAATGTAGGACTCTTATCAAGAAAGGCGAATGCAATTGTACAGTCAAAATTAGATATTGCTGGAGGCTGGGAAATCAAAGGAGGCGGGGTCATGAACAAAAACTATGCAGAGTGATCAACCGTAGCCATCTTATGTTGTAATATGCTAGAGGACTGTGCTGTGCGTAGACCGTTGGGGGACAGCAAAGTAGTCGTTCCAGAGAAGTCATCTCAACTGTGATTAAGAAGTTGCCCGGTAAATTGCAATAATGTTGGGCTAAGTCCAAGAAGCTGATCCCTGTTCTGCCGATTTAAATCTTTCGAGCCGCTGATCTATAATGTTTCCTGTGCTTCCAGTTTTCTCAATTCCAACCTTTAAATTAATCATGCCATTCTAAGGAATCCAAAATGCGTGCCTATGTTCTGCATAAACATTACCACAAGGAGAAAAGCTGGACGAAGAAAGAATGGTAACCCTTGTTACATGAACTTTTTAACTTTCCTCTAAGCTTAATAATTTTATTATTTAATCTGTTATGAATTAATCTAAGTAATTACATGTCAATTTCTTGTTTTCCTTTGTTAAAATGTTACACTAAAGCCTGTCAGTAAATTTCTTCTCTAATATTCTGTGCTCTAGTCTTTAGATGATAATTTACTAATATTTTGTGCCTAATAGTAATTCATTAGTGAATATACTTATATTTTTATTATTACTTACATTTACAAACAAAGCGATGCCAATAATAATATTTTTCAACTCTAGTTAAGGCCATTAAAGTTAATTTCATAGTATTATTACTATATTCATTTTAAAAGTAAATTTCTTTTATCGAACTAAAAATTGGTTCGTTTATGTTGAGTTGAGAAATATTCAAGTACCTGTATTGTTCCTTTTATTTTGTCAAAATGATATTTTAATCTCTGCTCCAAATAACAAATATTTAAAAGAAAGTCTAAATTTATTATATATATATATATATATTTATATATATATGAACGGAGTAATAATATAAAGTGAATATTTTTGTTACTATTATTACCTTCTGAACAACCTGGGGAGTTATGGGTTTCAGAGTGAAATTAATTAATCGTTACTTTTGTGATCTTTTGATTTTGCCATGTTTTATTTTGAATAGTCATATCAGATTGTTGCATAGAAAATGTTACGGAGAGATAATCAATGTTTTATATAGTTTCGCTTTAAGTCCACTTCCGATCACTCTCCCTCGATGTTACTGTGGCAGTGCCTTTTCCTTCGCCTAAATTGGCGTCTCGTTTTACTACCAATTGGAAAGAAAGAAATTCTTCTCCAGATAATCTTTTGGATCACCGGGGTTCGAAAATGATCCTGGCTGGTTGTAGTGTCCCGGATCTACTTGGGGGTATTAAGACTTGTCAAAGTACAAGCTGCCCGGTCTTCCGTCAATGCACCGCAAGTTATTATTGTAGTATATCTTAAGCTCTGCAACCATCAGTACATCATTATTATATTATATTCTTATATAAGGCCTCCTCCAATTATCCGTATATGTAATGGTTTGAATCTATTAAAATCAAACAACTTAATATAAAATAGGAATTAAATATTTTAAATGCTCAAATTACTCTGATTCTCATATTAACTCGTACGACCATTTAAAACATATAAATATTGGCATGCGTTTTGTTTATCAGTCTAAAACGATTATTAAGGACTAGTAGCAAATTATTATAAATGTACGTATGGAAATTTTACCGTATCTGTACATAGTATTCAATGGTTTCCATAATTATTAAAAATTTATCTAATCTATTTTTGTCTCTCTTGTCTTACTACTCTCGAAATCTAGTTAATCACCTGCTGTCTGTATCGACAACTTAAATATATATATTGAATTATTAACCGTACCAATATCTCAAATATAAGATATATATGAATAACTGATTGTAGGGTAATTTAGTCTGTGTTTTCTGATGAGCTAGTAAAGAGAAAACCATGTACCGTTGTTGCGTTGTTCATCGGTTAGTCATGCCAGAGGTTTGGGTTTGAATTTGGTTTGCATTTTGGAATTTATTCCTAGACGTGGACTGGGTTTGAATTCAGATTACTGTGCGTGATTAAGCATGGTGATTTTACCGGTACAATATATATATATATATATATATATATATATCATCAACCATTATCAATCCACTGCAGGATGAAGGTCTCTCTAAGTTTAATCCATTTTCTCCGATCTTTAGCTTCTCTTCTCCACATCACCCCTGCACACTTTCTTATTTCATCCATCCATCTCGCACGTGGTATATTTCTAGGTCTTTTACAATCTCTTGGAATCCAGATTAAAATTTCAATTGTCAATCTAGTACCATCTATTCTAGCAATATGCCCAGCCCTGCTCCACTTCGATCGTTTAATTTTTTCAATGATGTCAGTAACACCTGTTTGTTCTCTTACCCATATATTGTGTTTTTGATCTCTTCTCATTATTCCCAACATGCATCTCTCCATATTTCTTTGAGTGGTCTGAAGTCTCTGTATTGTTCTTCTATTAAGTGTCCAAGTCTCAGATCCATAAATAAAAACTGGTAAAATGCATTTGTTAAAAACTTTCCTTTTCAAACACATAGGCAAATTTCCTTTTAGTATTAAGTTATTTCTACCAAAAGCACTCGAACCAAGTTTAATTCTATGATTAATTTCCTCCATTATGTTTCCATCTGTATTAATAATCTGACTAACATATTAGTAACTGTTAACTTCTTCTAATTCACCATAATCAATCTTTATTTTCATATTTTGAGCAAATCGATTAAACATTACTTCAGACTTTTTAACATTTATCTTTAGTCCTACTTTCCTACTTTCATCTGATATCTCCTGCAACATTTCCTGCATCTCTGAAGCATTATTTGCAAAAACAACTACATCATCTGTGAAATCTAAATGACTTAAATAATCTCCATTTACTTTCACTCCTTTAGTTTCCCATTTTAATCAAAAAAATACTTCTTGCAGCAATGCTGTAAAAAGTTTTGGAGATATGGAGTCACCTTGTCTTACACCTTTGTCGATGTTGACTTTCCCAGTATGATTATGTAATCTAATTGTTGCTGTTGCATTTTTATAAATATTCTTTAAAATGTGACAATATCCTGGATCTATACCTTGATGATCCAATGCCTTAATCACTGAAGAATGTTATATATATATATATATATATATATATATATATATATATATATATATATATATATATATATATATATATATATATATATATATATATATATATATATATATATATATATATATATATATATATAAACAAACATTACAAGCATAAAGCTAAACTAGTCAATATATAATTAAAATTTTCCCAAATATAAAATTCAACAAATATTATTAAAAACACAACCAAAGGTTTCACTGCTACAAGCAGATTTCTCAAGTGTAAAGAACTACAAATACTACACAATATATATAATATTAAACATTACCCATAAATCCATTTACTTCCCATCCATCCTTAATATTCAAAGAACTCTTAAAAAAGTTAATTGCTTCAAAATAATACTTTTTCAATAATAAAGATTCTTTAATTCTTCTTTTGATTGTATTTCTCTCAAAGAAGACAACCTTAGCTCCATAAAAATTAATAGTGTGGCCTGTATCTTTTTCATGGACATACAAAGCAAAACTAAAATATTTATTTCTAACTCTATTTTTATGAACCTTTATTCTTTCATTTAAACTCAAACTACTCTGATCTATGTAGACCTTCTTACAAAAAAAAAAAAAAAAACAAGAGATAAAATATATTACACCAGGAATAGTCCTCCTATCAAAATTTCCTTTGTATTATTTAATAAATTATTCAATGTAATACCCCTTTTCCAAGCAATTTTCTTATTTCCAAACAATTTACTATTCCTACATACAATTTTATAAGAAGACAATTTAAATGGCAAAGAAATAAAATCATATTTGTTTTTATCTTTTACATCCTTACAAATAGTACTATTAAATAAATACTTTTTACAAATTTATCAGAGTAACCAACTTTCAAATAATCTTTATAATGTTGACCTTTCTGAAAGAAAGCTACACCACTAGAATTATTTAATTTATCATTCCTATGACAACAATTCTTTAAAGCAGCTACTTTATGAGATACAGACTGATAGCTATCAGATTTAATTATACAACTTAATTATCTACTTTTAACATTGTATTAACATGTAATGTTGCCTTAAATAAATAAATGGAGAAATGAATGAGTGAATGGCATCCTGGCCTACTAATGGAGGCAAACACTTCCGTTATAGTGACTGCTTTTCACTATTTAATAAAAATACTCATTAAAATTATGCAAATGGACATTTATTGTGATATCTAATTGCCTAATTAAAATCTTTAAAATTTGCAATAGTCATAACTTTTTAGCCAGGATATCCCTCAAAATTGTAGAAAGACATGGGTGCCTTTTATGTCTTTTTACTCTCCTGCAGGCACCCTTCATAAATAATTCAATGTAATTAAACCATTGAAATAAAATAATAATTCAATATCTAAATAACTTAATCATGTGCAGACTGAAATAATGTAAATAATCTCCCGATCTTTCAAGAAATCGACCTTTTCATATTGTGCAATCTTTCTTTTTTAGAAGATAAACATAGTTGAATACATCTTAATGTAAATTATTATTCATATCTGCAAATGTTTAACTATCTGTTACTTTAATTTCCCTTACAAATCACAATTATATGCATGACTTTATTTTAATTTCTGTGAATTTTGGAATATTTTGAATATCATTAACTCATTGAAAATAATAAATATTGTGAATCCAAAACAATAGCGGTAGCCATTGGGGATAGCTTGCTATTCTCAAGTGGACTTTTCTCATACTAAAGGCATAAATTTTGAAGAAGAAACTTGTTTTAATAATCAGTGAATATCTTATCTATTGTTTTCCAAACTTTTTTGTTAAAAAAACTAAAGATTTTCTTTCATAAATTAAATAATTTATCCATTCAGAAGAACATAAATGGTAGCCTTTAAGGAGACTTCATCTAACCTTAGAAATGTTAAAGAAACTAGAGTAGACAACAAAAATTCTACAGAAGAATTTAAAATACAAGATAAGAAGATGAGAAAGAATAAAGCTGTTAGAAATATTGATTTTCCTTGTAAAACTAACTTAAAACTCAATAAAAATTCCATTTCTGAAAAAAATACAAGAAGAAAAACATTTGTGAATGCTAATACCAATAGTATGAACTTGAAATCAAATATGCACAATTATAAACCTGTTTTTAACTAAACCTGAGTCAAACATTATGCATAATAGTTTAATATTTAAGCCTGAACAAAAACCAAGCAGTTTCCTAGTCTCAAAAACAAGTTATATTAAAAACACTTTCAAAACAACAGAAATAAGTTACAGAAAACCCCTTCCAGAAGTGCTGAAAAGTGGCAAAACTTTGCAGTGATATAAAAATGATGGAAAACTTATCTTGCAGTCCAAAACTGATTTCAATTATATAAACATGAAAACTAGTTCTCACCCTGGGGAAAAATCAGATTTTTTTTCAGACCCCCAAAAAAGTCACATTATAAAAACCAATGAAACAGTAGCTCCATTTAAAAATAAAAATTATCTAACGTAAAAGAAATTCTTACCGGAAAAAAATTTTCATTTGAAAATGATTTCCAATGCTCAATCACATTAAAAACCACAAGGCAGATGTATCCAAAGATAAATCACTAGACAATTCTTCTGAGAACAGTTTAGTGCTTATGGGATCCAATTCTAGTGACAAGCAAGAGAGTTGTATTAACAAAGCCAAAACAATGTCTGTCAATACTAATGCTTGTTTTAGTGGTAATTCACAACTTACTCAAGATATAATTACAGATGATACAGGACTAAAAATTAATGACATAAATTGTATTAAAAGAGCTACAATATCTGATAATTTGGCCATGAAACCTTCAACATCGTCATCTGGACCTAATCACAATGGAAAATCCAACTCTTTTTGCCTAAAAAGACAAGTCACAAAAAATTGAAAATTACTCTTAATTCTGATAATAATGATTTGCCTAATATCATACAGTTTACTCAGAATCTCTCTGCCTACAAGTTGGAGTGTGAATCTCTTGATATAAAATCCAATCACAAGAAACCTTAAGTAACTAAATTCTGCAAGAATTCAAGAGATATAGTAATTCAGGAAGAATTGCATAAATAGAAAGGATCAAATAATTTCAAGGTCAATGTCTTATGCAAGCAAAGCTGCAACAAATCTTAGATCCTCTAGGGATTTGACATCTAACACAGGAAAAAGTTTTGAAGGGAAATCTCTTCAAAATTTTTACACAAAAGCTATACAGATAATGGATAATGACAATTTAAATATGGAACAAGAGTTACTTGAAGGTCAATTGACTAAGCTTTCACATAATCCTCTATGTGATATCTCAAAACACTCCTATATCAATGAGCATTTCAATCAATCAATCTCAGCTTTACTTCACAGAACTTTCAAAACTATAAAGTTGGTAAAGCAATTATACTTTCTACCACTGAAAACATTAACCTTTTTAAGTTCCCCATTCAAGCACTCTATGAACTGTTCAAAATGAATAATCTTTGAAGGGAAGTCTCTTCAAAATTTTTACACAAGAACTAAACAGATAATGATCAATGACAATCTAGATATGGAACAAGAGTTACTTGGAGGCCAATTATCTAAGCTTTCACATAATCCTCCATGTGATATCTCAAAACACTCCTATATCAATGAGCATTTCAATCAATCAATCACAGTTTTACTTCACTGAACTTTTCAAAACTATAAAGATGATAAAGCGATTATACTTTCTACCACTGACAACATTAACCTTTTTAAGTTCTCAGTTCAAGCACTCTATAAACTGTTCAAACTGAATGGTCTTTGGGGCTGAATATTTAAAATATTTTTTCATTCAAATGAACACTATGACATAGTTCAATTTAGCAAAAGATGCTTTCCATAACAATCACAAGACATTAACCAATCATTATCTAGTGTGCATAGATATTAATTGTCCAATGATCCTAGACAAAATGGTACCCAATTGCAGCATTAATTTTGGAAAAGCTGACCTCCAAAAGATTTTGAACAACTTTGGAAATGTCATTTTTTTAATTACAGACTTGACAAGCATTATGAAATGATGTATGCACTAACACTGCACTCTTTGAGATTGTTCTGGGAAATGGAATTTCTTCGTTAACCATTCCTGGGCTTGTTGAGAACAATGATTCTCTACTCATATTTTTTCTTCATGGTGTGCCTCCCCAATGTTTTTATGCCAAAAATGTGGGCACCTCATGAGGAATTTTCAAGATTGGAAATATACGCTATGCAGAGAACAACTTAGAAGATACCACAAATGCACAAGTAAGGGTGGTCAGCATTCAGATCATGCTTTGAATGGAAGGCCAGCCTCCACTATCAGATATGACAATGTACCACTACACATAGGTTAGGATGCAAGACTGAAAAACACAAAGTTTGAAGTAATGAAAGCTTCCAAAAACATTAATACCAGTGATAATTTTCCAGAGCCAGACAAGTTAGATTGATGGCTTAAGAACAGATCACTGAGGTCTTAACTGAAGTAGAGGATGATGTATACTCCATGGCCTTGGCCAGTTATTCTGAGAATAAAATTATAAATTCTTTGTTCCATCTCCATTATAAAATGAAAAATAAAACACCAATCTAGATCTTCTCTGACATGCTCCAGTGGCAGTGCAGACAGCACCACCTTCATACTACATGCCATCAGGTTCAGTCATACACATGGTTCAGCCCTAGGGAGAAGAAGCTTTGATGTATACCTGCTGTCCAAGCTGAAACTGATAATAATATTGTTCCTGACATTTATAATGATACATATAAATATGTTGTTTGTCTCATATTAACAAGTACCAAGCACACTGTAATGCTGGACAGTTTTGAATCTTCATTCATGCTTGATGACAATAATAACCCACCTAATACTGAGGTATATTTTCCTCTCTGCGTGGTCCTGGATCCTGTTCCTGATAGAATTGGTCTGGTGGAGAATAGACTTCTTGATTAGGGTGCAATAAATAATGATTGTGGTGATTAGCATAGTTTCAATCAATGTCCAGAGACTGACCTCTTATAATAGAGCTTATGCTTTGTCACATTGGTTTAAGTCTCAGGCCCTGGATATCATCTGTTTATGTGAGTCAAAACTTCATCCACAGTTTGACTTGTGCATTATAAACCTAATCCAAACTCTTGGTTATTTTCACTACTCATACTCTTACTCCACAATGGGAGGATGAGATATTATCATTAATAAAAAGTCATTAATTTCTCTGTTTAAAATTTTATACATTGTCACTAACTGTTTAATTGCCATATATTCAATTTAGTGTTTGGATTATGAACCTGGCTAATGTTTACCTATCATAGGAGTTCTGAATTAGTTCTAAGCATTATACACCTGATTAACCCCATTCTCAGGGCCAGTCCATTCCTGACCCTGATTACCAGGGATTTTTATCACACATATGAACAATTTCAAAGCAAATTTATACCAAGTCTTAATTAACCTATTTTGATTGGAAGAAGGTTTTTCCCACAGCCTGTGTTTTCATATTACATTTAAAAACCCAGATCATTAATAGATCTTATCTATGTCCCCCCCTACTGGAACCAGATATTGAGGCTCATTTATGGCCAACAGTATTTTCAAATCATTATGTACTAGAGGTGAGAATCAATCCAAAAATTGTCATTCAGTTGGAAGAAAAAATTATGTATACTACCCACATGCTTACAAGATACAATATCACCACACAATTGGTTTCTGAGGCTTATATATTTTTTACCAAAATCATCTATTATCTCTTCCATCAGAAATTGCTTGGAGGCTACACATTGAATCTCTCAGAGAATTAATTTCCAAATGCACACATGGTTCTAAGGGTCTGGTTCAAATGCTCAGTGAACTGGGCTCAATTGCCCTCCAACTTAAACACCCACCAATTGAGGGACAGAACATACCTAATATTCTTGCTTTCTTAGCAAAATATAAAATTTACACAGAAGGCTGTTGCTGAGTACCTATCCATCAAAAGGACCTGGTAATACTTACATCAACACTGAAATATTTCTTAATTATCTAAACCAAATCTCACATGAGTTTTAAACTCAAAACCCCAAGTTGGAAGCATTAAAACTTTACTAATATTTATGGTCACTTCTAATTTTTATCATGTAAGGTACCACCAGGTCACTTACAACCTAGAAAATTTTATTTATGGTGAACAAAAGTTAACAATGATGATGAATCCTATCAACTAAACTCCGGGTGTGAAAGAGATATACAGCAATGTTCAGACAATTGAGAAAAGAACACAGAGAAAAATGTCAGCTAAAATAATTTTAAGTAATTTTATAGTTTATTAAATTTAAAAGGAAATTAAATATATAAACATTTAATCTAGCTTCTTTTAGCATATTCATCCAAGAGTGTACGTGAGTTCTGAAACTTTAAACACTCTGGAAAATGAATATGTTTTCTGAATTATAATTTAAGGAGGAGATTTATACTATCTCTCTGCTAGCAATTTACAAAAATCAATTCCAGTTTTTCTATTTGAAGATTTTAAAAATAAAACAGTCTCATAGGAAACACAACAAAACAGTGCCATCAAGCTTTCCTTGGCCTGGAATAAAGCATCAGGTCCAAGATTATTATATGTTTGCAGAACAGCTCATTATAAAACACTTGTAATGCAATTAATGGTTGACTCAATACACAATGAAAACCATAACAAAAAAAAAATTACAATCTTACATAATCTTACATAGAAAGAACAAAATCTCTGATATAGGAAAAACATAACATTACACTCGATAAACTGCCAGCCAAAAGATTTGCAGTTTGCACGAAATACAAACCCACTTTAACTAAATAAATTATGACAAAAGGACAGGTAAGTTAAAAGCAAATTAACAATGCCTGCCAAAGCATTTATCAAGGTTAGTAATATAAATAATAAAAAGAAATCACAAAGCATATAAAAATAGAAACTTCCATACACTCTCAGATAAATAAATTAACAATATGAAATCCTATAACTAAGATCCCAACACAAACTTTAATTAATAAGTAAATACAAAAAAGAATTAAAATATTGAAGGAATATACAAAAAATGTAATAAATACTGGATTTTTTTACAATTAAGCTGAGACTTTAATAAGAGATTTAAACTCTGGTGAGACCATAAAAACATGTTACCTCAAGGTATAGCACTCAGTCTGACTGGTGTTTTTAGCAGCACACAGAGTTTATTTTATTTCAAAGTTCTTGTGAATAGTTTGGTTTCCATTTATATATTCAGGAAGCTGGAGGCAATCCTAGGGATGTTCAGGGTTTTATGACATGATTTTACTGGAACAATCTGCTATTCACAGCTTATTTTTGAGTTGGTTTAGCATGGCATGATGTGGACAACATTTTATAGAGTAAAAATTGGCATTCTGCAGAGATGATTCTATTTATTAAATGAAAGTCAGTAATATAATTTCAGTAGAATCTCTTAGTAGCAGATAGTAAATGAAATATTCTCAATGGCTGTTCCCAGATGTGGATAGCAGCATTGAGAATTTATGGCAGCATGGCACTTCAAATAGATATATAGCAATTGGCATACTAAAAGTTAAATCAATACTAAACAAGAAGAATAAGGTAAATAGCTGAAGAAGAAGAATTAGTCCAAAATTCCAGAGCTATTTATATGGGCCATTATCTTTTGTGTCATCTTTAATTAGCAATTTTTGACCTGGGAAAATCTTTATCTCAGGCTTCTTCTTAATTAAAAATTTGACCAGGGTTAATCTTATTCTTAATTAATTAAAAAAAATGTAAATACAAGTTTCAGCTGTTTTTTTTTAATAAATTAAAATGGATTACAATCAATGAAACAAGAATGTAATTAAAACCTTCCAATATTACAATGCTTTTCCTTTTTACTTTAAAAGGTTAAAACTTTTTTAAATTAGAATATTTTTTACAAATGATTAAATGTTTGCTTGCCTTTAATTACTTTGATAAAAAAAAAAGCAAGCAACAAAAGAAAACTATTTTTAAAAAATCTATTGAAAAGTAAAAATTCCAGAATTTTAAAATATAACTGTGATTGTGGGCTATGACATACAGAACTTTTAAATAGTTTTTTTTTATAACTCTATAAAAGTACAAGTTAATTTTTAATATATATATATATATATATTAAAAATTAACTTGTATATATATATATATATATATATATATATATATCAAAACAAAATTGTAAAGTAGATAATAATTTTTCAGCACCTGTTTTTTAAAAACATAATAAGGAGGTATTTATGGTTTTGACTTCAATTTTAATAATGTAAAAATATTGACCTTTTTTATATTATTTTGAAATAATTTTAAAAATCATGGTTGATAGTGCAAATTGCAGTCAGCTTGTTTGCATTATATTTTATTTATTTTATAATATTGAAAACTTTTGTAGTTTTAAAGATAAAAACTGTCCAATCATCAAAATTATGTAGGTATAAATGCAATAAACTCTGTTCCCATGCTTTAAATGTTACCATTATTTTTTACTATATATATATATATATATATATATATATATATATATATATATATATATATATATATATATATATATATATATATATATATATATATATATATATATATATATATATATATTCAAACAGCATTTTTGAAATTTATTAGAAATTTATTAAAATTTACAATATGTCATTCTTATTTGAAATTAAATGTATGTAAATAAGTCAATTACTTTATATAGTATGATATTTTTTATAAACTATAATATTCAAACAGCATTAAACTGTTGTGCATGCACTTTGGATTTTAAATATAAAATGAATGAATATTAAACACTTCAACCACATGATAAAGTCTTTGGAAAAGATCCAAAGCACATGTGCAACAGTTTAATGCTGTTTGAATATTATATTTTATAAAAAATATTGTGCTATATAAAATAATTGACTTATTTACATACATTTAATTTCAAATAAGAATGATGTATCATAAATTCTAATAAATTTTGCTAGCATCATTCATTGAACCATGTAAAAGTAATTTAAAGTGATTATTTAATATCTTCATGCTTTCACTTTCTAACACTTAAGATTCACCCATACAAAAGCATTTGTGTTCGAAAAGATAAATGGCCATTCTATTTTTTCCAAAGAATTTATCGTGTGGTTGAAGTGTTTAGTATTCATTCATTTTATATGTAAAATCCAAAGTGCACGAGCAACAGTTTAATGCTGTTTGAATATTATATTTTATAAAAAACATCGCACTATATAAAATAGTTGACAACAAAAAATTTTTTTCCCTTCTTCGTGGTTTGAACAATGAAATTTTCTCTTTATCTTTTTTTATTCAATTAAATTTTTATAAAATAAATCTAGTGACTAATAAATAAGTTTTTTAAAATCATGAGAGGAAGAAAGAAAAGAAAGGTTTTTGAGTATTCTTATCATGAAGAATATTCCCTCTTACTACTTTACTACCTCTATAGTTCTTTGCTTTTAAATAAAATAAACTTCTTTAATAATATGAAATAAATAATCTTATTTTATTTTTAAAAATATAATTAAATATCTCGGTCTTCTAATGTCTAAAGAATGTATTGAAATAAGTGATGGGATTCAAAAATCTAACTATTTTAATAATATATATATCTTAGGATCTTCTCTATTTTGTAATTAAATAAATATTTTCTTTATTTTATATCATTTTGGAAAAAATTATATTAATGGAAAAATATTTTGATATGTATTTATGATCATTCTTATAATGTATCAGAAAATATTGTTTTTTTCTAAAATAATATTATAATTAATTGTGAAATATTATGTTTTTAATTATCTGGTCAAATGGTGGAAAATAATGATACTTTTAAAAACAATTAAACAATTTTTTCTTTTATAAATTTTTTACAATATTTACATTCAAAATTTGAAAAAAAGAAATAAAATAAGAAAATATAATAAATATTTTAATGTTTTATCTATATTAAATATCTATACTTTTTTAAATGTACTATAATATTGAAGTTGTTTTAAAACTTAGTTTAAATAAATATCAGTGAACTTCAATTATTAAAAATTTATGAATAATTTTTATATATAAAATTAAACTTACTATTAATTGACTCTATATTATGTTCTTTTTTTACTTTGTGTCTCTACTATTAGTATTATTAAGATATATAGAAATATTCTTTATATGTATAAAAATAAGATTATTTTATATTTAGTATACATTTTATTTTTTCAAATTGTTATATATTACTATTAAATAATATATTAAAATATTCTTAATTTTAAATTATAAAGTTATATTAGATAAATTCTATGTTCTTTTCTATGTGAAATTATTCTTCTTTATGTGTTTTCTTCTTTTTAATACTTTCTTTCTACAAAATATCCTCTAAAATTATTTAAATTTGAAAAAATATCAACTTTAAATAAATATATTTAAAAATTTTTTTCTATATTATTACTAAATAAATTTATAAAATTAACTATTTTAATAAATAAAATAAAATATATTTGAGTCTCTTTAACTAAATAAAATAATTATGTGAATATAAATATATTATAAATAATAATAAAAATAAAATAAATTTATTTAAAAGAATAATAATTATTTCTATTTATGTATGTTGTATCATTTTATATAAATTCAAATTATATATTTAAATAAAATGTTTATATATGTGTGATTTTAAAATATCATAATTATTAAATTTTGGTTAAAAAAATATTATATAAATTATTTTTTATAATTTTAATAATAATGATTTATGTCTTAATATTTTGATTTAAAATAATTATTTAATTAGATTTTAATATTTTATTAATTATAAAATAAATTATATTATTATATTCTTTAGTTATTATTTTAAAATGTACTATCTTATTTTTATAGATTAATTTTTTTATTAGATAAATAAAAAATTATATTAATAATTATGTTTTTTTCATATTTATGTATATTTAGAAAATTTTGTTTGTAATGTTTTTAAGTTTGAAAGAAAATTTTTAAAATAGTTAGAAAATAAAATAAATTAAAATAGTTTATAGGATCTGATTTAGTTATTTAAAATATTATTAAAAGTTTTTTTATTCTTAGTTTATGAAAAATTATCATTAATTATTTAAATTACTGGGATATTTTTTTAAAAATAGAATTTTATTTATAAAATATTTTATATATATTTTTATATTAGATTTATTATATTTATTTTTTTTAAAATTATTTTTAATAGTTTTTAAATTTTATATTTATAAGATATATTAAATTTATATTGAAAAATATTTTGAAGTATTTTTCTAAAATATTTTTATATACTATTATTTTAATTTATGTAAATTTTTTATTTTATATATTGTATATTTTAGTATGTATATTTATTATATATGTGTTATGATATTTGTGAAATTGTATTTAGATAGGGAAAAATAGTTATGTGTTTATTTAAAAATTTTAGGTTATTTTATTTGTATTTAAAATTTTTATAAATTTTTTTTTTTAATAAATTATGATAATTCATATTTCTAAAATTGAATGGTTTAAAATATTTGTTGGTTAAAATAATTTGTGTTTATATTTAAAAAATTAAAAATAAATAATATTTATTATTATTATTAAAATATTTTATTTATAATATTAATAAAAAGTATATTATTTTATTGTTTATATTTATAAGATTTTAAAATTATTTTTTATATTAATATTTTTTTTTTTATTTTTGTGTATATTTAATTAATGTAATAGTTGCTTAGTATATGTGATGATTTTATTATTTTTATAAATTTTAAATATGTTATAATATAATAATAGTATTTATTAAATAATATTGTATTAAATTTTTTTAGTATTAATAATATTTATTATATATTATTATAATATATTAATATTATATATTAATATTATGTTATATTTATTTTATTATCTATGATATAATATAAAAGCTGGTGACAAAAAAAATATATATATATATATATATATATATATATATATAGTTGACATATATATATATATATATATATATAATAAAAATCTTAAAAATAGAATTAGTATATATTATAAAACAAATTAAACCCTATTTCACATTATCAGTTCTTGTAAATGTAAATCAAAATTGACAATAGTAATTTTACTACTGACACATATTTTTCTTCTGCAAAAAACAGTGTAAACCAAAACACATTTTTACTAATATTTTATTTAACGATTACAACTAATATTTCAGTAACTCAATCCACTAAAACACTATATAGTTGCAAGGTTATTCATACTTTTACCAAGACACCCTTAAATATTTTTATTAAGCTAAATTAATGTGCTTTTGTTATTTAATTTATTTGTATAGATTATTAAGTAGATTGGAAAATGTACAAATATAAAGTTATTAATTAAATGTTTTGAAATATAAATTTAAACATCCATTTATAATATTATCATCAAAAATGGAAGATGAACATGGAATTATAAGTCATTTAATAATAGAATATATGTTGAAACAAACTTGACTAATATTGGTAGAAGAAAATAACATCTATTCATAATGCTAAAAAAATAGTGATTGTGAATGTTTAAAGAATAAAGCAACAATCAAAAAATCTTAGCAAAATGATATTTGTCATAAGAGAAATGTTTAAAGAAGTACACTTTTTATTATATAATCGTCATTAGAAAATGTATTGGAGTAGTAAAATATTAATGATCATACATTAAAAAAACAGAATAAAATACCAAAGTATTGCATCTATTTATATAATCTTTATTAAATGGAGTTTAGAACAATAAATATAACAAAGTAAGAACATAACTCTTACCCACTAATGAGAAGTGGCCTGGTGCCCTGGGATCTAAAAAGAGAATTAAAATTTAATTAATAATATAAAATCCACATAAATTCTTGGAGTTTTATTTACTTTAGTCTAAACTTTTTCTAAAATTTTTGTAATTATTTAAATATCACTCATAAACAGACATTTTAATCTTTTCTTAGCATAAAATCATTGAAGAGAACTATAGAAAACATTGTCACAAAAATAATTTTTCTAACTAAAATGTATTAAAAAACTCTTGATTACTATTTATTTATATTTAAAAATATTACTAATTACAAATAGTTAAAATAAAAGCTATAAAATAACCAAACAAAACTTATAGTAATAAAAACTACTATATTTATAAAAGCTATATACACCTGGGTCTCGTTTTATGCAGACTTTTTAAATGTGATTTTGAAGTTATGCGATTCATGTGTCTTCTTAATAACTCTTTATGTGGGTTTTATTTTATGCCATAAAGAAGTTCATATTTTAGTATATTTATTAGATATCAAGAAATTTAAATTTTTAATAACTTATTTTGACTTGAAATACTTTTTTTTTTCAAAAATATAATGTTATACTAGCAGCTAACATAAATTTGGCCTGCAGCTGTATTCAAAATCTTAGCTTCTACATAAATAACCAACTTATACTTATGAGTAAATAATAATAATAATAATAATAATAATAATAATAATAATAATAATAATAATAATAATAATAATAACAATAATAATAATAATAATAATAATAATAATAATAATAATAATAATAATAGATTTATGCTTACAAGTATAAAAATATCACAATAAATATTCAAAAAATTTAAACTTTTAAAACACATTTTATTAGATATAACAGAAATAAGTATTCATTTAGATTTTTAAAATAAATAATGATGATTTTGATGATTTTGTAAACTGAAAATAATCTTTCTAATGATAATGTATAATCTTGTTTTGATTGTGATCTCATTTTTTAATATAAAAATAAAATATGACCATTTAAAATTTATTTCAGTAGTAAACAAAATAATCTAAAAATGAAGACAAATGTATTATTTTCTTATAAGTAAAAATCATTTAATCATAGATTTTACATTGATGTGTGAGACAAACAAAAACATCAGTAAATGCTTAGATTTGAGAGAGTTTGCTGCAAAGAACAACCTTCTAAATTTTAATGAGAGCTAAATAGTTATATGTCTGGTTATTGTGAGTTTTATAAACAATTAGTAAATCATCACCTCAAAGTTTATTCACTGATTACGTTGTCCACAGAAAACCATTAACACAGCACTAGAATGAAAGTGGTACTAGTTGTACTTCATCTTGTGATAAATCTGATTTCTTACCAGTTTACAAATAAACCACATATTCTCAAATAATGATAATGATTAAAATATGTATAAAAAAATGAAAAATTATATACTGTAGTTAATAAAAAACGTTTGTTGTGTATCAATTTTTTTTAAATATTTGAAATTTTTTATTAGTCATATTTTATTTCCTTATTTTTTTAATGTGAATTTTAAAGTATTTTTTCTTTGTTGCTTTGCTTTTATGTGATTTCTGAAAAATTACAGAACCTATCCCTCATTTTTCAAGGTAAGTTAAGTCTATTTTTGTGTGATTTGTTTTAATGCAGGTTTTTTTTAGAACCTATCTACTGCATAAAAAAGACCCAGGTATATTTATACATATGTGTGTGAATCAGGAACCACCTTTTTAGATCATTATGATGGTATTTATACTTGTATTGCCATGGTAAGTGGACTATCAAATTATGAACAGACATTTTAGTTGATTTAAATAAATATTTAGCTAATTAATGATATATATATATATATATATATATATATATATATATATATATATATATATATATATATATATATATATATATATATATATATATATATATTCAAATCAAAACTACCCCAAATCCAAAATTAAACCAATTAACTGATTTAAGAGTTCTTTTAATATTAAGGGTGGATGGGAAGTGAATGGATTTGTGGGTAGTTTTTAATATTATATATATTTTGTAGTTTTTGGTAGTTCTTTACACTTGAGAAGTCTGCATGTAGCAGTGAAACCTTAGGTTGTGTTTTAATATTATTTTTATGCTGGTCTGATTTAATTTTGGATTTGGGGTAGTTTTGATTTTATATTGACTAGTTTAGCTTTATGCTTATAATGTTTATATATATATATACAATAGTTATAATGTGCAATCTATTTTATGAAGACGATGTTACAAATTAAATATTAACAAAACAAGATATTTATATGTAATTTTCTGAAGGTGTATAGAAATAATAAGACCAATGAGGTTTTTAATTTTCTGGATCCATTTAGAAACTTTCTGAGATGGATCTAAATTGCCAGGAGTATAATTTCAAAAGTCACAAAACATTTATTTACAAGTCAGAAGAACGATACATAAAAAGAGCAGGAATCCCCTGATTTTTTCTATTTGTGACATTAAAATGTTATTTATTCCTTCTTTCTATAGGATAAAAAATATTTAATTTATTATAATGTTATTGAAAAAGTCAATTCAATTATATAATATTTTTCTGCCATTATACACAACTAAAACTTATGTTATAGATAATATTTTTTATTTTATTTTTGAGAACACTTTTTAACAAAAGTAATCCTTTAAATACTTTGGGGATTTTTCTTTGAGGTCTCTGCAGTGTGTTGACATCCTGTTCTATATTTCTATTGACATTTAGTTTCTTGTTCTCTTTGTCATCTGCTACTATCACGATATTCTCTTCTGTTGTGTTATTCACCATTATCTCTTGTTGTTCAAGGAGTTGGGGAGTTTGGGTTTCTCATTCATCTTTTTTCTGTTTCTGCTACTGCAGACTGTGTATTGCTGCTTCTACTAAAGATTACATTTTTCTTGTTTCTGGAACATTTATTGCATATGTGACTTATAAATGTTTCATAAATTGCATTATCTTCAATTTTTACAGCTAGTATGTTTTACATATCTTTGACATCAAACATTTTACACTTTTATTTTTAAATTCATATATAAATTACTAGATAGTAAAACGATTAGTTTATTCTTAGTTTTATTTTCATTAACAATACAATTCCAGGTTTGCCTCTACCTGCTGTGATAATAGAATGCTAATATGATAATAGCAGATATATTGTTTCTTTCATTATAGTGGAAATTTCCTTTTCAGTCCATGTTTCAATTGGTTTGTAGCTTTCTTCTAATTTATTACTCTCTAGAGGATATGATAGTGAATTCATATGCTTAATGTTTCAGGCTTCCAAACATATCTTAAATTTGTCTGCAGGGCCATTATCTGTATCAAGTAACTATGTACTGAAAATATTTCATTGAATTTATCAATAATATAGTCTGCACCAGTGTTATTTATGATGGGATATTTAATTCAATGAGAGTACCTGTATCAACAAATATTTAAAATATATGTCTCATAAATTGACCAGCCACAAACATTGTCTTAAACATTTTAGCACTCATCCATGAATTGTATTTTTCCATAGATACACAAGTGTTTGATTGGTAAGTTATAATTTTTTTGTAAATGGTTTTATATTTTTATTAAATTAAGTTTGATATGTAGCTTCTAGCACGTGCTTTAGCATGTACTACTCTCAGTGTTTGTTGAGTTTCTTTCGTACTTTACTATGACCTTGAATAAATATATTCACTTTGTACCCATTTAATATGCATTTTTTTCCATGCAGACAAATTTAAAACAATATTATCGAAAGACAATGGCAAACTCTTACATTGTTTAAGGAAACAATATTTATTAATTTACATTATTAATAATTGTTACCCTAGATAATTACTAGTCCATTTAATAACCATAAATAAAAGTTAGCAATATAATTGATATCCACAATAACTGTTTTTACTTCAGCTGCATTCGTAAAAGTGCATCAGTGTTTTTGTATAACTCGACTTCTTTAAAGCTTAAATTATATTCATAAGCTGAATGAAAATTAATCCAATGCAGCATATATGGACTGAGATGGTCTGGGGTGGTTTTTTTTCTTTGTAAATATACCCTATAAAGATTTATGGTCATTTATGACTGTAAAATTATGGTTGTATAAGTACTGTTGGAAATTTCTGAATTCCAAACTCTATAGCCATAACATTTTATCAAGCTGACTATAATTTTTCTCAGCATTGTACAACATTCAAAATGAGTACACTATTCTTTTTCTCTTTTGTATATGAGGGAGTTAAAACAGCTCCAACTACAAAATCTGACATCTCTGCAGTTAATAATACTTCTAGATTGCTGTTACAATGCATTAGCAATTTTGTGATATTAGCAAAAACTTACTTTTAACTTGGATGGTTGCCCATTCCCTTTTCAGATATTTCATCAGCAAGTTGTACAATGTTTGAGCCTTGTATGCTTTTCCCTTAAAAATAATGATTGATTAATCCAAGAAAAGAATGATGTCTTTACATTTTTTAGACTTATCACATTCTACTTTTCTAACTTAATCAGATGTTGAAGCTTATCCATGATGTGATAATATGTAACCCAAAAATGTTAATTCTTTCCTATTCCATATACACTTTTCTACATTTATTATTGTGCCAAATACTTAGAATTTCTTACGTATTTAAATAACTCTTTTGTTGAGAATATTTTTTGAGTTAGCTGTAATCAGTGTGTATTCAAAATAAGGATTACTACCCCCAATTCATTAAATAATATATGTATCATCACCTGAAAAATATTCAGTACCATAGTACTATACTGAATGGAAGATGTTTATAATTATACATTCCAAAATGGTTAATTCAGACATCTCTTAGCTCATAGATATTTGGTGAAATACAGGATGAAGGTTGAATTTTGTGAAGTACAATGATTTTTATAACAAAAATAAGTTCTCTTTTGTATTGAGTACAGAATATATTAGCAGACTTGTTAACTATCATACAAGAAGTTACCCACTCTGAATTTTTAGTTAGACCCAGTATACTCTTGTGAATTAAATTGTCAAGAGCTTTTTCTACTTTTACTCTCTGCACAAAGGATACCCTTTATGATTTACATATTACTGAAGTTGAATTTTCTTTAATCTATGATTGAACAGATGTTGCTTTTATTTCATGGTTCAAAGTATGTAGGACGTGTATGGAAAGATTATAATATGGAATTGATTGCATCAGTGCAGAACGTTTTTGATGATAACATGAATTTAGAAGATTGTAGTAATATTATTAAGGAGGTTTCTAAATATAAAATAAAAACTAATAGATATGATTAGTCATAAAATTTTGCTATTTCTGAATTTAAAGTCTTCTTAGAACTGAACAAAATATATGCTTGAAAGACGATAAAGGTTTACGAATATGTTTATTAAAAAAGATGTATATAATGATAAAATTGAAACAAAAATGAGTAAACTGGGATTTGATATTATTGAAAGTTATAACATGGAGGGACAATGTGTGAAATTTATAAATAGTATTTTAAAGAAGGCTAAAAGTCATTTTATGGATAGTAGTACATACTATGATATATATCCATCTACGTCTATATGCCCAAGAAGATTTGCTAATATTAAACTCCAAAAGTAGGAAATCGTCTTAGATTGATGATTGATTTCGGTGGAACATTTATGTATAAAACAGCTAAATATATTGATAAATTGTTACAAGATATGTTGGGTTTTGGAAGACATATAATTGCATCTTCTAATGAATTTGTTGATAGAATTAAAAGTATAAAAATAAATGATAATGATTTGTTAGCTTTATTGGATGTAATGGAATTATATGTATCAATTGATTGTCTTGAATCTATAAGTTTAATTGAAATTGAACTAATTAATATGTTTGTAAATAAACATTTGATAAATTTTATTATTGAATCACTAAAATGTATATGTGACAATATTATTGCAACATATAATGATAAGTTTTAGAAAATGGGTAAAGCATGGCCAAAAGGATTACCTGGGGTTGCACAAATTTGCAATTTTACATTGTCAAAATATAAAGATATTATATTTAATTCTTATAATTTTGAAGATATTAAAATTTATACTAGATATATTGATGATGTTTTTCTTTGTGGTCCTAAAGACATTATTGATGTTCTTTTATATAATCGGAATAATTTAAATAATTTAAAATGGACTATTGAGAATGAACAAAATGGAAACATAATTTTTTTTGATTTACAAATATTTAGAAATATTACTGATTTAAATTATAAATTAATTTTTAAACCTAATGAAGAAAGAGGATATATTCATTTTAAATCACTTGCTCCAATGATACATAAAATGGAAAGTCTGAAATTATTTTTGCATCTCAATGATAAGTTATGTAAATGTAAGAGTGATAAAATTTTAAATATTGAACACTTTGCTAATGAACTTTTGAAGATTGGTTACGATAAAAACCAAATCTTGCATACAGTAAATTTATTTAATAATAAGAAGAGTGTTTTCAATGTTACCTTAGATAATAAAAAATGGAAATCTATGCCAATTATAAATAACATGCAATCTAAATTAATTAAGAATGAATTTAATAAAAAGTATAGTATTTCATTTTCTAATGTTCCGAACGTTAATCGATTGATTAATAATTCAATGAGTATAATTCCTATATTTCAAAGAAGTAATATAATTTATCAGATTTTATGTGGATGTCAAAAATTATATATCAGTCAATCGAGATGTTCAGTGAAAAAAAGATTGTAGAAGCATGAATTATTATATAATCAGATTAAAAATAATGTAAATAGTGAATTTAATAAAGCTTCAGTATTCTTTGACTATGAAAAAACTTGTAATTATAAGTTTACATTTTATAGTAATGAAATAAAAATATTAATAGAAGAAAGGAATCATAAAAAGAGGAAAATTAAAGAGGCAATTTTTATTGATAAATATAAGGATGATGTTATTAATCGTTAACTTGCAAATATGGCCTTACACAGCTTTTTGAAATATATGTAACGTTAAGTTTTAAAAAAATTTGAAATTCAGTTAAAGCTGACGGTGCTTCGAGAGAATTTAAACTATAATATTGCATTTACCATTAATTATTTGTTATATATATATATATATATATATATATATATATATATATATATATATATATATATATATATATATATATATATATATATATATATATATATTACTGTGAATGTTTAGGTGGTTACTGGTTGGTATATAATTACATCATTAGCCCAGTTAGCTTTAAGCACTATTTTGCTTATTATTTCTAAATAATACATGAGCAATTTAAAAGTATTGCAGTTTGTAATGTTATAATTGACTATTTATTAGTATGCATTACAGTGACATGTTTATTTTATGTTTAAAGAGGTTTATTTAAACTTCATTGTATCAATATTTCATACTCTGTAGTCAAGTTGCAATCTTTAAGTGTCCATATACATTGAATGGACCATTGGTAAGAATGGATTTCCATTCTTGATATTAAAAGTTGTGAAGGTTGCCTTGATAGCAGTGAGAGATATTGATTACTATTTTTATTGTGAATGTTTAGGTGTTTACTGATTGGTATCTAATTATATATATATATATATATATATTTATTCATATATATATATATTCATTATATATTCATATATATATATATATATATATATATATATATATGTATATATAATGAATTAAACTTTCATATGTTCTTAAAATTTATAATACATTATTAAAAAATAAAAATTATATAGATAAAATAGGATGGTCAAACAGTAAAAAATCTTGATATATTAGTAGGGAATTATAAAGTAAAAGATGATATAAAATCAAATATAAAAAGGGTGTAGTATATAAAATTACTTGTGGAGTTTCCAATATGGTTTATTATGGATGTACAGCAAAACAATTAGAAGAACGGGCTAAAGAACATAATAATGCTATTAATAGAAGAGATGACAGATCTGCATTATATGTTCACTACTAAAACATGGACATAGAATAGATTCTGTTAAGAATATAAGCCATTAAATTATATTAAAGAAATTAATAGAAGGAAGATATATGAAACCAATTACATTAATTATAACAGAAATAATTGTATGAACATTTATAAAATGTCAGTTAATGTAATTAATAATTGGATAATGAAAAATGAATGGGGGGTTGTATAATATGTGTTATTATAAAGATATTTAAGTATAATTATAGGTTTGTGTTAATTTTATATAAGTTTGTAGATTCACTATGTATGCAATATAGGTTATTTTTGTAATTAAGACATATTGAAAAAGGGAAAAATTAAAATTTGCCAAAAAGAGCCTTTGTATGTTATTTTTATGTGTAATTTTTATTGTCATATATTATTTTGTTGTTAGATAAAGATATTTTATTATATTTAGGATTTATTATATAAACATATATGTATATTGTGCCAAGATCACATTCGTACATATATCTAATTGTGTTTTAAAAAAAAATTATTATTAAGATAAAATGCAGTTTGTTTTTGAAATGTAAAATTAAAAGTCAAAGGGTTTTTTTTAATAAAAGTTACAATTAATTAATTAAATGGGGGAAGGGGGTTTGCTTTAGAAATGTCAAACTAAAAGTTTTATAAAAGAAGTAAAGAGTTTTTTTTATTATTATACATTGAAATATAACTTAAAGTTTAAAAATGTAAATCTCTTTATTTAAGTAAAGAAAAAAAAAGTCATCTTAAAAACTAAATACTGAATTGATCGTAAATTATATATGTGCATAAATGATGAATTAATGTGAGCTTAATAGTAAAATATATATGTGTGATTGTAAATATAATAAATTCATGCATATTACATATTAAAAAAAATTAATGAATGATATAGGAAATTATCATTAAAAAACACAGTGATGCTACTAATTAAAAATGTAAAAACAACATATTTACATGGCTACTAATTAAATGATCTCCAAAAACACATAATTAAAAACTTATCAAAAGAATGCAATTAAAAACAAGGAAAGAACTTCGACAACAGATATAATTGGAGGATATCAAAATGACAACATGCCTTAAGTATAAATAGTCCAGTTTTTCATTGGACAATCAGTTGAGATTACAGTTCAGTTGAGAAAACATTTGAGATAACAATTCAGATATCAGTTGAATCAATTAATCAGTCTTCAAGCAGTCAATCAATTAGTGTACCTGAGCAATGCAGTACTGATCATCAGAATCATATGGCTTTCTCTAGCCTGAGTTCAATCAAGCAGAAACCTTCCCAGAATAGAAAACTGGTTGCATAACAACTTGAAATCCACCATCAATATTTAACTATCTCCAAGAATAGTGCCAGTTAATAATAATAAAACTCCTTAAGAAAACTTCCAGTCCAGCTGAAAATATTCTTAATTGAAGCAGCAACCAGAAAGAAAACAAAGTTCTAAGTCCATATTCAAAAATCCTAGGTAATAACATGTTTCTTATTCTCATTTCTAAAGTAGTCATCACATTAATTTGAAGCCTCCTAGGGTCAAGTAATATTAACTCTATAGCATACATAGATGAACTATTGATGTACATGTTTTAAAATGGTGTGTGTGTTAATGCATTAGGATATATTGATCTCATTGTATTTTAAATGTCAAATATTATTTAATTTTTTGTTATATGATATTGCCATTATATATGTGTGAGCCTGAAATTATGATAAGCCCTTGTTCATTTAAATATGATTTATAAAAGTATTTAAAATTAGTATAATAAATATTAATTAAAATAAATTGTCTTGTAAACTTAAAGTTTAATTTTATCAATCAATTCTTTTGTCACTAGTTAATGAATAAGTTGTTATCGAATTAAAAATAGATTGAGCTAGTTAAGGAATTTTTTGAGTGCTGGATTATGGACCTACTGTCCGAACAGGTTAGTTTTAGAAACTAGCTGGCACCTATAGTTTACTCTGAAACAAAGTGTTTGGATAGTAGAGGTTTGAATCTAGCAGTTGAGGTGAATGATGATCTGAAAATGTGATTGTCTTATGTGTTGCATAGCTCAGTCTGATTGTGGGTATTGTTGACAGCTTTGCTATCGATAATATTCTCCACTCTTCTGGAACAGGCCAGTTCATTCAAATAATATTTATAATATAAGATTATAAATTTATAATAAATAAGTTTTAAACCCAGATAAACCTAGCATGTAGAGTATGTGTGGTTTCTACAAATCAAACCTGGTACATCCTAATTTCAACAAACCTTTTTTTGTACAAAGGGACAGCAGCAGATTTGGATTGGGGGCTATGCTGTTTCAGATACAGGAAGGAGGACAACACAAAGTTCTTTCTTTCATTAGCCATTTACTAAAGGATCTGGAAGTGAATTACCCTGTAACTGAGAAAGAAGCCATGGCTGTTGTGTGGGCATTCAAGAAATTCTGGCAGTATTTAATAGGCTCTGAAGTGGTAGTAATCACTGACCATAAGAGTATCGAATTTATTAATCATAGCTTCCTGAATAATAGCAGGCTAATAATATGGAGCTTGTTCCTGCAAGAAACTAATTACAAAGTGGCATACTGCCATGGCAAAGAAAATATTGTGGCAGACAATTTAAGCCGATATCCAGTAGCTCATGAACAACACTTGAGTTGTGACAGAGCATATATAGATGTCACCAAAATATATATAAAAAATGAGATAGAAGATGATTTGCATAGATTAAAGGAGCAGCAAGAGGAAGATAATGATTGCAAACAAATAATGGAGTATTTATGCAATCAGCCTGTAATAAAAATGGTCAATAATCCACTGTAGAGGGACTGAAATCACTGATGCTTAAAGGGAGGACTCTTACAGCATGTATTACAAAAAAACATATTATTCCATTCACCATGAGGAAGCAAATAATTAAATATGTGCATAACACTTATTGACAATATGGGACAAATAAAGTTGAGGAATGGGTGTGCCATTGGTTTTACTGGCCAAAAATGAACACCAATATTGCAGACAGTATTGGTAGATGCACCATATCTTCTGCAATCAAGCCTTCTAGCACATGTCCAAACAGCTTACTAGCAATAGACTTCTATGGACCTCCACCTCCATTCAATTAAAAGGAAGTATCTCTTGGTGACATATGACATGTTTTCGAAGCTGGTAGTGGCATATCCAGTAGTTCAAGCTAACGCAAAAACAAACTATTCAGGTTTTGGAGCAACAGCACTTTAAGACTTAAAATTCTCAACAAAATTCTGTCAAATCATTGAATGCCCTTTGTATCTAGCAAATAGAAGAAATGGATGGACAGGTGTGAGATAAGACATATACTTATGTCGATTTGAACCCCTCAGTCTAGTCCATGTGAAGGAATTATGAAGGAGTTGGGGCATTTATTTTGGGTATCTATACAGGATGATCATCTTAAATGGGTGAAAGAAACACCATGAATAGTCAACATGATAAACTTGTCAAGAAATCAGTCTACAGGATTTGAACCTGTTTGGCTACATTTTGGAAGAAATATTCCATATCCTTTTGAGACTAAATTGCCAGTGGAGATGAATCCAATCAACAATAAAAGGGATGCTAAGCAAGAACTTAACTCGTTAAGAAAAATGGCATGCTATGGCAGAAGAGACAGGGAAAACCTAAAGCCATATTCAGGAGAGGAGATTAGGTCATGGTGAGAGTTCATCTGGTGAGTCATCCTGAAAAACATATATATAAGAAATTCCAGAAAATATATGATGGCCCCTATATAATCAGACAGCAATTTGGTAATAACATGTTTGTGATAGCACAGGGGATGGAGGAAAAAACATATAATGCCTGGTTGTTGAGGGTAGTGAAAAAAGAAAAACAGCCACTGGAATAGTGGTAATAATAATAAATGAAATATTTGAGAGTAATAATAATAATTAAGGCTTCGTAAAATAAAAGATTTTTCCCCAAGCACATAGTAAAAAAGAAAAAATATTCATACATAAATAGGTCAAATAAAATCAATAAAATCAAGTTAAATAAATAAGAGAATAATAAATAAAGATCGTAATAAAATAAAATAGTTTATTTTGATGTTTATTAAAAATAAAATAGTTTTTCTGAATACATGCACATTAATAAAGAAGTTAAATAAATAATTTAAGATAATAAAGAATTAAAGTTGTCTGAAGAAAAATGGTCAAAAATGACACAATTTACTCTCAAATGGATGACCGTGTTATGTACCAAGATCACATTTGTACATATATTTAAATGTGTCTAAAAAAATTGTTATTAAAATAAAATGCAGTTTGGTTTCGAAACATAAATTTAAAAGTCAAAGGGTTTTTTTTACATAAAAGTTACAATTAATTAATTGGAAGAGGGAAAGGGTTTGCTTTCAAAATGTCAAACTAAATGCTTTATAAAAAAGTAAAGAGTTTTTTTTATTATTATTAGTTGAAATATAACTTATAGTTTTAAAATATAAATCTCTTTTTATTTAAGTAAAAAAAAGTCATCTTAAAAACTAAATACCGAATTGATCGTAAATTATATATGTGCATAAATGATGAATTAATGTGAGCTTAATAGTAAAATATATATGTGCAATCATAAATATAATAAATTTGTGCATATTAAATATAAAAAAAAATTAATGAATGACATAGAAAATTATCATTAGAAAAGACAGCGATAGCTACTAATTAAAAATGTAAAAACAACACATCTGTGTGGCTGCTAATAAAATGATCTCCAAAAACAGGTAATTAAAAGCTTATCAAAAGAATACAATTAAAAACAAGCAAAGAACTTTGACAAGAGATATAGCTGGAGGATATCAAAATGACAACAGGCCTTAAGTATAAATAGACCAGTTGTTCATCAGACAATAAGTTGAGATTACAGTTCAATTGAGAATACATTTGAGATAACAATTCAGATAGGAGTTGAGTCAATTACTCAGTCTTCAAGTAGTCAATCAATTAATATACCAAAGCAATGCAGTGCTGATCATCAGAATCATATGACTTTTTCTAGCCTAAGTGCAGTGAAATAGCAATGTGCCCAGAATAGAAAAATGCATAACAACTTGAAATCTGCCATCAATATTTAACATCCTCCAAAACTAGTACCAGGGAATAATAATAAAACTCCTCAAAAAAACATCACAGCCAGTTGGAAATATTTTTAATTGAAGCAGCAACCAGGACAAAAACAATTTCTAAGTCCACATTCAAACATCCTAGGCAATAACATTTTCCTTATTCTCAATTCTAAAGTAGTTGTTGCATTAATTTGAAGCCTCCCAGAGTCAAGTAATATGAACTCTATGGCATACATACACGAACTATTGATGTGCATGTTTTAAAATGGTGTGTGTTAATGCATTAGGATATATTGATCTCATTGTATTTTAAATGTCAAATATTATTTAATTCTTTGTTATATTATATTGTCATTATATATGTGTGAGCCTGAAGTTATGATAAGCCCTTTTTTATTTAAATAACATTTATAAATGTATTTGAAATTAGTATAATAAATGTTAATTAAAATAAATTGTCTTGTAAACTTAAAGTTTAATTTTGTTGGTCAATTCTTTTGCCATTAGTTAAGGCATAAGTTGCTTGCCATGAATGTAAATTCCCACGCCATCCTAAAGAGGTTAATATTCTGAAGGCCGATTTATTTATCCATCCGGAGATTTTTGTTTTAACTGGTCCTCAATGTAGAAAAATGATAGTTCATTTCTCTTTCTTTACTAGCAAAACTGAAGGGATTGAATGTGCGTCCTTCAATCTCTTCTCCCGCACCTCCGCACTAACATCTATCTGTCACATCGTAATAAACATAATCACTCACTCCTTAATAATTTCCAAATTTTCCTTTTATACGTATTCGAAGGATTGACTTGGCATTATGTCATCGATGTGATGATCCTTTCGCTGAGGTCCGATTTCCCGATGGATTTCTTTCATTGGCTATTTGTTTCTATTGTTTTTCTATCTGACTGATGTTTTTACATTTAAATGCCCAAGGCTGGTTTACATTTGACTAATTAAATTTATCATTTCCAATTCTGATTAATTAACCTGTTTTCCAAATCAAAGATATATTTAAAGATAAATTTACAGATATAATTTTATCTCCAAATCTTTTTAAGTTTTTGTTTTTAAAATACCTTTTCTATTTTTAATACAGTTTTATTTTAATAATTTTTTTTTTATCTGTGCGATTTAATATATACGAGTTTAAGATGATATTTAATTTCAATTTTTAATTCTTAAAGAAAATTTTTAAATGCGAACTTTTTAATTTACTTTCATGTTTAATAAATATAAAAAAAACAATGTAACGAATGTCTATGCTCATTATATATATATATATATATATATATATATATATATATATATATATACTGAAACAGATATGTGTTTATCCTACTGTTGCACCTACTATATGCTATAGTAGGACTTTATTTCCATACCTATAAACCCATATCCTCATATATCAGGCTAATTTTAAGATTAATAATCATAGTTATGCATGTGTGCATATATTATACCATACAATGTGGAAAGAGTATATATATAAATAATAAATCAACTCATATGCACACATATATATTACTGTTTACTAAATAAATGTAAATTTTGATGTATGTGTAACTAAGATATATGTATATGCAGAGAAGCAATCGAGTGACAGGTTTAAACATTATAAGTTTTCTTTATTTAATTAGTTTTATAAATGTAATATTGTTAAATAAGTTTATAATTGTAATATTTGAAATTATATTTCTGCATATTTAGTTAAATTCTGTTTACATGTTACACATATATAATAAAGCTTTGCGAGATTTTATAAAGGTACTAAATTTCAGATTTGTTTTCATAAAGGAATGATAAAATTGATTCATCTTGCTATATTTTGACCTACTTATAAAGTTAAAAATAAAAATAGATTTTCAAGTAAGATAAAAAAAATAAACTTGACCAAAACTGGTAAAGAAGTCAATAACAGCTGGAGTAAATGTGTTCTCAAAATGTAGTAAACTAATTAGGAAGATGGACCTGAAATTTAGAAAATAATTAAGAACTATAAAGAAAAACATGTGATTTTTGTTTTCACTTTATTATAGGTAGTTAATAAAAAAACGCATATGATTAAAGTAAAAAAGAGGGGAGATGAAAGTGTATATAGGCTTATTGCAGTCATTTTCTTTTTAGAGAGAGAGAGAGTTGGGCTATTATTAAGTTTAAGATTAAACAGATTGCTAGAGTTGTTAATGCTAAAAGTGGTTGGCTAAGTAGGGAAAAGACAGGCTTTCCCAAGCCCATAGAAAGTCTACAGGATGCCAGAAGAGCATGATCAATGCCTGATACAAGTAACAGCATGTTCAACATCTTCAGTGAATAACTGTGCCTAAGAAAGATGTCAGATAAAAAAACTAAAAGGGGTATCACTTCTACAATTTTAAAATGAACATTTAAACTAAACCTCATAACCTATTAAAGCTAGCTTAAGCTATTATAAATGGCCAATATAATTTAACTAATGTCAGTTAAACTTTCCATACTAATTCTTAAACTAAAATGTAACTTTTTTATTATTTGGTATCACAAATGTTGCCTGATTTAAACTGGTTCAATATAATTTAAAGTAATGTATTTCAAATTTTCAAATACTAATTCTTAAATTAAAATATAAAATTTATATTATTATTTGGTATCATAAATCTTTCCTGATTTGATATAATTTAAAATGATAATATAATTTAACCAGATTTAAGCTGACTTAGATTAATTTATCTCGATTTGATTTGATATTTAATATATGTTAATTTTATTTCTTTGCACTAAGTAAAGAAAGCCAAATCTTAGATTACACTTATGTGAAATCTTAATTATAATTTTATATGTTTTTTTTAGTTAAGTCTATTCTGGTATTATTTTCAATTATTTGTTTATAGGTTTATGCTATGTTGATTCAGAATGGAGTTTACTAGCATTTAAGTTAACTAGTGAGAAATGATTAGAAGTTCTCATATATAGATAATTTTGCATTTCTTAGAGCACAAATGAAACTGCCTTCTGAAACAAGTAAATAAAGCTTTGTTTAGATGTATAATTAAGCAATTATAAATGATTAAACATAGGTTTGCATTAAATAAAAAAGTATCGTTAATATTTAACTGAAATGACTAAATGCAGCATAGGACTAAAATTTAATCTTATAATTATCCCAAAATATTCTGTCATCATCATCAACCATTATAAATCTACTGCAGGATGAAGGTCTCTGCAAGTTCAATCCATCTTTTCCTATCTTTAGCTTTTCTTCTCCACATCAACCCTGCACACTTTTTTATTTCATCCATCCATCTCACATGTGGTCTCTTTCTGGGTCTTTTACAATCTCTTGGAATCCAGTTTAAAATTTCAATTGTCCATCTATTATCATCTCTTCTAACAATATGTCCAGCCCAACTCCACTTCAGTCTTTTAATTTTTTCAATGAGGTCAATAACACCTGTTTGTTCTCTTACCCATACAGTGCATTTTCGATCCCTTCTTGTTACTCCCAACATCCATCTCTCCATATTTCCTTGAGTGGTCTGAAGTCTCTGTATTGCTCTTCTATTAAGTGTCCAAGTCTCAGATCCATAAGTAACAACTGGTAAAACACATTTATTAAAAACCTTCCTTTTCAAACACATAGGCATGTTTCCTTTTAGTATCAAGTTATTTCTACCAAAAGCACTCCAACCAAGTTTAATTCTATGATTAATTTCATCCATTATATTTCCATCTGTATTAATAATCTGACCAAGGTATTTGTAACTGTTAACTTCTTTTAACTCATCATAATCAATCTTTATTTTCATATTTTGAAACAATGTATTAAACATTACTTTAGTCTTTTTAACATTTATCTTTAGTCCTACTTTCCTACTTTCATCTGACAACTCCTGCAACATTTCCTGAAGCTCTAAAGCATTATTTGCAAAAACAACTACATCATCTTCAAAATCTAAATGACTTAAATAATCTCCATTTGTTTTCACTCCTTTAGCTTCTCATTTTAATCCATAAAATACTTCTTGCAGCACTGCTGTAAAAGGTTTAAGCAATATAGAGTCACCCTGTCTTACAGCCTTTTCAAAATTGATTTTACTACTATCATTCTGTAATCTAATTGTTGCTGTTGCATTTTTATAAATATTCCTCAAAATATGATAATATCCTGGATCTACACCTTTATGATCCAATGCTTTAATCACTGAATAAATGTTTATAGAATCAAATGCCTTTTCATAGTATACAAATCCTAAGCATAATGGCAACTCATATTCATTTGTCCTTTCTATAATTTCTCTCAATACCTGGATATAATCTACTGTACTAAAACCACTTTTAAACCCAGCTTGTTCTCTTGGTTGGTGGAAATCCAGTGTTTTCTGTAGATGAGTTGTAATTATCTTAGTAAAATTTTGTATAAAACTGATAAAAGACTGATAGGTCTGTAATATATAATATTTTCTTTATCAACTTTTTTAAATATTAATATTAATACTACATTCTTCCAATAATCTGGTACTTCTTTATCATTTACACATTTGGTATATAACTTTGCTAAAATTGTTTCTATTTCTTCACCTGCTTCTTTTAATTACAATTCCATCATTACCTGGAGCCTTCCCTTTCTTCATAAATTTAATTGCATGTCGCACTTCCTCATTCAAAATTCTGGGCAATTCTGAAGATATAATAGGTATAGGAGGCACTTGTTCTTTATTACTATATAATTCTTGATAGAAGTCTTCTAAACAATTTATGATGTCATCTCTCTTTTTAGTAATAATGCCATCTTTTTTCTTATTGCAGATATAAATTTCCTGTCAATACCAAAATGTTGTTTGGCACTCTTTAGACTTTTATTCTCTTCTACAGCTTTCCTTGCTAGTTTACAATTATACTTTCTTATATCGTTTTCAACTCTTTTCCGCACCATTTTACAAAATTCGAGATATTCAATCTTTTTAATGCATCATTGTTGCATATCCTCATATTTCTTCTTTTCTTCGTTAATTTTCTAGTCTGAGTAGAAATTTTACTGGACAATTGCTGCTTTTTTCTATCAGCTATCTTTGTTGTAGTTTTTAAAAGTGTATCACTTATTTTCCTATTAATGTCATTCAAATCTGAATCATGTTCAAAATCTTCTAATATTTGAAACTGATTTGTAAGTTCTTATTTAAATTCATTAGAATGTTTCTGAAGATTAGGAATATCAACTGCAAATATTGTTTTCCTTAATAATTTTTGTCTCTCTAATTTTGTATTAACATGTATCTTATACATCTTACTAATCGGTGATCACTTCCTGTGTTAAATTTATTAAGAACATTACAATCTTGAAATATGTATTTTTGGTTAGTCAAAATATAATCCTATTCTGCTGTACCTTCATTTGGATGCTTCCATGCCCATTTCCTTTTAACATTTTTCTCAAAAAAAAAATTCACAATATAAAGTTTTTTATTTTCTACAAACTCCACAAGTCTATGTCCTCTCTCATTTTTATTACCATAACCAAAATTACCTACAGCATTTTCATCCTTCATTTGTTTACCAATTCTAGCATTAAAGTCTCCCATAATAATTTTCAAATGTTGTTTACTCTGATCAAAAGCCTTTTGTACATCCATATAAAAATCTTCTATAACTTCATCACTATGAGAACTTGTTGGTGCATAAACCTGAATGATCTGCATTTGGTATCTTCTAAAGTTGTAAAAATAATCTTGCCACTCTATCTGATACACCATCAATCTCCACAATGTTATTCTTCCATTTTTTATTTATAATGAATCCTATTCCACTTGTATTTTCAATATTTGTGCCTTCATAGTAGAGTATATGTCCACTTTTTAAATCAATTGTTCTTCACTTTTTCTTCTAACTTTACAAAGTCCAATAATGTCCCATTTAATATAAAACATTTCTTCTTCTAACTCTTGAATTCTTCCTTCACTTGAAAGTGATCTGCAGTTGTAAGTATCTAAATAAAAAGTCATGATCAAATGGCAGCCTGACTCCACAATCAGGTGATTCTTAGCACCCTCCACCTTTGGCTACCAACCGCTGCCTTGGTCGGTGACTTTACAGACTCCTGGAAATAAAGGCCATGATTTATTTTTGTCTGTCATGATTGTATATATTGGAGAAATATTCTTAAACTCGGAGGTTAAAAGCCAATAAACTCACCACTCTGTCTAATGCATGTTGGTGAGCAGCCTATCCATTTTTGTATACTATATGAATAATCACATAGTAATAACAGCTGCAATGACAAGAACATATAGAGTGGACATTAGGAATTTGCCTTGCTCGGTTCCTTTAAGGCCTCCAAAAGGAATCAAAGGGTCTCCTTTCAGTTAACAGAAAACTCCTTTCTGCAGCCAAAACATTAGTTTTTTTCTATAGAGCCACCATAAATCAGTTCATAACTTAGCATTTATACTTATGCTATTAAAGAAATCTAATGAATCTAATTTATTAAGTCATCTATATATATGAATACCTATATAGATAACTTAATAAATTAGATTCATTATATTTATTTAATAGCATAAGTATAAATTCTAAGTTATGAACTGATTTACGGTGGTTCTATAGAAGAAACTAATGTATTGCATTTCTATTTTATATATATATTAATGTAGTTAGCAGGTAAATGTGTTCTTAGGATGTGCATATGTGCATTTACCTATTGCTGTATATTATTTCTTGAATGGGCTTCTGGTTTTGATGGCCATCCCATATATTTAGTTCCATCAGATTCCATTCCCCAATAGGTTTCCATTTTAGAGTCATCCCATTACCTCCACTTAAGACTGGATCAGAACCATCCACATATCCTGATAAGCTGTTTGGTCACCTGGACAAAAATGTCTCTTTCACTTTCACTGCAATGGGCTCGGTAGAAAAAGAAACCGGTGACATGGTAACAATACTTTAAGCAAGAGCACATTCGAGACACACAGTCTCAGATTGTATGTTTTATATATGTCTTAGTATCTGAAGCCTTACTACCCACCATCAGTTCATCTCTCCATAATAATTTATATTTCAACTTTGATCTGAACTGAATCTAGTTTTGTAAGCTTATAATCTATACAGAGAATTATGTACCTATCAAATATAACACTAATTATGATTAATGATGATCACTTGTTTGGATTAACTAAAGCAAATCTAAGCCACAAAACATAGCATAGATAGGGCATAGATAATCATGAGCTGAACTTGAAATAAATCTGTATTGCTGTAATAATACAGCTCATAAAATAATCACCTGAGAGTGAGAGAAAAATAATAATCGTGCAAATTAAAACAGTCTGTAACTTTACATTTAAACAAAATGTAGCTTTATTTAATTATCATCATCTGTGAATGAGATCAAATCTTAAATCTGTAATTTTAAAAAAAATGTAACTTGATAAATCATCACCTGAGAGTGAGGCCCAATACTAAATATGTAAATTCAAACAGTCTATAACTTATTCTATCATCATCATCTGTGAGTTAAACAAATTTGTGTCATTCAATTATTTCATTTTATTTTACTTTATTACTTAAATTTTGCTTTTATTAAATTTGTTTAAACTATAACTCTGCTTAGTGTCTAAATTTTGCTCATTATTCATTAGTTAATTATTTACTCGTAATTAATTATTTTTTGAATATTTATGAATCACAGTCTAAATTAATAATGTCTGTTAGTTGAGTCACACCTATATAGCTATACTTTGGTCATGCCAATTTATATCATAGTCTCATGTTTCACCAATGTGGTACTGTTGGCATGTGAATTAAGAAAATACTAGAGCGACCTCATATGTTATCCATAAGGTAGTAAATCTTCTGAGTGTTGGTAAAATAATTGATGTGAGATTGGATTCAGGGTTTCAACAACCTCACTTTGATCAGCCTTGGTATGATTTGCTAAAACTCTGGATTTTGTTGTGTGAATGTACAATATGACTGTTACGGTGTCTATTTTTTTTTGGGTATGAACACCCAAACATGGAGCTATTTGATTACTTCCACAGCCCTGAACTGAAGGCAGATTGGTGCTATATATATATATATGATTTTTTTTCCTGAGTATAGCGATGACAACATGAGGTTTTATTTAAAATCCTATTTATCCTGAGATATTGAAGTATGACAATATGTGTGTATAAAAAAAAATTTCTTACCCGGATTATGGATGACCATTAGTGAGGCAAGTGTGTAGTTATTATAACACTTTGTAGATTATTAACATACATAGATGTGTAGAATTTTTTCTTCACCAAATTCTGATGCTGATGAAATTTGTTATTGCAAATCTGCCTCATACAATAAATAAAATAGACATTATATAATAAATTTTATTAACAGGTAATATAAAGAAGCAAAAGATAAATATATATATTTTTTTGCTTTTCCTAAATTGTGCCAGTAAAAACAAACAATGTATAAATGGTTTAATAATTTTTCTTTTCCAGTATACCAACTATCCAAATGTGGAATTTTGACCAATAAACCCACATATAAGTATATTTTCACTTTTCCCCAGATTTTGATGAAAATAATTACAAAATCTTATCCAATTATAGATGTATTTTTAAAACAAATACATCTGCAATATACATATACATGTTATTATATACATATACATGTAATTTTATTTTAGAGTGGGTATACATGTTATTATATACATATACATGTAATTTTATTTTAGAGTGGCCAATGATAGGTGAATACCTTCAATCTGGGAGTTGCATGTCAAGTGGTCCGATATAGTGGACAATACATTTCAATGACAGCAATTTTTAGAGTAATCACAGATAGGTGAGGACTTTCAAACTGGGAGTTGCATATCAAGCAATCCAATGTAGTGGTAATTATGCTTCAATGATAGCCATTTTAGAGTAACCACAGATAGGTGAAGACCCATTTGCTGAGTTAAAAATGCATGTGCTCATTATGTAAGCATTTATTGAGTAACAAATTGCAGTCTAAAATAAATGTGCTCTAAATATATATGTATTTTTTGTAACCTGATACAATAGGTGAAGACTCTATTTGGGATTATAAATGTATTTTAAACATGTATACACTCACTATATACATATATATTGATTATTTTATTTGTAACCTAACATGGTAGATGAAAACTCTATTAAATACTTGTATTTTGCAAAATAAGTTAATTTCTTGAATAAATAAGTGAATAACTTATTCTAGTATATTTGTTATACCATTTATATGAATCTTGAAGTAAAAATTTTCAATTAAGTTACAAACGAATATATGACCAAATAGCATAATATGTATATATAAAACTCAGAGTAGATATGGCTGGTTAAATCATATATTATACATGTTTCACCTGCTGAAAACTGGTGCCTGAGGTAATTTAAATAAGCTAAAATTATCCTCTTATACATGTAATGTCACAGGGAGAAAAGTTTCTAAAACTGTAAAGTATATGTGTTTCAGTAATGAAGGTGAGCAAAAAAAATCAGGCAAGATAAATACATATGAGTATTTGGGGTAGAAAATTAGTAAAATCACAGAAAAATAATAATATTAGTAATAATAATTAAAACTAAATACTACTAGTAACAAGAAACATAGTAAAATTAAATTGTACTAACAATATGAAACATGGCAAAACTGAATTCTGCAGATAGCAACAAGAGTCATGATGAGTTGCATTTTATTTATTTTATTTATATTGTTATATTAATTGTTACGTTGGGCATCTTAGGCAGAGATAGAGAGTAGGGCAGCCAGTTGAAAGGAAATGTAGACTATTTCTGAAAGAGAGGAGAGCAAATCAGCCAATTAGATAATTTAAATTAAAGATGATGAATAATGATATAGAGGAAAGCATAGTAGAGGGGAAAGGAAAGGTTAAAGAAGGCAGAATAGAAAAGCCAGTCAAAATAAAAGGAAAGACACTGACAACAGAGAAGGAAGTAGGTAGAGGTAGTAGCAGTGGCAGAGAAGAAGGAATTGAGGCAAGCACACAAGCATAAGTAAGAACATGGGGGACTTAGTGAGAGAGTATAAGCCCTCCTTGAAAGAATGAAGGGATGGTGCAGAACAGAGAAGGGAGACTATATATCAAAGCTGGCCAGGAGAGAAAGATGAAATGAAGCAACAAAAGGAATGGGCTGAATACAAACAGGAAGATAGAAGCTGCTACAGAATAGGAATAATAGAAATGTAAGAGGGGTATGTGGTGTGGTGGTACAAGGATAGTTGGTATAAAAGGAATATGGGAGAAAAGCAAATTTTGGAGATTGAAGAAGGGTATAAAAAATTAAAATTAGAAGATGATTACAGGAATGATATTCTAAGCTTAAAAGAATATTTTCGAAAGCAAATCAGGGATATAGTGGATCAGGAAAAGGAAAGAATGAAAAGAAAAGAAAAAAGTGAGCAAGATAAAGAAAAGAAAGGACAGGAAAGGAAAAAAGAAAAGTAAGAAAAAGAGCAAAGGGACAAGAAAGAAAGGGTAGAAAAATAGAAAAGTGACAAGGAAGAAATGCTAAGTTATATTCAGCAAATATTACAGATCAAAACTAATTTAAACTGTAAGTTTACAACCCTTGAAAAGATAAATGGGAAAACTAACAATTAGAAAGGAAGTCATGAGAAGATAGGTAAAGAGATAGGAAAAAATCAAAAAGATAATGAGAAACAGGATAGGGTAGAAATGAGAGATAATAGAGAGCAGAATAGAATAGAAGTGAAAGATCTAAATGAAGAGAATTGTGAAAAGGGATGTGACAAAGCCAGAGATTCCCAAAGAAAATCAGAAGGGTCACAGTATGGTAGAATTCAAGAAAAGATCCATTTGAGCAAGAAGTAATGAAGGAAGAGATGGAGATGAGGATAAGGAAGGAAATTGCTGAATTGGCCGAGTATATCACAGATAGTAATAGTACAGTGAAGGAAGTAAGGAATAAAACAGAAGAACCGGAGTATATGGCTGAATTAGTGCAAGTTACAAAAACTGTACAACTTCCAAGCAAAGATATATCAAAGAAAGCAAAAACAGGATGGTGACTAAGAAGGAAGAAATAGAAGTTACAAGAAAAACTATGGAAATTGTGAGCCCACCTTCAGAAAAACTATGAGAATTTTCTAAAATTGCCAAAGGAGAAGCTGTACCTGAGAAACAGATTGAGGCACAGATAACATCAATTACAGAAAGAGAATTTATAAAAATGAATGTACCAGTAAAAAAGATTGAAGTAGGAGTGAATGAAGAACAGGTTGAGCCAAGTGTTTTAGAGAGAATGTGGGTAGAAATTACAAGTGAGAAAGAGGACATTATGATGAAAAAGGAAACTATGAAAGTAATTCCATTAAGTGAGGAAAATATAATGCCCATCATACCTGAAATTATGGAGCCTTTAAGGAGAGCAGAAAAGCTGGAAGCTGGAAGTGATGGGACAGAAAGATTAAAAGTTGATTTAAAAATAATTAAAAAAAGAAAAAAACTACTTTTAAAAATAATCACCAAAGTATAATATATTCCAAAAAAGAAATAGAAAAGGCAGAGATAATAGTTTAAGCCAAATTACTAAGTGAAATTGTAAAACAAATAGAGCTTTACCAAGGAGTTAAGAAAGAAAAACGGAGGGCCGGGGGGGGAACAAAAAAAAATAGAAAAGGCAGAGATAGTAGTTCAAGCCAAATTACTAGGTGAAATTGTAGAACAAATAGAGCTTACCAAGGAGTTAGGAAAGAGAAAGAAACTGAGAAAGGTCCATCTGAGCCAGGAAGAAGGAAGAAAAAACAGTTAGGGAGCAAGGTGAAAGAATAGGCAAGCAGCTTGAAAATAGAAGAGAAGGTTATGGGAAAAGAGTTGGAAGGAAAGATGTAAAGGAGACTGACATAAAGAAGGGAAATGACAATATGTATCAGCACAAGTTAAAAGTTGTAAAGGCAGATGCAGGAAATACCCCTAGGGGGGTAGACAGGAAAAGAAAATTTAAAAAGCGGAAGATCACCTTGGAAAGGTAGAAAGTAATAGTGAAGTAGAAGGTAGCTAAGAGAGAAAATAAGGGACAGAAATGTAACCTATGCAAGGAGTATGAAGATCAGGGGTCTGAAACAAGTATAGGAGGAAGGATAAACTTTAAGATTAAAGTTAAATGGGTCATGCCAGGGCCTATAGAAGAAAAGAAAGTTATAAGAAGAGAGATAAGTCTGAAGGATAGGATAGCAAATAAAGCTCGATGGAAACTGCCAGTCCTTGAACTAGTAAAAGGAAAAGACTATGTATAGAAATAGATAGTAAGACATATTGGGAAAGGTCAAAATTTAAAAGAAAGGACAGATAGTCTAATTTGTTTTAAATATAATTTTAGTATAAGTAGTACATTTAGATATATATAATTTATAAATATCCATTTGGTTAGTGTGTTGTATGTGTTTAATTAAGATATAAGTTTTTTTTTGTAGCCAAGGTATTTGAATATGCATCTTCATAGTAGTGTGAGAGTTGTGTTTTGTGGTTTTTTTAGATAGAAATTAAACTAAAGTGAGAAGGAGATTTTGTAGGTACAAACTAAACTAAAGTGAACAGGAGAGGTATAGGGGAATGTAAGCTGTGATGATGATAAGGCAAGTCAGTCATTGAAATTTTGATTAATAGTTTAGACCCAAAGTAAAAATGTTGAGTGTAATGCAGGTGGTGGTAATAATAGTATAAGATGGTTATTAAAAATTTTTTTTAATATTTTAGACCTGAAGTAAGAGCAATTATTTAATAAAATTAAAAATTTTTCCATGAGTTTAGTGATATGAAACAGTCAGATCTGTCTACCTTACTGTTTCACCTACTTTATGCTATAGTAGTACTTTTATTTACATACCTATATACCCAAATCCTCATATATCAGGCTAATTTTAAGATTAATAATTATGCATGTGTGCATATATTATACCATACAACATGGAAAGTGTATATATATATATATATATATATAATAAATCAACTCATATGTACACATATATATTACTATTTACTAAATAAAGGTAAATCTCAATGTATATGTAACCAAGATATATGTATATGCAGAGAAGAAATAGTGTGACAGGTTTAAACACTATAAGTCCTCTTTATTTAATTAGTTTTATAAATGTAATATTGTTAAATAAATTTATAAATGTAATATTTGAAATTATATTTCTACATATTTAGTTAAATTCTGTTTATGTGTTACGCATATATAATAAAGCTTTGCTAGATTTCATAAAGGTACTAAATTTCAGATTTGTTTTCATAAAGGAATGATAAAATTGATTAATCTTGCTATTTTTGATCTACTTATAAAGTTAAAAATAAAAATAGATTTTCAAGTAATGTGAAAAAAATTAATTTGACCAAAGCTGGTAAACAAGTCAATAACAGCTGGAGTAAATGTGTTCTCAAAATGTAGTAAACTAATTATGAAGACGGATCTGAAATTTAGGAAATAATTAAGAACTATAAAAAAAAATATGTGATTTTGGTTTTCACTTTATTACAGGTAGTTAATAAAGAAAACACATGTGACTAAAGTAAAAAAGGGAAGAGCAAAGTGTATATAGGCTTATTGCAGCCATTTTGTTTTTAGAGAGAGAGTTGGACTGCTATTAAGTTTAAGATTAAACAGATTGCTAGAGTTGTTAATGCTGAAAATGGTTGGCTAAGTATGGAAAAGACAGATTTTCCCAAGCCCGAGGGTAGTCTACAAGATGCCAGAACAGGATGACCAATGCTCAATATAAGTAACAGCATGCTCAACATCAACAGTGAATAACCATGCCTAAAAAAGATGCCAGAGAAAAGAACTTAAAGTGGTAACACTTCTGCAATTTTAAAATGAACATTTAAACTAAACCTCATAACCAATTAAAGCTAACTCAAGTTATTATTAATGGCCAATATAATTTAACTAATGTATTTCAAACTTTCCAATATTAATTCTTAAACTAAAATGTAACTTTTATATTATTATTTGGTATCACAAATATTGCTGATTTAAACTGGTTTAATACAATTTAAATTAATGTATTTCAAACTTTCAAATACTAATTCTTAAATTAAAATGTAAAATTTATATTATTATTTGGTATCGTAAATCTTGCCTGATTTGATATAATTTAAAATTATATAATTTAATCGGATTTAAGCTGAGTTAGATTAATTTACCTTGATTTGATTTGATAATTTACCTCGATTTGATTTGATATTTAATATATCTTAATTTATTTTTTTTGCACTAAGTAAAGAAAGCCAAATCTTAGATTTCACTTAAGTGAAATCTTAATTATAACTTTATATGTTTTTTTAGTTAAGTCTATGCCGGTATTATTTTCAATTATTTGTTTATATATTTATACTATGTTGATTCAGAAAAGAGTTTACTCTCATTTAAGTTAACTAGTGAGAAATGATTAGAAGTTCTCAAATATGGATAATTTTGCATTTCTTAGAGCACAAATGAAACTCCCTTCTGAAACAAGTAAATAAATCTTGGTTTAGATGTATAATTAAGCAATTATAAATGATTAAAACTAGGTTTGCATTAAATAAAAAAAGTATGGTTAATATTTAGTTGAAATGACTAAATGCAGCATAGAACTAGAATTAATCTTATAATTATCCTAAAATATGCTGTAGTCCTCCTTTTATATATGAATGCCTATATAGATAACTTAATAAATTAGATTCATTATATTTCTTTAATAGCATAATTATAAATACTAATTTATGAACTGATTTATAGTGGTTCTATTGAAAGAAACTAATGTTTTGCAACTCAATTATATATATATATATATATATATATAATTGAGTATATATATATATATATATATATATATATATTAATGTAGTCAGTGGGACAAATGTGTTCTTAGGAAGCACATGTGCACATTTACTTATTGCTGTATATTATTTCTTGAATGGGCTTCTGGTTTTGATGGCTATACTTTATATTTAGTTCAAACAGCTCTCATTCTACTATGGGTTTTGATTTTAAAAAGTCATCACATTACCTCCACTTAAGAATGGATCAGAAGCATCCACATATCCTGAGAAGCTATTTGATTACCTGGACAAAAAAGTTTCTTTCACTTTCACAGCAACGGGCTTGGTAGAAAAAGGAACCAGTTACATTGTAACAAATCCTGTAAGCAAGAACACATTCGAAATACACAGACTCAGATTGTATGTTTTATATATGTCTTAGTATATGAAGTGTTACTACCCACCATCAGTTCATCCCTCCATAATAATAATTTATATTTCAGCTTTGATCTGAACTGAATCTAGTTTTGTAAGCTTATAATCTGTATAGAGTATTGTGTACCGATGAATTAAAATATTAATTATGATTAATGATGATCACATCTGCAGATTAACTAAAGCAAATCTAATCCACAAAACATAGCATAGATATGGCATAGATAATCAGAGCTGAACTTGAACTAAATCTGTATTGCTGTAATAATAGAGCTCCCAAAAATGTAACTAGGTAAATTATAAATCATCATCACCTGAGCATGAGAGAAAATAATAATTGTGCAAATTAAAACAGCCTGTAACTTTAAATTTAAACAAAATGTAGTTTTATTTAATCATCATCATCTGTGAGTGAGATCAAATCTTAAATCTGTAAATTTAAACAAAATGTAACTTCATAAATCATCATCACCTGAGAGTGAGGCCCAATACTAAATATATAAATTCAAACTGCCTGTAACTTATTCTATCATCATCACCTGTGAGTGAAACACATTTGTGTCATTCGATTGTTTTATTTTATTTTACTTTATTACTTAAATTTTGTTTTTATTAAATTTGTTTAAAATATAACTCTGCTTAAAGTCTAAATTTTGCTCATTATTCATTAGTTAATTATTAACTAATAATTAGTTATTTTTTGAATATTTATGAATCACAGTCTCAATTAATGATGTCTGTTAGTTGAGTCACACCTATATCGCTATACTTTGGTTATGCCAATTTATATCATAGCCTTGTATTTCATCAATATGCTACTGCTGGCACACAAATTAAGAAAATATTAGTGGGGCCTCATATATGTCATTTGTAAGGTAGTAAATCTTCTGAGTGTTATATATATATATATATATATATATATATATATATATATATATATATATATATATATATATATATATATATATATATATATATATATGCCACCACAAATTGACACTATCCACATTTTTTCTAAAATTGCCTAATTTACAATGACCAGTACAAGGATGCCAGTAGTACTACAGACTAGAACTAGATTGAGAAGTAACTTCCATGATTGTAGTCATAATTTATTTACATGCAGTGGTCATCTAATACATTTTAAAATGTAATCTTATGTGGGGTAGACTAATTAAACTTTGATGAAACCAAATTGACACTTAATTATTAAACTAATAAGATAGATTAAAGCCCAGAGGCATTTTAGTAATGTTTAGAAGTTTATCATATTACTTTCTTTTATTAATTACTTTTATAATTCTTTTTTTTGGTCCCTCCAACTAACTTGACCTTCAAGAAAAAAGTCAAATGAAAATATTGTTTTCATTCCCTTTTTAGTTTTAATGATTATGATCCCTAATTAACTATTTATTATCTTTTTGAGGGAACATATGCCACACAAACACTATGAGATACAGAGGTCCAAATTTATTCTAGATATACATTCATGTAGATGTGACTGAAGGTCAACTTAATATTGAGAATGGGATTATCTTGCCCTATTCAACCCATCTCCATTTTATGATTTATAATTCACTTCAAACCTTAAGGGAGGGTGCAAATGTCTGCAGTTTGTTTGCAACAATTAAGCATTCCATTCCTATTTCAAACACCAGATTCCAACATAAGGTTGTTGTGGGTTACTCATTGTCAGAACTCTCAACATAACCCTTTTAATTTTGTATATTGTCCCTGTTTTACATTCTAGATCTAGCAGTTAACATGACATTTTAAACTTAAATATCCACATAATTTGTAACATAATATTTGAAGGAAAATTATACATAAAAACAATTTTGATTAAAAAAGAGTTAGTAATGTAAAAGCCTATCCCCTTTTTCTACCTAATACAAAATGATATGAAAATAATAATCCCTCTTAAAATCGACCTCTACTCTTGAAACTTTTTATACACTTAAATTAATGAAGTCTACTACTCTATTACACCAATCCAACAAAAGCATTTTTAATATAAATGTTCATATTTACCCTGAGTGATCATTGACTGAACTTTAGCCAAGTTGTCAAACTTCTTATATTATATTTCTTGAGAGTGTTGGTATGAATTCTCTATTTGTTTTATTGTTTTTTTTTATCTCCTTGTCTAGTTTGATAAATACTTCCCTTGGTTGATGATTACTTGGGTAGCCACAGGTATGGCTATGAGACAATTCCTTGAGGGGAAAGTTCTGAATGTCTTTAGCCAGAGAACATTTCCTTGGTTATTTTTAGTATATTTTCAATCTCTCTACAAGGTGATTTCAATGTGCAAGTCCAAGTAAGGAAACAGAATAAAACCCAGTCTTCTATGCCAAAATTTACTGGGTGTGTGCACCATTTCTTTTTCCTTTGTTCATCTTTTTTATCCAATCAGTTTTTAGAAAAATGTCTATCCTCTGCTATCATAATCACTTCATTTTCAGCAATTACACAATGTTTAAGAAGTGAGGGCTCAACTCAACTATAATGAAACCATTCTAGAGGGATCCCAGTAGAATAATGCTATGTAGTATTGATGATCTGTATTATTCAAGCTAATATCTTAAACCCTGCTCATGTTTTTTTAAATGAGAATGAAACAGACCCCATAATTCTTTCATAACCCAGACTGAGGGTTTTGAATAGACATTAGAATATGATGTATCTTCTCCTGCTGTACCCAAATTTTTATTCTTTTGTCACAAAAGGAGTTCCATGATCTCTCAAAATTGCATAAGATTTTCTGATTTGAGTAAACTGCTTATTAAGTGCAGTAATGGAAATTTTTGCATTAATTTTCCACAATAAATATGCTTGCACTAATTTTGAAAATTCATCATATGTTTCTAATAAATATCTATATTGGAAAAATGAAGGTAAAAGACCATAAAAATTGATGTTTAGTAATTAATTTGGGTTTTTAGATATTATGAGTGTCATTGTCCCAGCATAATTCTGATTAGCATGATTATTTGATGACATTTATGACAACTCTGCAAAGTAGAAACCATAGATTTGTATATATTTCACCAAGAATACCACTACTGCAAGAGCTTATTTATTTTACATGAGCTGTGTGCACATAATTTATTAGCTGATCTCTTACATTTTGGGGTATAACTACCCTCCAACAATCTATTTTTTCTTAACCTAAAATGTCAACAATTCATTTGTTATTTTACATCAATATAGCATTGTTTCCCATAGAGTGGGAATTGCCAGATGTCTGGGGTTTGCATTGTTACATTATTGCATCAAATTTAGACATGTAATGTTGAATGTTTATAAAAATTTCAGTCTCTTCATATCTCTTTCTACTTATATATTTAAGTTTATTGATATTATGTGATGTGATCCACTGTGACTTCCCCTTAAATGGAGTCAGAAATCTTTCAACAACGATGCCCAGAGAAACCAATTAGCCACTTTGCCTATCCTTTCCAATCCCAACCCTAAGTTTTCCCATAATCTGCTCCATGCCATTTCCATAACATAATATTTATCAATTCTACGGACTTTATATCTAAACCCCTTATTTTTTCCCAAACCCAGCATAAAAACAATAGCTGACTTTTTGTATAATAACTTTTTCATATTTATTCTTCCACAATTTAATTATTTGTACTTCTTCTGTTTTCAAACATTTACATTCAATTAACAAATGCCAAATGTTTTTTATGCCTTCCTTATACAATTTTCAGACTAAATCACCATACTCTTTTGTTGCTAAAGATCTCATTCAAGTCTTAAAAAATAAACTACTTTCCTTGCTATTATCATAAATTAACTCACACCCAGTCTTGCAATTACTTCTATATATTTTTTTAACTTTTTTACTCTCCATATTAGTTCTCCATCTCTCCAACTCCTTATACTTTATTAATGCATCTATTATTTTATCCCATTCTTTACCACTATAACAATCAACAATCCTCTTAACACAATCATCCTACCCTTTGTACAAGTATACTGATATAAATTCTTATCCAAATATTTTGCATACCACATTAATTTCTCATTCACCTTGATGCCTGCTCTTTACTCACAAACCAATTAAAAACTATTTTACCTAATCTTTTATTATCAATAAACTAGAACTTACCAAACATTTTTATTTTACATTTTGCATCTCTCATATAAAAACTTGACCATCCATTTTTCCTTGAATTGCTATCCTTGTTGTCCACACATCTGCACCGATTCATGTCTTACTACTTTCCTTTGTACTTCTTCTAAATAATATAATACCTCTTTATTAACACGTAAAATAATATAATACCTCTTTATTAACACATAACACATCATTATAATATGATAACCCTGATACTGCAACTCCCTTCCATACAACTCTAGCTACATATTTATTATATGAAAACACTATCAATTTCTTTATCAATCCCTTTCTTTTCTTTGCTTCATTTATCATTTTTGTCTCCCATTCATCCAAACAATTTTTCTGATTGGGTAAGATGATTCCCAAATAACTATATCTAATCACCACACTTAACGTTATTGCCCCCAATAAAAATTCTACATCTTCTCTTTCCCCAGTATTAACCATCATTATATTTCATTTTTCTTCACTAAATTTAATTCCCATTTCTTTACCCACCCTTGCATATGTCCTCAGCATAACTTCCATATCTTATTTTTTTGCACCCAAAAAGACATTATCTGCAAAAAAGACCTGATAAAATATATATTCCCTTGCCACCTATTAACAGTATCTTTATTCCTCTTTCTAATATTTCTATTGCTCTCTCAATTTCGCTCAAACACAACAAAAACAAAATAGGTGACATAGGGCATCCTTACCTAAATCCACCCCATTTTAACTTTAACTGATTCTATATTTCCTAATTGTTATGTATAGTAATTATTTTCATATAATTTCTCAATAATATCCACTAAAGATCAATCCATTCTCAAATTTGATAAACTTACCCATAATCTATTTTTTTATTTACTCTAGTATATGTCTTCTTTATATCTATAAAACTCATATATAACTGTCTACCTGAATTTCTACTCATATCCATAAGTTGTGTAACTACAAATAAACTATCTACTATATGCTTAACTGATCAAAAACCTCCTTGCATTTCCCCCACTATATTATCCCCTTCCATTCATTTTGCAACTCTTCCAGCCACCACACATTAGAAACTTTACATAAAACTGATGTTACCATTATTGTTCTATAATTGTTTAACTTTCTATGATCATTACTATGTTTTTTTAAATAATAATCTTACTCACTCAAAAAAAATCTCTTCTGTACCATCTTATTAAAACAGGATAATAGCTTTACTTTTACCCTATAACCCAATTTCATTACCATCTCTGCTGCCCATCCATCTAAACCTCTTGCATTTTTATTTTTCAAATTTCTTTCCTACCACATTCAGTTAATTTTTTGTAAACCTAGTATTCCCATTAGTATATGTTTTCATATTTTCTATCACTCTATCTTTCACATCAAACATCTTTTCTATGTTCATTACATACCTATTTAAGTTTCTCTCTAATTCTTCTCTTGAGCTACACTTGTTCCCTCATCATCTAGTAATACTATTTCTGTCTCTCCTACATTTCTCCTTTTAATGTAATTCCAATATTTTTACTCCCATATTTTTTACTTTTATTAATATCCTCCAACAATTCACTATTCGATTTCATTTTATTTTAGCCAACTTCTTCTTTTTTAGGTACTTTTCCCATTTAGCATTAATATTCTTTTCACTTACCTTATTCTTAATAGCACCTTTATATTCACTATATGCTTCTTTTCTTTCTTTTACAATATTTTAATTCTCATTTTTTATTAATTTTATTTTTCTGAATATTCTCACCTAAAACCGTATTTGCCACATTTTCTATTTTATCACACAAATCCTTATACTCATCCACAACCATGTCTTCCATGATTTCTTCAATTTGTATTTTATATTCTTCCAATTTATTTTTATCATTCACTCTCCATCCACATCTTTCACTATTATTTCTACTTTTATTTCTACTCTCCATCATACTTTCTCTTCATTATCAAACACCTTAATTTTCTGTACTTTATTTCTTCCCTCTTTCTCTACCAATGCATAATCTGTCATGTGAAATATATTATTTCTATACTATGTGTATTGTCCCTCATAAATATTTGATAAATTTCCTATGCTCAAATTTATTCCCTGACAATATTTATTCAAAAGCTGCCCATTTTTATTATCTACATCATCAATTTCTTCAACATGTCCATTTATATCCCCTATAATCATTATTCTTTTCACATTTTCCTTAAAATGCTGTAGATCCTTAACTAGGCATTCATATATGTTACTGCTCCACTCCATTATAGTTTGACTATCTCCAGTGACTCTATAAATTATAGCCACCATCCATTCTTGTCTACCCAACCTTTTTACAAACCACAAATGTTCTTGACATTTAACAATATTTAAATATTTTTTGATATTATACCTATACCACTACCCCCTTTTTATTTATACCTTCCATACCAAATGTTCCAGAATATGTTATTTTTCTTCTCTTAGATGTATGTCCACTATTACTAATTCCTCAAGCTCTTCATTTTCAATTGCTTCATTTAATTCCACTATTCTGGTCTCCTACCAGCTTGCATATTCAAATATCCAATTTTAACAATGTCTTTTTTCCTAACTACTCTTTAATAATTTTTTAATTCTTTCTTCTCCATTACATTTATAAATAACTTTCTTTCCATTACTTTTATGTACTCATTCCTTCTCCATATCTACACTTATATCTAAATCAACTACTTGAAATAACACCACCCCAATGCTAATTTATTGCTATTCATTTGCAGCATAAACAGTTTACTAAAATTTAGGTAGGGTACCATAACAATTCTTAAAAAAATTTTTTTAACTTTGTGGAATGTCTTACATTGTTTTTTCATTCACTCCCACTAGCTTTCTTTTCTAAATAGTAGTACAAGTGCTTCAGGATCTGTGGAAAAATCCTCATAAAATTTTTGATAAAAATTGCACATACCTAAGAATGACATAATTTGTTTTCTATTATTAGGTTGAGGAAATCTAACATTGGCCTCAATATTATTATGAAGCTTTGAGCACAAATAAAATGTCTGAGAAAAATTATCTCTTCATGCTGTATACTGCTTATTTTAGATTTATCATATTTTTCTTTTTAGACTCCTGGAGAATTTTACGCTCTTGGATAATAACTGATCCAAACATCACAAAAGACAGCCAATATTAATAAGCCCAAACAGAACTTGTTGAATATATATATATATATATATATATATATATATATATATATATATATATATATATATATATATATATATATATATATATATTGTACATAAGTGAACCTTCATCTCAATATGTGCCAGAATTTATATTAGTTTAATCATTTTATACAAATCTCTGTTCTTAAAAGAATAATGATACAAAAGAGAAGAAATTAGTTAATTAATGAATAGGATGTAATAGTAGTTGGTAATGTGATATTTAGTAAATTTTATATAATTATATGTGCAAAGTAAGTTACATATTTGTAATTAGTTGTGTTTAAGATGAAAGATAGGATTTTTCTTAAAGTAAATATTTAAGTTAGTATTTAAAATAATAATAGATAATATTAAATATATCATAAAATAACTTTTGTTTTATTTGTTTCTAGTTTATAGCTAATAATTGAACTAATATTATGAATAAAATAAATAATGTAAAATTGATTTAAAATTAATCTTTAGTTTTCTTAAAGCAGTCAAATAATAATTAATCTTTAATGTAAATTAGATTTAACTTTTAAAAGTTATTTTCAATATAATATTTTTCTATATTTTTTTTATTTTTAGTCATTAAAAAGTTATAATTAACTAGTGGAGGCAAGGTTAAAGGTCATCCCTGTATGTGCATACATGGAGATATAAGAAGAAAGTGAATAGATAATTAGCTATAATATTAATTTAAAAGAAACAAATGGATGACTAAAATCATTATAATTAAATATAAAAAATGGATTGATAAATGAAATTAGTTTTGATTTTATATCAGTTTTTCTATTTTTATTTTATGTAATACATTTTTATTAATTATTACATAAAAACTAATTATTAACTTTTAATTTATAGTCATTAAACCACGTGATTTTCAAATATTTACATCAAACTGATGTCATTCATCAATCAATTGTTTTTCCAGCTGATTTTAAAAAAATTACAGTTAGAAAAAATATTACATTATTGGTTGATTAAAAAAAATTGACTTTGACACTGAAAATAGTTATTCAGGAAGGTGATGAGAAGAAAAATGTAGATATCTCCAGTGTGTTTTGGTTTCTTATATATACCATGGGATAAAAAACCACTTTCCCTTCTTTAATTTAAAACATCTAAAAAAGGTAATTGGTTTTTATTTTTTTATTTTCATAGCAAATTTGATATTGTGAAAAAAGTTAAAAAAATTAATTGAAAAATTCATCAGGAGCATGCTTATGACAAGGCCAAATAACAAAGGTATCATTAACATACCTCAGCCATAAAGATGGTTTATAACTGCTGAAGTCAAACTTTTATTTTCCAAATCCTCCATAAAAATAGAAGGTAATGCTGAAGAAATTGCTGAGCCCATAACTATATTTGATGTTTGTTTATACATCTGCCCATCAAAAACAAACAAATGTATTCGATAAGCAATATTCTATCAAAACCTTAGCAAAATTAGGTAATTTAATATTTTTAAAAACTTGAATAGTTTCATTTCCAGACATACCAGTAAAAAAATGGAACAATATCAAAACTTATCAAAATATCATTCTCAATCAATTTGATATCTAGAATTAGCTCAACAAAATGTTAAAGATGCAAATGATTTTTTTGAATTTATCCAGACTATTAAATTGACTAAAAATTATATTTTGGTAAGTTTTGATATTGTTTCACTTTTTACTACTGTATCTGTAAATGAAGCTATTCAAGTTTTAAAAATGTTTAAATTATGTAATTTTGCTGTGGTTTTTATTGAACACTGCTTATCGAATACATTTTTTGTTTTTGATAGGCATATGTATAAACAAACATCAGGTCTAGCTATGGGTTCATCAATTTCTCCAGCATTAGCTTCTCTTTTTATGGAGGATTTGGAAAATAAAATTTTGACTTCAGCATTTAAAATCCATCTATATTGCTGAGGTATGTTGTTGACTATAGAAATAGAAATTAATAAGCCATTACTTTTTTTAGATTTTTTTAATTGAAAGAAGTGAATATGGTACTTTATCCCATGGTAAACAAAGGCAAAACTCTCCATACAGTAGTGCCACCTTGTGCCAAACAGAGTAATCAATGGATGCCAGAAGGTTTGTGCATAAAATCCCTATCTAGTGCCTACTCATCCAATATACCCAGACTAGTTTCTGGCTTGTGGCCATCATCAGTGAGGAGCTTTGGCACAGGGTGGCACTTCTGTATAGAGAGTTTTGCCTTTGTTTACAACAATTATGTGCTAGTATAGAGATGGTGATCATGTGATGTTTAGTGGTTTATCCCATAGTATATATAAAAAAACAACACGGACTTGGGGGGTATCTATATTTTTTCTTTTCATCACCATCCTGACCAACTATTTTCATTGGCAAAATATTGTTAAATAGAATGAAGAGATTTTCTGATGATAGCCATTTTAACCCGGACATTTCTGCTACAATAAAATGCTTTTTGATATGAGTTTTAATTATAGCATTATTAATAGAGTTTAAACATATAAAAAGAAAAAAGATTTTAATACATCAGAGATTAATTAAGTCAATTTTGAGAATCTATTGATTGAAGTTACATTAAATAGTATTATTGCTACAGGATATTAATGGAACCCATGAAAGGAATTAATTGCAAAATTCACCCTATGTTCAAATATTGAGCATAATGGAGTAATCAAGAGAAGTGAAATTTGGATGAATTGATCTAAATTGTATCTATAGTTAATATTTTGATATTAAATTATTTTATTTGAAATAGATGCAATGATAGTTTTAATTTTTATCACATCATACATAGCATCCTATATGAAGATCCTAAGTATGAGTACAGTTAGATGCATTTACCATCATTCCTTAAGAGAATCCAAACCATTGCAAGTTCTAATCAAACTTTTGAAGAAGACACAGTAAGAAAATTTAGCTGTAGAGGCCACACTATGAGTTTTGAGTTTAGTTATAAAAATGTTTTCTAAGATGAAAAAAACAATGCTCTAAGTTTTGTTAAAAGCTAAATATCTTCTTCTTCCATGTAATTGGCTTCACTGAAGAAAATATAAAAGGAGAAAATGCCACTAATTTAATCTGAAAAATTCTCTCCAGCCAAAATCATGAGTGTCTTTCTCTATTAGCCTAACCTAGAAATTTTATTGGAAAGAAAGTCCACAAATTATTACCATCTGTTAGCCTAAAATATTATATTGTCAAGTAGAAAGAACTGTATACAGTAATCTGGAGGGGACATGCCTTCAAGAAAAAAATGTGCATGGAAACACTGAAAATTATAAATGCAAAGAATGACTCCCAAGAAAATTAAGATTTGCACATTATACTCTCATTTAGATGTCAGAGTTTTATAGGATAGTAATTGATAATAATGAATATTTCTAGTAAAGATTGTCTTGCTAAACATGTTTTACTATTTATTTGATTATTTCCATTAAAATTATAAAAAAGTTTTTAAATAATTTAATTTTTATAAAATTATATTAATAATATTTTGACACATATTTTTTTTTTGTTTTATGTTACCCACCCACAAATAAAATATATAGAAAAAGGGTTAAGCTAATTTAAAATGCTCTTATCTCTGATTGACAACCTGATTACCATTTTTGTTATTTCTAAGTAAATAAACTATGGAAAGAAAAAAAATAATTCAATGAATAAAATCCATTAGATAATTATTATTTTTGTATAAAATTATATTTTTGATAAAATGTATAAATTTTATTTTCATATTATCATGACATTTTTTTATTTTTATTTATTGTTAGTCAGTTACTTTATTAAATAAGTGTTTAAATATTTTCTAGCATTAAAATCTATATTTGCCTAGCTATCTGTTACACGAATTGGTAGTATGTGTGACTTGATTTCAATACAGCTTATAGTTTGACAGATTGTTTACAAATTAGCCAGTCATTATGTTAATGTGAATTAAAATAAACTGTTATATTTATCTCTTGCTCACAGTATCAGTCCTTAGTGTTCTTGCTTCCTCAGCTAAATTACAGCATAATGATTAGTTGTATAGATACAGAAGTTTATGTTTGGACATCTAGATAAAATCTCTGGATGGCATAAAGTTATCACTTTTAATACCATTCACTGCATATATATTTTGCTAGAAATTAAGGTTATAGTCAGCCAGTATATTAATAGCATGTTGTCATGAGAGCATTGATGATCATCAGCATGTTTCTGTATTCCAGTATAAGGCTTTTATTGTTATGAGTGATGGATTAGTTCTTACACATATGCATCCAAAATTGTGTTATATTCTTTACTGAGTCTGGCAATGGTTATATAAGTAGCCCATTTTATAGTATTCCTTCTCTAAATCCAGACACAAAGTTGGCTTTGATTTTATAATGTTAATTTTGACTGTTTTTTGTTGATTGCTGATGTGTTTTCAATTTAATTATGATGTATCTTATAGTTTCATTAATAATGACTATCTGCTCTTAATTGCTATATTTTATACTCATTCTGTATCCTTATATTGAATAATTTATAAAATGGAGTTGATATTTCATACCATTATATATATATATATATATATATATATATATATATATATATATATATTATAACTGTCAGGAAATATTTGATAATAGAAGTCTTACTGTATCTGCCATACAAGGGTGCCACCAGGTCATTCTAACCTGAAAAATGTATATAGTAGGCAGATAATTAAGTTAAGATCCAATTTTATTTTGTTATAGACCATTAGCCCCAGTCACTAGCTTGTGGAACAGCAGAGATAATGAATATTTTAATTTAAAAAAAATAAAATTAATAAAAAATAAGAATAAGCCACTGCCAAATTAAAAATACACTAAAACATTTATTTTGCACCTATATAAAATTTAGAATTATTTATTTTAGTCTAAATTTTACTTTAGAATTTAATTTACATTTTAACTTTTATTTTAGAAGTTTGCACAGATGAATTTATTAATATTTTATTAAAGTGCCGAGTATGGATAGACTACATATATTGCACTTGAAAAAGAAAATATGTTATATCCCTTATTTAACCCTAGGCCAAAAGTTCACAATCAAACTAATGCCAATCTACCTGATATATCAATGTATTCAATGCAGTATGAATATATAGCACAATACCGCACTGTCAGAAATATACATCTAAACAGCATGGTTATCAAGAAGAAATGTCTCTCATCCAATACAGGAATACTTCATCTGTCTGGCGAGAAGAACAATTAAAAACACTCCATAGAAAGAGACTGCAGTCTTTTTTTCTGTCTTACTATCCCATTTCATAGGCTAAAGGGGTGATCCAAGGAGCAAGGAATATTGTCTGCTTCCAATGGTCAATAAGAAATTGGTCTTACTGTGCCCAAGGGTGGCATATAATGTGATTCTGCACATAGCAGATCTTCATGCTACATTTACTAACTACACTGATACATCCAATTTATTAACCCAATTTAACTGTGAAACCAATAACCTAAGATCAATCTTCCCTTTAATTAAATTAATATAACTTTACAATCTATGCAGCCATCCACACCCAACTTAAATTTAACATTTATTAAAAGTTTAGCTTAACAGAAAAAAATTATAATAAACACTTACAAGAAAAAAAAATTAATGAAAATGATTTTAAATTTACATATCATAAAAATAAATATTAATAGATAATTTAGTTTAGTCAGATAGACACTAATATTTCTATTTAAATAATGGAAAAGTTTTGTAGTTAAAGTTCTTTAGTTAGATAAAGTTTTTATGGTTTTAAAAGAGAAAGTCCATACATTTTAGTTGCTTGTAATTTGGATTCCTTGTTAATTCCCATGAGGTCCTGGGGAAGACCAGTATGCTCTTTGGTGTTCTATTGGTATTAATCTGAAAGTCCTTTGCTGTAGCTGGTATAATTCTTTGCTGGTTTTATTGCAGAATCCTGATGCCCTGGGTTCCACAATCTAGAAAAACAATACTTCATTTCTTCTTTTAGAAAAACTAAAAAGATTCAAAGTGCATCTTTTTAATCCCTTCTCCTTCAACTTTCACTTAACACATATAGCACACCTATTTTATTTCGAATCTTTTCCTTTTTACATTAAAATTTCAGATGAACTGTACATGATGTCATAATGATGATCCTTTCACTGAGGTCTCTTCTCTGAGAATTTTTTTATTGGATATTCAGGGCCCCATTGTTTTTTCTTTCCTATCTGACCTTTAATTATAAATTTTGTGATGCCCAAGAGCTAGATTACTTAAGACTAATTAAAAATAATCATTTCCATTTTTTAGCCTTTTACACATTTTTAAAGATATATTTTTATCTTTAAATCTTTTAAGTTTTTATTGAAAATTTATTTTTAAAATACTTTTTCTGTTTTTTTTTAAATAATTTTTCATCTGTGCAATTTTATACAGATTCAAGTTTAGATGACTTTTAATTTTTAATTTTTAATTTTTTAAAAACAAATTTTAAGTAATCAAAAGGAGTAAATTATTCCCCAGATTATGAATTGTAACGCACTCTAAATATAGAACCAAGGGTGAAGAACAAAATGAATATATATACATATATATATATATATATATATTGTAACCGAAACATCTGATCACATCACAACAAACAAAATTAATGATATAACATAAAATTGTTATGATCTAATCTGGTCACGCCATAATACACCACAAAAATCCATCACAGCAGTGTGTGATAGTACATTAAATTACCTAAGACAAATTATAATTATGTGTCTTCAAAACCTTAATCTGTGATTTTCATTGTATGAGACCTTTAGGCCAAACATGGACAAGATGGTACAATTTTTGAAACAATTGACAATTACTTTTTCAGATAGACTTAAAATTTTAGTGCAAATGCTAATCTAGGTATGTACTTTGCAATAACAAGTAAGCATAGACATCTTGGATTCGTTTCTTATTAATTTAAATTTATAATTAAATAAATAGCAGTGACACTCTTCTTATGTTTAATAAATTGCAAATTATAGCAATAAAATAATAAATTCTATCATCACATTATATAGTAAATTTATCTATGACTTTATAAAAACATTCAAATTTGTATCTTACTTCAGAATTAACTAAGCAAAACTAAAGTGAAGGAAGAGGTAAATGGGATTTTATTGTACCCCCACATCATGAACCACCCGAGAACAAGAGCATTCAAATATTTCCCCAAAATATTAGTAAGACGTTTATGCTCTATTAGTGACAATATGTGCTCTAATGTAAGCTCTATTTAATATGAAGGATTTTTTGTTTTTGTAGATTACAAATGGCCATGGCACAGTAGGTTAAATTATAAATTAATATTTATTTACAATTTTATGTTTCACAAATAGTTGATTATATAATATCTCAATATGATAAATAAATAAACAAATAATATAAAAAGAATAAATAAAATACTATTCCATCTGTTTACTTCAATAGATGGATACTATACATGGTTTTATAATTGTCACAATCACAAGATTTTACTGTAATTTGTTTTAATTTCAGCTCTGAAAAGAAAAAAATTGAGTTCACCATCAAATCATAAAATATCCAATGTGTCAATTCCAGTACCAATGAACCTATACTGTAAACTTATAATAATAATCAATAAGTAATGGTATATTTGTGAGAGTTAGCCATAATAAAAAATGGAGATTCAAACCTCAATTCAGATAAAATATTATGTAAATAAACATGTGATACACTAACAACAATTTAGATAAGATGCCCTGCTATTCCTTATGACTGAACTTACAAGTTATACTTATAAATGAAAGAAGATGATTTTAGAATAATAGTACAAAATACTTTGCCCAAACCTACATTTATGAAGTAAAATGATATTCCTGTGGATGCATTCATCTACACATAGGAAAGATATAACACTGAATGTTGTGTGGATTTCTAGACCACCATTAAGCAACAAGTATAATTGCACACAGATGTGTGGATTAACCACGAGTGCAGGAATGAGTGCAAAATACAAAAAATGGCAAATAATTATTCTACAGATAAACCACCAGGACAGACTAATGCCATTTAACAATTACAAAGAAGTATTAATATTAATTTCAAATCAAAATGTAAAATCCATCATCCTCAATTATTTTGCTAACTCAGAAAACACCAGCAGTTTAGGAGACATGAGTTCAGACATAATGAAAAAGTGTTCATAATAAAGAATGACTGAGATAATGACTGCCTCTACTTTAAATATGAGCATAATAATAATGTAATAAATATGACATAAGTATAGGCACAGAACTCTGGAAAGACTCATATGAATAATTCATGTAATGTTAACACACATTATAAATTCACCAATAATTCCTAAATTCTTCCAAGTGCTGTTTTAAAAATTAATTATTTTCTTTAATCCCTTGAATTTAAATTAAACATAGAAAAGTACATGTAATGAACTTTACACATAAGTTGATATAAAAATAAAATAAAATACATTCTTATTTAAATAAATATTAAATTAAATACACAACATTTTGGATATAGTAAATATTCACCCATTTTTGTTCCAATTATTGTGAGCTCTTCTAAATTAATGGACTGTTACATGGGCTCTATGAACAGATGAGATATCTTTTAAAAGCACAACATGTTAAATGAGAATATCCCTTATAAGTTATTAAATTATACATCCTATGACAAGTATTGTTCCAAATTTATAATATTTAGATTATATTAATTCATCTATTCACATCAAAAACTAGGAAAAATAATTGGAGCAAATGATAATCTAATCATACAAAATTGGTGATGGATGTCAAAAAATAGTTTCTACAGCTGTTATCATTATTTCAAATAATAAACATATAAAATAGTAGGTATGTTATTGGCAATATATGTAAAATATGATAATCAATTTCTTATTATGCAGCCATTGACACCCAAAGACATAAAATAGCATTTCACTCACCATATGCATAATATAATAATATGTTTTAAAATAATGACTACAATTTTATAAATTAAATCAGTAATAATGCTTTATTGCACGTATAATATAGTTAATGAATGTAAAATATTTTGTTTAATTTTTCCAGTTTGCATGCAATAAAAAGTATTCCAAATATACTGACCTTTTTGCTATTACTTTTACTTTCAAGGTTAATCGTTATGACATATTTTAAATGTAGATATTTGAGAAAATTATGAGCAACTTGATTCCTGGTTGGCAAAACTTGAACAGATTATTTTAAATTTAGCAAGTCATATTGTTGTTACAATATCACCAATCTTTTAGTTTGATTCATAGGAGAATTTTGCCTTGATTCATTTTGTTATTAATATTTAAAAGGTTTGTTACATATTTTACTTACATGTTATCTTTACTCCATTTTTTAATAAGTGCTATGTCACACTGAAACATGAAATGTGTTTATCATATTTTTATCTAATAATTGAAAATTAATTAAATAAATGTTTTTTTGATTTAAATGAAAAATAATTTCTAGGATTATTTTAAATAAATAAGAATTATTATCATTTTTAATCTCATTTTACTAAACTTGATATAAGTTGTTGATTTCTTACGAGTTAAACACATATAATCAAAATCAGTGAATGGAAAAAAGCAATTTTAATACATAAAAATATATACAATAAGAAAGGCAAAATATTACATATTCTCATTATTTAGTTATTTTAAATGCAAGCATCAAGTCAATATAAAATGCAAGCCAAGACAATCAAGTCACTTAGAAGAAGACAGAGAAATGTTTAAATCAGTTCCATCAAGCTTTATATTTTACACTAAAATATAAGGTTACTATATTGTACCCTGATTAAAATATCTCAAGAAGTATGTAGTAATATCTCAAAATAAACTTCAAATAAAATGAAGTCAAAGGGAAAAGATGACAAAATATGATAAACTATAAACTCATCAACTCATAAAACTCATAAAGTAGCATATTACAAATCCTAGTTGTGCAGCCATTGTAACCTCAATAAACAAGTAGTAAAACATTGTAACTTAAATAAAATATTAAGTCATTGTAACTTATGAAATAATATCAAGTGGGTGAGTACATTTAATCCAAACTATTTCAAAATAATAAATCCAGTAGTAATTGAACCCACTTTGTTTTATCTCTTAGTTTTATATCAAGTGAATATCTAATTGAATAACAAGAGAATATGGGGTGAATATGGTCTATCAGGGCACCACTAGGTTATCTGAACCTAGACAAAGTTATATTCTATACCTATTTCAACTCTACCAGGTTTAAAACCTTTGATATTTTATTTATAACAAAATGGAGGATTATTGGATTTTAGAACTATCTTACCTTTGCACTAACATGAAGGAAAAGACAAAAACATCCTTATGCTATAGTTGTCCATATAAAATTCATCAGAAAAATTATCACTTAGATTTTAATAATATAAATGCATTTCAACATTGCTAGCTCCTATCAAACACTATCAATGTATGGTGTCAATTCTCTCATCCTTGAATGATGTGGATGACTGGAATGATGGTTATTATCTTAGAATAACTCACAAATGATAACCAAATACATTGAAAATCATTATTTATCTATGGCCAATAAACGTGTTTCTTTAAATCATTAATTTAAAAACATGATGATGATGATGGTACTTCCATTCACAGCTTTAAACCTAATGCCTAACATAAAATTTAACTTTTATAATTTCATAATTATTGGCCTAACTGTAGTATATCTAAATTAGAACTTCACCATTAATATTCAACAGTGATGATGAATGATCATAATTAATAAAGCAACAATACTTCTAATAAAAATATTTGCCTCTTTTAATAAAACAAATTAACATTTATTATTGAACTACTAAAATATACATACTATTTAAAGATAGAAATGAAAATTTATATGATTAACAATTATGAGTTATTTATATTGAAATCATAATATTAAATTCTTCCCCCTTTCCCGTTAATAACATTTATCATAGTATAAAGTACATCAATTTGGATAATAAATTGCTAACACATTATATTCACAAAAAAATATTTCATTAAAAAAAGTAAACACTCTTTGCACACACATACCCTTATAAACTTATAAATCTAAACTTAATATATAAAGTAAAATAATTATTTAAAAAAAGTGTTAGTTAGATTCATAAAAGTAAAACTTTTACAGAAACACATTTTTAATTACTTATCTATCCCTCTAAACTATTAAGGTTGCCAATCATTATTTGAAAACCCATAATCTAACTTCTCTAATACTATATTTATATGACTTTCAACATTTATATGCAATTATACATGAGCAAGTACTATTATATTACTATGTATGTGTATGTTGATTTCCATTATAACTAAAATATTATTATTGAATAATAATAATAATAATAATAATAATAATAATAATAATAATAATAATAATAATAATAATAATAATAATAATAATAATAATAATAATAATAATAATAATAATAATAATAATAATAATAATAATAATAATAATAATAATAATAATAATATAAAAAAACCTTTCACATATTAACATTTCATAAATTTAAATTACTATACAATAATAAATACTCTTTATAAAGTAAAGTTCATCAATAACTGGGTATAATAATTTTAGAATATATAAAATCATTAATAAATCTAATAGCTGTTATTATTGAAACCCTGTGTTTTACTCAATTTTGTTTTTTTTTTAAAAATTCAGAGATAATAAAAGACAAAAATAAATTTGTTATCAAAAATTTTGCTAATAGTGCCTGATATCATAAAAATGAAAATATATAATCAAAATCCATATTACCTGTCCTCTTCTTTTCTTGAGATTTCCAAGTATTCAAATTCAGCTTGTTAACTAACTATAAATTTTGCAGCAAACACATACACCAATCTGTAACATGCATATATGACCAATTTCTGAAGTTTACTGAAAGTCTTTTTCTTTTCTACTTGAGGCTTATAATTCTTTTATGGTGATGATGATGATAGAGTTACTAGCTTCAGTAGAAAACATTTGGCAGTGGAACTGTTTCTTCTTTTTCTGTTCAGCATAATTCTTTTAATAGGTGAAGGATAGCTGTTGTTTTCATATGTATAATTTTTGCTAGGGTTTAAACTCAGTCACTGACATAACTGAACTAGTATGACAATATGTTTCAATAGATTATTTATTTTTATTTAGATTTCAAATGTAGGTGAATGTTTCATCTACTTAAAACATGGATGAGCAGTCATTCACTTCAATCTTATTTTTCCAATCAGTCTTAAGATGTGGAATACTTTGGTTCAGACATTTTTAGATGTGCATTGGTTGATGGATGGCCAGATGGTCATGCAGACAAAACATATATATTTTTTCCTATCATGGACTTGGTAAAAAAACATAAAATTGATATAAAAGATGACAGAAATCCAAACTGATATTTTGCAGAAATTTTAACTTGTCCTTTCCACAGTTTCAATACTTAATCCATTTTATTTCTCTAAATGACTCAGGGCTTTTATATCAATCAGATAGAAAACCTGATTTTTATTAATAACATAATTTGATTAAATCCGATCAACTGTTTCTAATTTACTGCTAGTAAAAAAAATCCAGACTAATACTGTTAATGATAATTAACCCATCTAATTTAAAACCATACTGTTGCAAGACATGAACTCATTTTAAAACATTACTTTAATGTTTTAACACCTTTATGACAAATCGCTTTATAAAATTTAATTACTGTTTCTCTGATTATTTCTAATTTATAGACTTTCTGCCATAAATGGTAGCTGAAATTTTAACCTGTGACATTAATTAATACAATATAATTCTTTACACATTTTTTCCTTCAAAAAAAAATTACAAAATTTTCTTTTACTATATGGGTAACTGTAAATTCATTTATGTAATATACAAATACATACTCTGCTATTCAAATCATTCAAAAAAATACTGGCCTATTAAAATAATCTGAATGCTTTCTACAAATTATAACATTTATAGAACAAAATAGAGAGCAGAATTTAGCAAATATAAAATAATTTTAAAGAAGAAGCAAGTCAACACTCAAAAATATGATATTAACACACTGAATAGTTTATGTCCACAGACAACTGTCTATATACTTTTAAAAAATAACTATTAAATAATTCAAGATATGTACTATTCTTTTGGGGGTTTAGTTAATACACACAAACAAACAACACAAAGATTTTCCTCATTCTTTTTCTATTTTAGGCTTTCAGGACTTGATCATGTAGGGTTTAACCTTGGGTGTCCTACAGCTTCCTTTCCCATATAAAAATGTGATGATGATTTTTTTACATTTTATTTTATGCACATTACTACAAATTTAACATAGCCTAAATTGAAATGGGCACAATTTCCCCCTCTTCTAATAAAAATCATCACACCCTTACTTTAACCTTACATAAAGATGAAATCATAATTGATAAAACAAAAATAAAATTTTTAACTACTGGCAAATGTCAGGTCCACTATATCCTTTTTATCAAGAAATTTGTCATCATGACCTATTTGAGAGATCATTGACAGATTATTTGACTGAAGGATAAGGGATCAAACTCCTTGCATTATATGTTCCCTCCCATCAGGAGTACCAAGCATGAAAGCATTCTGTCCTATTTTCTTACTAGTCTGAAATGGCACTTCATATAAATTCTGAAACATTTTGAATTGCTTTCTGGTGCATACCAGCACAAGGACATTTATCTTAAATGGATATGGTTTGGTTTTTGATTGTGTTACCCTTTTTTATTCCATGTGTTTTAAGTTATCCCTGTCTCTATTAAGGTCATCACCATTATTTATTTCCTAAGACATAATATGCAATGAGATTTCAATCAGTAAGGATTCTTGTTTTTCATAATGCAACATAACAAGAGAGAATCATGTTGATTCATTACAAGTTATATTAATAAGATTGAGCCACTGAGGAAGTTTATTCACCCACTGTCTATAATCATCTGGAATGCAGACTCTATAAAGTCTGCTCTTCCATAATATGCTTGCAGGGATTAGACTGTGGATTTTTATAGAGCTCATGACATGCTTGATGTCCTAAGTTTGAACCCATTTTTCCTGTGTCATGGATACAAAGGAAGTAGCATGATATGTCAAAATTACATCAGGTTTACCTACAGCTTGAAACTGATGGTTGGTAAGGCACCTGATAACACCCTTGGCATCAATCTTGGGTACAGAAAATGCCAAAACCAATTTAGAGAATATATCATATGCTGTTAAAATGAACATTTGTCAATTATAGGTGGGATGAATTCCATAGAAATCCAGCAGCAACAATTAGTTAGACCAGTTGGATTATGGGTTGTAAAATGCTGACAAATGACTTAGCATGATACTTGGTTTTAATACAAATTGTATAATATGTAAAGATATTGCTGATACTTCTGTGCATCTTATTCCAATAGAAGTAATCCTTTAAAAATAATGAATTTTTGGAATGCCATAATGGCCATATTTGCAATGAGCATGGGAGAACTACTTCAACTTATGCCTAAAATATTGGCCCCAAAACACCTTCCAACATGTATGGGGAGGAATTGCTCTCTCCAGATGTGAAATCTGGGAGTAAAACATAAAATAAAGAAAGGTAATGTTGTTAAAGAAAAAGGGTCTAAATCATAAACAATGAACAGGTAACAGGAGAATTAAGTGAACGTGTTGCAATGTGTATAATGGACAAGTGAAGGATAATACTGTTCCTTTTTTTTGTCTGTACTAAAAATTGATCTTGTAATTATGTAAATATGTTGTGATTTAATAAAGTGTATTACTTAAAATAAAAAAAAATAAAAAATATTTTACCAATTTACTAATAAAAATTTTAGGAATCATAATCCTCCATGAGTTAACATGATTAACCTTCATTTTATATATGAGAACATCTTTATTTAACTTATACTGAAAAAAAACTTCCTTTAGAGATTTCTTGAAGCTGTTGCTATTTATGGAATGATTCAGGATGGTGATGATTCTTCCCAACATCAGATTTTGTTTTAAATTCACAGCTAAATTATGATAATCTTTTAATGTAACTCTCTTTCTTTAATTCAACATTAATATTATTAATTTAGATATTCTCTGTATCAGGATGTTTGGGTACAAGACAAACAGGGTGACCATAAAGGGATATTCTTAATACCTTCAATGTATATGATACTGTAATTAAACTGTTGTAGGCATAGTCTCCACCTAATAAGTATTTTATTGTTTATATAACTTTTACTTAGAAATTCTAAGCTCATATGGTCTGATAAAACAAATTACTTCAGAGCCAAGCAAAAATTGCATAGCTTTTGAAATGATCATATCACTACTTGCGCTTCATTCTCTGTTATGGAGTAGTTCAGATCTGTCTCTTTTATTTGTGTACTTTACAATATAATACCTGAGATCTTTGAACTTCATCAAGCTGATATAAAACTACTCCCACACCATAGTGACTACTGTCTCTCTGTACATAAAACTTTTTACTAAAATTTGTGTAAGATAGAACAATTTACAATTTATTTCAAAAATGTTTGTTTTATTGTACTGAATTGCCTAGTATGTCCAGTGGTACACCTCCACTTTTCTGATTTTTTACCAACGAAATAAACATTGAGGGTTCTCAGCAAAGTCCTTATAAAACTTATGATAATAATTACATAAAACAAAGAAGGAGCACAGTTGATTTTTGGTTCTTGGTATTGAAAAATCCTGAATAGCAGAAATCTTTTCAGGATGGGGTTTGATACCCTGTTCACAGATTACATATCTGAGAAAAGTAATTTCTTTTGCAGCTACTGTGCATTTCACCAGGTGTATCTTGACATTATAGACTGAACATATCTCAAAGACTATCTGTAGATGTTCTAGATGCTCTGTTAGAATGTTTTAAGCAATGGCCATATACAAGGTGATCTTTTTCTTTAATGGTTTTGAAAAAATCATGTCCAAACATCTGATCAAGCCTGCACCACTAATAATGAGACCAAAAGGCATTCTTGTAAAAACATAAGTTTGACCCTGAATGCAAAAAGCTGTATATTTTTGGTCTTCATGGTGTGCGTGAATTTGCCAATAACTGGCTGTCAGATCAAAATATGAGAAAATTGACTTACATTTAAACATTATTGGGAGCTCATGAACAGGTGGAGGAATATCATGTTCAGAATATTATCTGATTCAGCATATGAGCATCAAGACATACCCTCACTGTACCATCTTTCTTTCTTATAATGACTAAAGGCTTAACATAAGCAGAGGAACATTTTTAAATAATCTTCCATCCCAACATTTGGTCTATTTGTTTTTGTACCTCTGCCTGATACTGATAAGGCACTGGATACATTTTCTGTTGAAAAGGTTCACTATCTTTTAATTTAATTTAATGGGTATATCCTCTGATTACTCCAGGAATTGTTGAAAATAGAATATTATATTTGTGCATCAGTTGGTACAGTTTTTCTCCTGTGTTTAAATTGGCAATGAAAACATAATCAATCATAAAATTAATACCAACATCAACTAGCATGCCTTGGATGCATAATAATTGACCCAAGAGTTTAGGTAATTCCATTCAAAAGGCAACTTTTCCTGTTGACATAAAAACAGTTTATTTTCAAAATCTAATTTATATTTATTTAAGATCATGAAATCTGAACTATAATGGCATCATGAACCAATCCAGGCATAATTAGGAAGACATGACCAAACCCAGGCTGGTTAACCCTAAAATTAATCCAGACCTACTTGTTAGTGAGTATAGTTCTTTTCCCATTAGCTAGAGTCACTTGTATTTGTTTAATGGGCAAGAAGGGTATACAATTATTTACATGAAGCATGTTTTGATATGCCTTTTCAGATACAATAAAGGCCTGACTACCAGAGTCAATTTAGGCATTTATACTGATCCCTTCTACCAACAATTTAAGAACAGAACAGTTATAATGGATAGGTGGTTCACCCAGTTCAAATGTCTCTAGGTAATCCATATCCAGATCAAGGGTATTTAATAACCACATATCATTGTCCCTCTTATTGTTATCATATGGCCCCATCATTGAAGAACTATTATACTAGGACCAATCTAGTTTAGTGCTGGAGTCTTACTTTGGGCATTCCCTCCTGACTTTTTTAACACTGTGGTAATTCCACTGGTAGAGGACTGATTATCTCTAGGAGTTGCCTTCTGCCCAACATTATTCCCAAAATTTTTCAAAGATTGATTAGGAGGCCTATCACCGGTAATCATTCCCATACATATAATTACCAAAATTCCTATCATTTGTCTGGGGAGTTTATGTTTGTACTGAAAGCATTATAATTACATCAGTCCTTGGTACCCTTGGGCTTAGTCTCTGAATCCTGTTCTGAAATCTTTAGAGCATGCAAAATTTTTGATGTGTCCTCTATACTGTGGCAATCAGCAGTAAGAAGAATTTGCTCAATGCTTTGGGGAAGTATATGTCAGAGTATTATTCAGGATCTGATGCTCTGAGAGAGAAAATGTAGTCAAACATTTCAGCTTAACTGCCTGCCCTTGGAAAAATTGGGTATAGCTGTCCTTGGTATCACTATACTTCTCCTGAGTAACCTGATAGTGCACCTGGTCCTGCCTATCTTCATTCCAGAAACATGATAAGATGGCACAGTGAAAATCCCCAAAGGTAGCAGGCTTATTGAACAGGCATGATTACCACCACTCATTAGCACAGGCATAAAAATGATTGCAGGCAATAGCTAAAATTATCTGTTTATTCAACCTACACACAGAAAAGCATTCTTCCAAAGTATACAAGTACTCTAAGGGATTCTTTCTGCTTTCCCCACTGAATGCCTTAATCTATCCTTCATCGGCACTGATGCTACCTATGTTTTGCTTTGAATTTATATTTGGTGAATCTTGCAACCTTATATCAAAATGATCTCTTAATTTCCTCTATTTTAGTACAAATCATCCATCTTGGGGATCATGTATACAATGACATATGCTTTCTGGTTTTCCTCTACATTCTTCAACATGATGCCTAATTCATGTTGATGCATTCTGGGTCCCTCTTCTAAAGGACTCAATTTGTTCATTTGCACTATTTTCTCCCTAAGGCTATCCATTTGTCTCCCAATTTTCTTTTCTAAGATTTTCATTAATTTGTACCCCTTCATTGACCATGCCTCTCTTAACTTCTCTAATTTCTTTCTCTAAGCTACTAAAATTGTTTTTATATTGAGTGTTTGATCTACACAGCTCAAGGTAGCTTCCTTATATGAGTCTACATTGGCTACCACCTCCTCTAATGTGATATTAATTTCTGCAGGTTATTTCAGCAATTCTTTCTATTCCTTCTGATATGGATTGGGAGATCAACCCATGGATGTCATTCCTAAATAACTCAATTTCTTTCTTATTACCTTCAATAAATTGCTCCACTTGAGTCTTTAATGCTTGCAATCCTTGACTACCATCCTGTTTAACAATTTTCATAGATTTACACACCCTTTCTATTCTATCCCTAATGATTCCTACCTAATTTTGTACTCTATATTTTATTTTTCAATAAAGCTTCCAAGGCCATGATGATTCTGCTGTTGTTTTTCATAGAGTTATCTATTTTTTAAACCTTTATTATTTTTTCTCAGACTTTCTGTACTCCTTTGATTATCTCCTCTTAAACTTTCTACACTTTTTTTTACAGATTGACCTATCTTTTGTTCTAAACTTTTTATACTTCATCTACTATCTTTTCTTAGATTGTTATTATCTTCTTTTAGATTTTTATTATCTTTTTTTAGTTTTTAAGTATCTGCATGATCATTATTTCCATCCCTGATGAGGCTTTCTTTGCTTTCTGAGTCTGGAAAACTTCTGGCTTTTCAGCTACTGTTTCAATGCTTGAGACTGCACTATTTCCACTCTCACAAGGTGCATTTCCCTCTACTTCCTCACTTCCCCTTGGAAATTTAAAAGAAACATCCCTATCCTTTCCTTCAATATAAATATTACCAATTCCAGGGATTGGGGAACTTTCCTCTTCCCTAACTTTATCAGCATTATTGTTCAATTCACTCATTTTTCTTAGAATTCTATATATTTCGTCCATGATCTCTGACCACCAAGAACCTACACATCCTTTCCTGGTCTGACTTCTACCTTTAACTTATGGACTGATTTGCTTTTCATCTTGGTTTAGCATGCATTACAAACACATATAGAAAAATATTATCCCTCATTTAGTGAATCACACAACAATAATCTATATAGTACATGTCTATAATAACTCAATATATTTATCCATTCCCTACAGATCTAACATATATTGACAGTCAACAGAATGATTAGCAGTTCACAATCATGATTTAAATAAAAGAATTCAGCTACAGCACTATAATCATACAATGCATTATGAGCACTCAGAAGACCATCCCAATTCAATCGCCTTAAGCTCCCATCCCCTTTGATAAAATGATGCAAGCTTTGTTGGAATACTCTGCTTATTTTAAGTCTTAGAGGCTAGAATATATCAAATAATGCCTTGTTCTCTCTCTTTATTGGAAACTTACTTGCCAAATATCAAAATGAGATCCTATTCATTTTAAGTCTTATGGACTATAAAATACATAGAAAAACTGTGTCTTTCTCTTTCACTTGGAGTCTTACATAGCAAATATCAAAATGATGCATTGTTTATAAAATACATAAGAAAACTATGTCTTGATCTCTCTTGGAGACTTATAAGCTGATATCATGGCAGGACTGCTGTTTACTTCTTCATGACAAATATTAGCAACTGAAAAATTGGGTTGGAGCAGTGAATGGAATTGATCAGTCACAGGTTGCATAAATACACAGCATTCTTATGGCAATATAAAACTCTACATTCATTCTCACAAACTGCAATCTAACCAACCAAACTCCAACAAACAAATATCCAATCCAGCCTCCAAAATCATAGACTTTTTACAAAATTAACTCCCCAAACACACAGGAAATTATTATCCCATAATTCACAACTATCACTATGCCTATTCCTATCTCATAGTAAATTATTCCTTAATGAACTAAATATTTCAAAATCTTATTATTAATTTCAACACTGTGTCAAGTTGTGATAAACATATATTTTAAAAATTAAAAAAAACTATCCAGTTTTATAGCTATAATCATTTTATCATCATCAATGAAAAAATTAAAACAAAATAAATATCATCATATACAATACTAAAATAAAACTATATGGCAAAGACAATTCTATTACAAAAATTAAATTTTTTCACCCAAAAAAAATCTTTTTTGAATGACACATCTCTCATCATTCTATAAACTACTTTCCTCAGGTAAATGGCATATCTCTGGCCCCTCGGTTTGGTCCCCTTTGAAACTAATTTAAAAATATAATGTGACAAAATGTAACCTGAGGCCATTCTGATTCCTTCTTATTTCAAGTACATGGTAATATATATCATGCTCCAGTTGGTCATCCACTGTACCCTGATTAAAAATGTCTCAAGTAGTACATGGTAATATCTCAAAATAAACTCCAAATAAAATGAACTCCAAGAAAAAAATGACAAAATATCGTAAACTATAAACTGATAAACTCCTAAACTCATAAAACTCATAAACTAGCCATCTCAGGTATCTGGAATATTTCAAACCCCATATGGAAGCCATTGTAACCTCAATAAACAAGTAGTAACACATTGTAACTTAAATAAATATTAAGACATTGTAACTTATGAAATAATTTCAAGTGGGTGAGTACATTTAATCCAAAAATATTTCAAAATAATAAATCTAGTGGTAATTGAACACACTTTGTTTTATCTCTTAGTTTTATATTAAGTGAATATCTAAGTGAATAACAAGTAAATATGGGGTGAATATGGTCTATCAGGATACCACTAGGTTTTCTGAACCTAGGCAATTATTCTATATCTATTTCAACTCTACCAGATTTAAACACCTTTGATACTTTATTTATAACAAAATGGAGGATTATTGGATTTTAGAACTATATTACCTTTGCACTAACATGAAGGAAAAGACAAAAACATTCTTATGCTACAGTTGTGCATATAAAATTCATAAGACTAAAATTATCAATTAGATTTTAATAGTATAAATGCATTTCAATATTTTCATGGGTTTTGCTAGCTCCTATCAAACACTATCAATGTATGGTGGCAATTCTCTCATCCTTGAATGATGTGGATGATCGGAATGATGGTTATTATATTATAATAACTCACAAATGATAACCAAATACATTGAAAATTATTATTTATCTATGGCCATTAAACACAGGTCTCTAGATCAGTATTTTAAAATATTTGATGAAGATGATGGTACTTACAGCTACAGCTTTACAACTAATGCCTAACATAAAATTTAACTTTTATAAATTCATAATTATTGGCTTAACTTTAGTATATCGAAATTAGAACTTCACCATTAATATTCAACAGTGATGATGAATGTTCATAATTAATAAAGCAACAATACTCTTAATAAAAATATTTGTCTCTTTTAATAAAACAAATTAACATTTATTACTGAACTATTAAAATATACATACTATTTAAAAACTGAAATGAATATTTATATAACTAACAATTATGAGTTATTTATATTGAAATTATTAATATTAAATTCTTCCCCCTTTCCCATTAATGACAGTATTCAATGTTTATCATATTATAAAGTACATCAATTTGGATAATAAATTACTAAAACTTTATATTCACAAGAAAAATATTTCATTAAAAAAATAAACACTATTTGTGCACACATTCTTATGATTTTATAAATCTAAAAATAACATATAAAATAAAATGTTTAATTAGAAAAAGGGTCAGTTAGATTCTGAAAAGTAAAACATTAACAGAAACAAGTTTTAAATTACTTCTCTACATTTCCAAGCTATGGAGGTCACTAATCATTATTTCAAATTTCATAATCTAACTTTTTTAAAGCTATATTTATATTACTTTCAACTCAAGGTTTGTAATTTCTTTATGGTAATGATGATGATGAAGTTACTTGCTTCAGTAAGAACTATTTGGCACTGGAACTGTTTATTTGTTTCCTGTTCAGCATAATTTTTTAATAGATTTAGATATTTGTGGTTTTCATATAATTTTTCTGGGGTTTAAACTCAGTCACTGGCATAACTTAACTAGCATGGTTTAACACTTTTCAGTAGATTAATTATTTTCATTTAGCTTTCATATGCAGGTGAATATTTCTTCTATTTAAAACATGGATGAGCAGTCAATCACTTCAATCTTATTTTTCACAATCAATCACAAGATGTGGAATACTTTTGGTTCAGACATTTTCAGATGTGCATTAGATGATGGAAGGTTGAATTGCAGCACAGACAAAACATATACATTTTAGCCTGCTATGGGCTTGTAAAAAAAAACTTTCAAAAAAAATTATATAAAAGAAAATGACAGAAATTCAAACTGATATCTTGCAGAACTTTAATGTGTCATTTCCACAGTTTCAATATTTTATCTATCTTTTTTTTCTCTATGTGACTGAGGGCTTTTATATCAATCAGATAGAAAACCTGATTTTATTAATAAAATAATTTGATTAAAACTGAAGATCTGTTTCAAATTTACTGCTAGTAAAAAAATTCAGACTAATAACTTTAATGATAATTAAGCTTTCTAATTTAAAACTGATCATCTGTTTCAAATTTACTGTTGCAATAAACTCAAATTAATAGATTTCTTCATAATTAACATGAACTGGTCTAAAAAAATCCATTACTTTAATGTTTTCAACACCTTTATGACAAACCTCCTTATAAAATGTAATTACTGTTTCTCTTATTATCTCTGATTTACAGACATTCAGCAAAAATGTTAGGTGAAATTTTATCATGTGAGTTTAATTGATACAATATAATTCTTTACACATTTTCTCCTTCAAAAAAAGATTTTGGCAGAATTTTATTTTACTATATGTGTAACTGTAAACTCATTTATGTAATATACTTGCACACACTCTGCCATTCAAATCATTCAGAAAAAAAATTGGCCTATTAAAAATAATCTGAATGCTTTCTACAAAGTATAATTCAATATTCAAAATTAAATTATTAGAACTACTAAACCTAAATTACAGTTATAAAACAAAATAGAGAGCAGAGTTTAGCAAGTATAGGTTAATTTTGAAGAAGAAAGTTAACACTCAAAAAAATATGAAAATAACAAACAGAATAGTTTGTGTCCACAGACAAATGTCTATTTGTGTTTTAATCCTAACTTTTAAAAAAAATAACTCTTAAATTTTTCGAGGTATGTACTATTTCTTTTGGGGTTTTGTTAATACACATAAACAAACAGCACAAAGATTTCCCCCACTCTTCTTCTGTCTTAGGTTTTTGGGACTTGATTCTGTAGGGTTTAAACTTGAGTGCCATGCAGCTTCCATTCCCATATAAAAATGTGATGATTTTTTTTGCATTTTATTTTATGCACATTACTACAAATATATCCCACAGGCTAAATTGAAATGGGCACAATATATATAAAAGACATATTTTGCAGGTTCATCCATGTTAAAAAATTTAAATATTGATATACTGATATTTCATATTGATCCCACAAGTCATCTACTGGGTGATAAAAGATATAAATATGGTTGTAGAAGTGCTACAATCACTAATTTGGAAAAAATGTTAAAGTTCCATCAATAGCAAAAATGTTAAATTGAGAATGCTTTTTAAAAACATATTTCCAAATAGAAGGAAGTTTGCTTGTATCATCTTGCTTATTGATACAATCTGGCCTTTTAAGTATCTCAATGGCTTCTTTAATTTTGCACTGGTAGAGATTATCACATCTGCATATGATTCTGTTACTAGAAAAATCAATTTTAATGACCTGAATCTATAGTAAGGAGTGAGAGTGCTGATGATGAGAGTTGTTTAACTACATTATCATGCTCATCTCTCATAACACTGATGTGATGATTACTCATACCTATGTAAGATGCTTTACATTTTTCACATGAGATTCAAGAGCGATTAAATCCTTAGGCTTGGTTATTATATTGCTGATATTTTTATGAGTAGAAAACACTGTATTTATATTATAGTGTTTTAATATACATCCAATACTGACTGTAGTTACTTTTACATATGGAATACAGGTATTTGTAAACTATTCACTGTACAGCCTGTGTTGGCACTGTTTCTGTCTAAAAACAGAATTATACCGCTTTTGTGGCCAAACCTATGGCTAATATACGAGTGATCGTATGTAGTGGTTATAAAATGCAGCCAATTCTTCTGCATTCAATAACACTACATCTACTAACAATACTATGATCATATAGTTTGCCATTGATTTCATTGTGGGTTTAATTCCTATGCATATTGACAAAATTTGTATTGTCACTAGAATTTAAGATGAGAGTGTGAGAATTGACATCTTTTTCAAGTGTTTATTTATTGATGTTTATGATTTTCTGAATTTCCCAACTGAAAGATATTTGTGGACTAGTAATTATCAGCGTATTCTTTATATTTGTGTAATTTTTTTTTTTGCTAATTTTGTTTTTTTTTATAGATGAAGCAAAAAAAAATATGTCAATTTCTCTGGCAGATGCTTGTAGTTGTCTGTGAAAAAATACCGTTTTTGTCATGACTCGGATGAGAGTTAAAAAAGAATAACAAAATGTCTTCCATGTTATTACATTTGTGGGATGTTAAGTATACTTTAAAAATGAACCCGACCTAATTTTTGTCATTAAAAAGAAAAAAAAATAATACCAACATTTTATTTGTTATGAAAACAAAAAATCTTTAACAAACTTGTACAACTCTTAAAAAAGATAAATAAATAAATCCACAGATGTAACAAAACCGGTTAACCTACATATGTTTTTGTTAAAAAAACAATACTGCGATTGACTTTTTTTGTTGTTTTTGACGTTTTATTTGTTATTATTAAAAAAAAAAAATCAACCCCCCCACCAAAAAAAACATATTTATAAATGTAAGTGGAAAAAAAAGTCCCGTTTTATTTATTATTACTGTATTAAAAATACAAAAAAATCAAAAGCCCATTTTATTTGTTATTAATAAACGAACAAAAAAAATCAAAACCCCGTTTTATTTGTTATTATTAAAAAGACAAAAAAATCAAAACCCTGTTTTATTTGTTATTATTAAAAAAACAAAAAATCAAAACCCGCCGTTTATATAAATGTAAGAGAAAAAAACCATATTTATAAATCTAAGAGGAAAAGGCCCAGTAATGTTATATTGCAATGTTTTTACACACAAACAGCGCCAACACATGCTATACAGTGAATAGTTTATAAATACTGGAATACAAATCCTAATAGCTGATTTATCATCTTTTTGTTTCCTATTATGTACATTTAAGGTTTGAAATAGGGCTCTTTTAATAAATTTATAATTATAAATATTTGCTAATAAAACATTATTAATATGATATATTTTGTCTTTCAGATGTGACTTATCTGAAATGTTAATTGCTCTATATAAGAGTTTTGGCTGCAGAAACTATCAGAGTTGGGTGATGATGAGAATGTAAATATCTGTCTGGGTGTGTATCATTTCGATAAATTAAAAAAGATAAACTATTTGGTGTTCTGGTGACTAGGACATCAAGAAATAGGAATTTTTCTTCAGACTCTGTCTCCATTGTAAATTTAATATGAGAATGCATATTATTTAAATGTATGAAAAAATCATCTAATTTATTTTTTCCATGTTGCCATATGACAAAAGTTTCATCTATGTATCTGAGCCAAATGATAGGTTTTAACAATGATGATTCTAAAGCATAAATGTTTATATTTTCCATGAATAAATCAGCTATTACTCCTGAGATAGGTGAGCCCATAGGAGTACCAAAAACTTGTTTGTAATGCTGTCTATTGTATACAAAATATATGTTCAAGAGACAATGTTTAATCAAAGCAATAATATGGTTTGGTAAATTGCAATGTTGTGAAATTACATTAAAAACATTATCAATTGGAATGTTAGTTAGTATTGATATGTTTCTTTCTCTACCAATGTAAGGCAGTATAAATCTTTAGGAGTGTGTACAAATTATAGGTAATATTAATTATGTTTGTAATAATTCGAAATATCAATAAGTTGATATAAAAATGAGAAAACATACCTGAATTATGATTATACTCTTGTTTATGGACTGTAAAAAAATACAATTTAAAAATGTAAAAACATTAAACAACATATGTATTCAATAGTCATAAATAAATAAATAAATAAATAAAGTATATATATATAGAGAGAGATCATTTATAAGTAGTTAGTATAATTATATAAATAAAAAGATTAAGAAATAGACAGATAGATAATCAAATAGATCAAGTACATATAATGTATAAAAAATAGCCTGTTTTCTTTTTTGAAAAAGCTATTGGTTTGTAACATTTACCAATCAAGAATATGCATAATATTTCCAAAACAGTGAATCTTTTAAATATTGCAAAAATGTCATTTAAAAACTCACAAACATTTGCACAAATGTTATACATTATTTAACAATTTGGGTTATTTGAATAGGTATATTATTAATTTAGAATTTGATAGTTTTAAGTAAATTTATTGTCTCTCAAATTAATCAGTTTGCATGATATGGCTATTTAAAATAAAACTGTTCTACATGGTTATTGTGCAAAAGGGAAAAACAAAAACAAAAAAACATTCTGTTTAATGACATTTTTATCAATCAACAAATTAAATTTTTCAATAATTTAAATGATTATTTGCCTCATTTCATATACTTATTGTTATATCTTGGCCAATATTTAATCTCATACTCCCTTGTTTTACTATAAAACTTAAATAAGAAAGAAGTTTTTAAACTACTAAACATGGTGGAATTTTTTTCAAAAACAATGAAGTTTACATGTGTTTTAATGCTATATAATATTATGTTTCTATTTTTAACTATGGTTTTTCTCCATTTTTATTGTCTATTCAGTAAATATTTTCTTTTAATTACAGTTAGTTTGAAAGAATTATGTCTCTACTATTAATATACAGTTATCACAATTAAACACTACATTTTAAAAAAATAAAACATAAAATTTGCACATCAGTCCTTTTAATAAAACAAAATTCTTTTTAAATTTTTGATATAACAGAATTTTTTTTTTCAGTTGTTGAGCTAAACCTAAATACTGCAAACTTAATCTGACCACATTAAAAGGATCTTTGCTTTTACTAATGCATGCCCATATAAATGATTTGAGAGTTAGATTATTATTTAAAGGAAAGGTATCATAAAAGATTAAAAAATTTTAGACCAATAGTGGTAACATCATTTTTATATAAAGTTTTTTTCATATATTGTGGCTTGAAGAGTTCCAAAATGCATGGAAAAAATAGTGTAGTGGGAGAAATGCAAGGAGTTTTTAGTACAGATAGGCATATATGAAATAGTTTATTTGTAGTTAAACAACTTATGAATATGAGTAGGAATTCAGATAGACTATTATATATGAGTTTTATATAGAGAGAGAAGTCATTTGATAGGGTAAATAGAAATAAATTATGGGTAAGTTTAGCTAATTTTGGAATGGATGAAGCCTTAGTGAATATTATTAAGCTATTATATGAAAATAATTATAATAAATATCAATTGGGGAAAATACAGTCAGTTAAAGGTAAAAATTGGACAGCATTAAGGCACAGATGCCCTATGCCATCTAATTTGCTTTTGTTGTATTTGAGTGAAACGTAAAGAGCAATAGAAAGACTAAAAAGATGGATAGAGAAATTAGTAATAAGTGGTAAAGGAGAATATATTTTTGTTGGGCTTTTTAATGCAAATAATATCTTTTTGTGTACAGAAAGCTGCAGAAAGGAGGTTGCTATTAACTGAAAGGAGACCCTTTGATTCCTCTTGGAGGCCTTAAAGGAACCGAGCAGGGCAAATTCCTAATGTCCATTCCATACATTCTTGTCGTTGCAGCTGTTATTACTATGTGATTATTCATATAGTATACAAACATGGATGGGCTGCTCACCAACACACATTAGCCAGCATGGTGAGTTTATTGGCTTTTTACCTCTGAGTTTAAGATCGAGAAACACCATGGTTTTTCTTCTCAGTACCTGATAAGGCAGAATGAATGTTTGTGTAAATGATAAATATTTTCCCAATACATATATACAATTGTGACAGACAAAAATAAAGTGTGGCCCTTATTCCCAGGAGGCTGTAAAGTTACCAACCAAGGCAGCGGTTGGTGGCCGAAGTCGGAGGGTGCTAAGAATCCCCTGATTGCGGAACCAGGCTGCCATTTGATGATGACTTTTTATTTAGGTACTTACAACTGCAGATCACTTTCAAGTAAAGGAAGATTGCAAGAATTAGAAGAAGAACTCTCTTATATTAAATGGGACATTATTGGACTTTGTGAAGTTAGAAGAAAAGGTGAAGAGACAATTGATTTAAAAAGTGGACATATACTCTATTATAAAGGCACACATATTGGAAATACAAGTGGAGTAGGATTCATTATAAATAAAAAGTGGAAGAACAATATTGTGGAGATTGATGGTGTACCGGACAGAGTGGCAAGATTAGTTATACAACTTAATAGCAGATACCAAATGCAGATAATTCAGGTTTATGCCCCAACAAATTCTCATAGTGATGAAGTAGTAGAAGATTTTTATATGGATGTACAAAAGGCTTTTGATCAGAGTAAACAACATTTTAAAATTGTTATGGAAGACTTTAATGCTAGAATTGGTAAACCAATGAAAGATGAAAGTGCTGTAGGTTATTTTGGTTATGGTAATAAATGTATGGTAATAAATGAGAGAGGACATAGACTTGTGGAGTTTGCAGAAAAAAAAAAATTTTATATTATGAATTTTTTTTTTGAGAAAAATGTTAAAAGGAAATGGACATGGAAGCATCCAAATGAAGGTACAGCAGAATTGGATTATATTTTGACTAACAGGAAATACATATTTCAAGATTGTAACGTTCTTAATAAATTTAACACAGGAAATGATCATCGATTAGTAAGGTGTAAGATACGTGTTAATGTGAAACTAGAGAGACAAAAATTATTAAGAAAAACAATATTTACAGTTGATATTCCTAATCTTCAGAAACATTCTAATGAATTTAAATTAGAACTTACAAATCGGTTTCAAGTATTAGTAGATTTTGAACATGATTCAGATTTGAATGAAATTAATATGAAAATAACTGATACACTTTTAAAAACTGTAACAAAAATAGCTGGTAGAAAAAAGCATCAATTGACCAATAAAATTTCTACTGAGACTAAAGAATTTATGAAGAAAAGAAGGAATATGAAGATATACAAAAATGATGCATTAAAAAGAATTGAATATCTCGAATTTTGTAAAATGGTGTGGAAAAGAGTTGAAAATGATATAAGAAAGTATAACTGTGAACTAGCAAGGAAAGCTGTAGAAGAAAATAAAAGTCTTAAGAATGTAAAACAACATATTGGTATTGATATGAAATTTATATCTACAATAAGAAAAAAATAGGGAATTGTTACTAAAAAGAGAGATGACATCATGAAATTGGTAGAAGATTTTTATCAAGAATTATATAGTAATAAAGAACAAGTACCACCTATATCTATTACATCTTCCGAATTGCCCAGAATTTTAAATGAAGAAGTGAGATACGCAATTAAATGTATGAAGAAAGGAAAGGCTCCAGGTAATGATGGAATTATAATTGATATATTAAAAGAATCAGGTGAAGAAATAGAAAAAATTTTAGCAAAGTTATATACCAAATGTCTAAATGATAAAGATGTACTGGATGATTGGAAGAATGCAGTAATAATATTAATATTTAAAAAAGGTGATAAAGAAGATATTAGAAATTACAGACCTATCAGCCTTTTATCAGTTTTATATAAAAATTTTACCAAGATAATTACAACTCGTCTACAGAGAACATTAGATTTCCACCAACCAAGAGAACAAGCTGGATTTAAAAGTGGTTTTAGTACAGTAGATCATATCCAGGTGTTGAGAGAAGTTATAGAAAGGACGAATGAATATGAGTTGTCATTATGTTTTGGATTTGTAGATTATGAAAAGGCATTTGATTCTATAAATATTTCTTCAGTGATTAAAGCATTGGATCATCAAGGTATAGATCCAGGATATTGTCATATTTTAAAGAATATTTATAAAAATGCAACAGCAACAATTATATTACATAATGATACTGGGAAAGTCAACATTGAGAAAGATGTAAGACAAGGTGACTCCATATCTCCAAAACTTTTTACAGCATCTGAAAGAAGTATTTTGTGGATTAAAATGGGAAACTAAAGGAGTGAAAGTAAATGGAGATTATTTAAGTCATTTAGATTTTGCAGGTGATGTAGTTGTTTTTGCAAATAATGCTTCAGAGCTGCAGGATATGTTGCAGGAATTATCAGATGAAAGTAGGAAAGTAAGACTAAAGTGTAAGCCCCCGCGCGTGACCGTGTCAACCACCACTACCTTCGCTACTCCTTGCTTGACGATTCTTTTTTTTTTGTTGGCACCCGCTGTGTTCTTCCGTCCGGGGATTACATGATGTTCTGTGACGATAATTTCTAACACCTATACACGTACGCTTTATTTATTTTATACATAGATTCGAATCGAATCCCAGTAATAGGCGCCAGGAGAACTTTTAGAAGAGTCCGCCACGTATGTGCATAAGCCCACTCAATTATATCACAAAACATGCCCGTGCCTCGCTCCAGTCGGAAACATGAAACGAACACAGCCACAATTACCCTTCACACTACCTCCGTTATTATAATCATAGAAAGGCCCGCCCTACATCCCACAGAACAAATTAATCCAACTTAACTTTAGTCAAAAAAAAGCATCACGACATAAGCATAAAATCAATAAAATCCCACCCCCAAAATATCAACTACATTCATTTTCATACAAATAAATTTACGCTAAAGCATTCATTCCGACATATATAAATTTATGTTGAAATTCCAAGCAATTAAATAACAAAAAAAATTAGCTACATAAATATTTATTTAATCTGTTTAATAATGATTAACGCAGGTATGTGATCGGCAAGCCGAGACAATTAACGGTAAACTTCAAATTACTTTGCACATATTATTTCAGACTGTTGATCAGTCGGCAAATTTATTAGGTAAAAAAATTCTCGAACTGTTCATAAATGATTAATATTAATTATACTGTTTTAGATTAATGTCTTTCTAATAGTTCTGGATATAAAAGTTATTTCTTTAAGTGCACAATTGAATATAACAAATTTTACGATAGCTACCTGTGAAATGTAGAACGACTGTAATGGGATCCTGAGCGAAGATTATTCTTTAATGATGTATTCCGGCGATTTGCGCGGTCTCCAAGCGAGCGTGGTCCTAATATGAGGTTCTCCGGTGGTATGAGCATCTTGATGGCAATCAGCTGGACTGGACGCGGAGGTCCGGCGGTCAAGCCGCGAATTCTATATTCAGCAACGCATGGCAGTTAGATTCATAACGTCTAATAAAATCAAGTCTCTTAATAATCTCTCAAAAAAAAAAGCACAAAACTGTCCTCTGAAAACGCTGTTCGGCCTTTTTGATCTTTGCCTTCACGCCCTCACACCTTGAATTTTTCTCCTCCAATCAATCCCATGCACCTGTGAGTCCCTTTATTTGATAAGTCCATCGCGTGTCAGCTCAACTCCGAGATTTCTGGGATTGTTGACATTAGTTTGGAATTTAACCGTTTTTCTTAGGTATTGTTTCTCTGGGGACAGAAATCTGAGTCGTACAATAGCGGTGTACACTTTCTCACACCTCTGTTTCTAATTTTGGCTTGTTTTATCTCGGCGTACCAGCACATATCCTGCCTATTGTTTCAATTTCTACTTTTACATTTACTAATTACGTTTGTACAAATTAATCTTAGATTGCTCGGAATTTCAGAACATATTGCTAATTAATTTAAATTATTTTATAAAAGTTAAACTTGCATTCAATCATTCTTCTTTAATTGATCAAAAATAAATAACAAAAAACTACAACGACGGATTATAGATTTATTCTTAGCGCACACACACAAAATAATAAAATAACAACAATTTTTACTCTTTTTTTCAATAAATCTGACAGGTCCTCTTATATAGCTGCGATCGGCTTTTAGAAACGACTGTTCTTCGCTTATTATTAAAGCAAGACCGCTTTTATAAAAGTTTTGTCCCTGTCAGTTATTTCGTCAATTGATTATAGTTGAATATACCCCCATACGCCTGGGTTTGAATACCATGTAACGCTATTCCGTTACATATCTCCCCGCCCGGTGTAGAGTAAAATCCGATGTTGCGGGTTTTAGCTCTGAGAATGAGCGAAGTTATTCGGCCCTCGTCAGTGCCCTGTCATTGAATGTTCCCTTCCCTTACTCATCATTTTTTTTTCTTTTTGTGCAGCGTCCAACGAATCGCCCCCACGTCCTCCTTTCCTTTGTGCGATACGGGTCCCATTATGGCGGCTTTCCCGTCCGTTCGTCTGCGGCTCCGCCTTCCCTTAAAATTTGGATCCGGTGCTCTGCAGTCAGACTTCCCTTTACAACGACTATTAACGGAGAAAAGACAATAAAACTATTTGGTAATCTAGGGTCTGTCACGATTGACGACAATGGCCAATTGGTTCCGTGCATCCCTGACAGGAGGTATGGGGATGGACCTTTCCGAAGTCCCCGATACAGAACATGATCGATCTCGATCTACGATTTTGGAAAGTCTGGACCGCCCAGCAATAACAACGTTTGGGAAGTGAGCTAGCACGAACTCTAACGAAATGTTTTACATGATTCTCCGCACTTAGGTTGGGCCCGTCATGTGCCAGCCGTCTCCCGGACTTACAAGGTACTCTCAGGTCGACCCACCAACACGTTGGCTCTATAGGCTATAGGCTGCTTTGCGAGCGTTTGATCTGTTTGTTTTTCTATGTTATACCCAAGGCTGGGGTTGGTCATCCCCCCTTTTCCCTCCGTTTTTTTTTTTTTCCCTTTCCAATATCATATTCCGATTCTTGTCATAGGTCATACCCGGTTCGTGGCATCTATTTCCCATTCGAATTCCCTTTAACATTTGTCCTTCTGATATCCCTAGTCGTAAACTAATTTTCCCTCCGTCCTATGGGTTAGTATCGGTCCGGTGGTACTCGTTTTCTGGGTTGTTCATTCTTGTACCCCTCCATCGTCCCTCCTGTTCCCTCTTCTAGTTCAAATTTTGCGACCATCTCCCCCATTTCATGGATCCCTTTGCAATCGCTTCCCAGCATCATGTGTCTGAGGGTGGTCGGCATATTGTGTCTTATTATGGAGATGATCTGCATCTCTGTCATAGGGTACGCAGGCAATTGTTGAAGGCTCGCCACCTGCCTATAATAAAATTGAGTGGCCGTCTCATTGGGCCTTCCCCCATATTTCTCCCGGGTGATTCGAAAATACGTCTTCTCCTGGCGTGCCGTGTTCCAGAAACACCGTAAGACTTCTTCCTTGTACTCCTCATATGACCGGGGTTTAAACTCCAGTGTCCTCCAGCAGTCTCTCGCTGGACCCTGTAGGTAGCCGCTGGCAATATTTACTCGGTCAGGTTCTCTCTCCGTAGGTTCTCGAAACAGATTCCTGACGCTTTCGAGGTGGTCCATCGGGTTTTCGTTCATCCCGGCCCGGAATATCTCTATCTTCATCTGTCTCTCCGCCCATACATGACTTGTGTCCCGTGGCGACATCTGCCTTTCCCATCTCTTCTCCATCTCTTCCATCCTTCTACTCATATTCCCATGCCCCAGGTCTGCTTCAATCCTTTGGATCCTCTGTCCCCACTCTCCCATTGTCTCACGGACTTCGTCCTGGTGTTGTCTAATTTCATGACACACCTCCTCCGTCTGCCTGATGGCTTCCTTCATCACATCTTGACGTCTCTCGCCCTTTCCTACGTCATCCGTTAGGACCTCAACCTTCTCCTTTAGCTCACTCAGGTCTGCCTTCGTCCTATCCGTCTCCATCGCATTCTGATTTATCTCTTCCTTAACTTGGGTTAAACTACTCTCTTCCCCTTTGTTCTCTTCTGGCTTCCTTTCCTTTCCCCCGAGTAGTTGCCTTATCTCCTCTTTGAACTCTTCCCTCTCTCTTCTCCGCTCTTCTCTATCTTCCCTCATTTCGGCCATCATTTGCGTCATCATTCTTATTAAGATTTTAATATCCCCTTCCTTCTGCGTGTCCTGTTTTTTAAATTGGATGGGACTCTCTCCCGTCTGTTCCCACATGCTTTCATTTGTATTGTCTTCCATTGATTAATATTTAGTTTATCTTTGGCTATAATAATCCACGACTCGTCACCTACTACTCCGCGGGTCCCCCTGACTGTTTTATCCTATCCTTCGATGCTCATTGCCCTTCAAAATTCCCACAGCTCCTATCCTTCCTTCAATTTGGTTCCTCACGCTCAGATTATCCCAGGTCCCACTGTTCCCTTCATTTATATACGGTAGCCCTCGGTTATATTCACGGTTATACTTTACTTAACTCTTATATATATCTTTTTTTTTTCTGTGGTCATCTACATATCCGTGTTGTTTATACGCAACGTCCCTTTTATTTTTTTAAGTAACACGAAAACTAACAAGATCCCAGATACAGTTCGTTCCCCTTTCAAGAATACACTAATATCAATGATTTTCCTTTCCTTCTTTTTTTTTTTTTCGATTAAAATTATTTGCAGTTGTCTTATTAGTATAGAAATTAATTTACGAGTTGCTTCCTTTGATACACGATATTTCCTCCACGGAATCCCGCTATTCCACAGCTTTCTACAAATATCAGTTATATCCGGCCGCTTGATTATTTTGTTAATACTACAAGAACTAAATCCCCTTCCCACTCTCTCAAGCAATATTTACTAGTTTTTTTTTTTTTTTTTCCACGATAATTCCGAAAATTTTCCCCCTGCTTTAGTAGACAATTTGTTCCGTTATTTCGAGCGCCCTCTTTTTAGATTTGCTTTCGTTGTTATTAACGTCAGCTGTACTCACGTCGGTTCTGCCCTTTGAAACAACAGTTTCGCCGCACGTTGACGCGCCAAATGTATCCCCCCCGTGACCGTGTCAACCACCACTACCTTCGCTACTCCTTGCTTGACGATTCTTTTTTTTTGTTGGCACCCGCTGTGTTCTTCCGTCCAGGGATTACATGATGTTCTGTGACGATAATTTCTAACACCTATACACGTACGCTTTATTTATTTTATACATAGATTCGAATCGAATCCCAGTAATAGGCGCCAGGAGAACTTTTAGAAGAGTCCGCCACGTATGTGCATAAGCCCACTCAATTATATCACAAAACATGCCCGTGCCTCGCTCCAGTCGGAAACATGAAACGAACACAGCCACAATTACCCTTCACACTACCTCCGTTATTATAATCATAGAAAGGCCCGCCCTACATCCCACAGAACAAATTAATCCAACTTAACTTTAGTCAAAAAAAGCATCACGACATAAGCATAAAATCAATAAAATCCCACCCCCAAAATATCAACTACATTCATTTTCATACAAATAAATTTACGCTAAAGCATTCATTCCGACATATATAAATTTATGTTGAAATTCCAAGCAATTAAATAACAAAAAAAATTAGCTACATAAATATTTATTTAATCTGTTTAATAATGATTAACGCAGGTATGTGATCGGCAAGCCGAGACAATTAACGGTAAACTTCAAATTACTTTGCACATATTATTTCAGACTGTTGATCAGTCGGCAAATTTATTAGGTAAAAAAATTCTCGAACTGTTCATAAATGATTAATATTAATTATACTGTTTTAGATTAATGTCTTTCTAATAGTTCTGGATATAAAAGTTATTTCTTTAAGTGCACAATTGAATATAACAAATTTTACGATAGCTACCTGTGAAATGTAGAACGACTGTAATGGGATCCTGAGCGAAGATTATTCTTTAATGATGTATTCCGGCGATTTGCGCGGTCTCCAAGCGAGCGTGGTCCTAATATGAGGTTCTCCGGTGGTATGAGCATCTTGATGGCAATCAGCTGGACTGGACGCGGAGGTCCGGCGGTCAAGCCGCGAATTCTATATTCAGCAACGCATGGCAGTTAGATTCATAACGTCTAATAAAATCAAGTCTCTTAATAATCTCTCAAAAAAAAAGCACAAACTGTCTCTGAAAACGCTGTTCGGCCTTTTTGATCTTTGCCTTCACGCCCTCACACCTTGAATTTTTCTCCTCCAATCAATCCCATGCACCTGTGAGTCCCTTTATTTGATAAGTCCATCGCGTGTCAGCTCAACTCCGAGATTTCTGGGATTGTTGACATTAGTTTGGAATTTAACCGTTTTTCTTAGGTATTGTTTCTCTGGGGACAGAAATCTGAGTCGTACAATAGCGGTGTACACTTTCTCACACCTCTGTTTCTAATTTTGGCTTGTTTTATCTCGGCGTACCAGCACATATCCTGCCTATTGTTTCAATTTCTACTTTTACATTTACTAATTACGTTTGTACAAATTAATCTTAGATTGCTCGGAATTTCAGAACATATTGCTAATTAATTTAAATTATTTTATAAAAGTTAAACTTGCATTCAATCATTCTTCTTTAATTGATCAAAAATAAATAACAAAAAACTACAACGACGGATTATAGATTTATTCTTAGCGCACACACACAAAATAATAAAATAACAACAATTTTTACTCTTTTTTTCAATAAATCTGACAGGTCCTCTTATATAGCTGCGATCGGCTTTTAGAAACGACTGTTCTTCGCTTATTATTAAAGCAAGACCGCTTTTATAAAAGTTTTGTCCCTGTCAGTTATTTCGTCAATTGATTATAGTTGAATATACCCCCATACGCCTGGGTTTGAATACCATGTAACGCTATTCCATTACAAAAGATAAATGTTAAAAAGACTAAAGTAATGTTTAATCGATTTGCTCAAAATATGAAAATAAAGATTGATTATGATGAATTAGAAAAAGTTAACAGTTACAAATACCTTGGTCAGATTATTAATACAGATGGAAACATAATGGAAGAAATTAATCATAGAATTAAACTTGGTTGGAGTGCTTTTTGTAGAAATAACTTGATACTAAAAGGAAATATGCCTATGTGTTTGAAAAGGAAGGTGTTTAACAAATGTGTTTTACCTGTTCTTACTTATGGATCTGAGACTTGGAAACTTAATAGAAGAGCAATGCAGAGACTTCAGACCATTCAAAGAAGTATGGAGAGATGCATGTTGAGAGTAACAAGAAGAGATCGAAAATGCAATGTATGGGTAAGAGAACAAACAGGTGTTACTGACCTCATTGAAAAAATTAAAAAGATTGGAGTTGGGCTGGACATATTGCTAGAAGAGATGATAATAGATGGACAATTGAAATTTTAAACTGGATTCCAAGAGATTATAAAAGACCCAGAAAGAGACCACATGTGAGATGAATGGATAAAATAAGAAAGTGTGCAGGGTTAATGTGGAGAAGAGAAGCTAAAGATTGGAAAAGATGGATTAAACTTTGAGAGACCTTCATCCTGCAGTGGATTGATAATGGTTGATGATGATGATGATGACAGAAAGAAGAGAAGATATGGAAGTTATGCTGAGGACATGCACAAAAGTGGGTAAAGAGATGGTGATTAAATTTAGTGAAGAAAAATCGAATATAATTATGGTTAATATTAGGGGAAAATGAAGAATGTTTATTGGGGATATATGTTTAAGTGTGATGTGTAGATGTGGTTATTTAAGAATCATCTTAAGTAATGAGAAAAGTTGCTTGGATGAATGGAGAAAAAATTGATAAACGAAGCATGGAAAAGAAAGGAATTGATAAAAAAAAATAACAGTATTTTTATATAATAATAGCTAATTTTATATTTTATCTTGTGGTAAACAATAAACATTTTCAATTCTAAAGTAAAATTTTAAAGCAATTTTTTAAACTTTATTAACAAGAAAACTCATAAGCATACAGGTTCAAATATTTACATGTCACTTGACTTTTTAAATTCAAACATAATCTGTATCAATTTCCATCTAAGAATAAAATAAATGTTTAATTGCAAATTATTATATAAAAAATAATATAATAATATAATATAAAATAATAATTTTGATATTATAAAATTAAATACACATTTCTCCAGCACAAATACTTCTTGTTTAAAGAAATAATTTTAAATACAATTATTATATATAATTTTCATTTAAAAATATATCATTTATTTAAGTGTATGTTATTACTTTTAAAATTCAGCTTTTAATACTTAGTTAAAAGAATTATTAATACACTATTTTATTATGGCCAGCATTTCCAATCATATAAAATTACACCATTTAGCTTTATTTAACCGTTTGTAATATATATTTAGCAGAGTTTTATGTATTAGATATTCTCATTTTACTTTAACAAAGTTTTTAAAAAGATTGTCAGCATAACATAGTAATCATCAACGATTATCAATCCACTGCAGAATGAAGGTCTCTCCAACTTTAATCCATTTTCTCCGATATGTCTTGGAATCCAGTTTAAAATTTCAATTGTACATATATTATCACCTCTTATAGCAATATGTCCAGCCCAACTCCACTTCGATTTTTTGATTTTTTTCAATGAGGTCAGTAACACCTGTTTGTTCTCTTACCCATACATTGGGTTTTTGATTTGTTGTTACTCCCAACAAACATCTATCTCTCTATACTTCTTTGAGTAGTCTGAAGTCTCTGTATTGCTCTTTTATTAAATGTCCAAGTCTCAGATGCATAAATAAGAACTGGTTAAACACAATTGTTAAAAAACTTCCTTTTCAAACTCATAGACATATTTCCTTTTAGTATCAAGTTATTTCTACCAAAAGCACCCCAACCAAGTTTAATTCTATGATTAATTTCCTCCATTATGTTTCCATATGTATTAATAATCTGTCCAAGATATTTGTGACTGTTAAATTTTTCTAATTCATCTTAATAAATCATTATTTTCATATTTTGAGCAAATCGATTAAATATTACTTTAGTCTTTTTAAAATTTATCTTTAGTCCTACTTTCCTACTTTCATCTGATAACTCCTGCAACATTTCCTGCAGCTCTGAAGCATTATTTTCAAAGACAACTAAATCATCTGCGCAATCTAAATGACTTAAAAGATCTCCATTTACTTTCACTCCTTTAGCTTCCCATTTTAACTGACAAAATACTTCTTGCAGTACTGCTGTAAAAAATTTTGGAGATGTGGAGTCACTTTATCTTACACCTTTCTCATTGTTGACCTTCCCAGTATCATTATGTGAACTAATTGTTTCTGTTGCATTTTTATAAATATTCTTTAAAATATGACAATATCCTGGATCTACACCTTGATGATCCAATGCTTTAATCACTGAAGAAATGTTTATAGAATCAAATGCCTTTTCATAATCTACAAATTCTAAGCATAATGTCAACTCATATTCATTTGCTCTTTCTATAACTTCTCTCAATACTTGGATATGATTTACTGTAATAAAACCACTTTTAAATCCAGCTTATTCTCTTGGTTGGTGGAAATCCAATGTTCTCTGTAGATGAGTTGTAATTATCTTGGTAAAAATTTTATATAAAACTGATAAAAGATTGATAAGTCTGTAATTTCTAATATCATTTTTATCTTCTTTTTTAAATATTAATATTATTACTCCATTCTTCCAATCATCCAGTACATCTTTATCATTTAGACATTTGGTATATAACATTGCTAATTTTTTTTCTATTTCTTCATCTGCTTCTTTTAATATATCAATTATAATTCCCTCATTATCTGGAGCCTTTCCTTTCTCCATACATTTAATTGCATGTTTCACTTCTTCATTTAAAATTCTGGGCAATTCGGAAGATGGAATAGATGTAGGAGGTAATTGTTCTTTATTACTATATAATTCTTAATAAAAAGCTTCTACCAATTTCAAGAAGTCATCTCTCTTTTTAGTAATAATTCCATCTTTTTTTCTTATTGCAGATATAAATGTCCTACCAATACTAATATAATGTTTGAGACACTTATTTTCTTCTACAGCTTTTTTTGCTAGTTCACAGTTATACTTTCTTATATCATTTTCAACTCTTTTCTGCACAAGTTTACAAAATTCGAGATATTCAATCCATTTTAATGTATCATTTTTGTATATCTTCATATTTCTTCTTTTCTTCTTAATTCCTTAGTCTCAGTAGATATTTTATTGGTCAATTGCTGCTTTTTTCTACCAGCTATCTTTGTTGCATGTTTTTAAAAGTGTATCAGTTATTTTCATATTAATTTCATTCAAATCTGAAACATGTTCAAAATCTACTAATACTTGAAATCGATTTGTAAAATCTAATTTAAATTCATTAGAATGTTTTGTTTTTCTTAATAATTTTTGCCTGTCTAGTTTTACATTAGCACATATCTTACACCTTACTAACTGATGATCACTTCCTGTGTTAAATTTATTAAGAACATTACAATCTTGAAATATATATTTCCTGTTAGTCAAAATATAATCCAATTCTGCTGAACCTTCATTTGGATGCTTCCGTGTCCATTTCCTTTTAACATTTTTCTCAAAAAATGAATTCATAATATAAAGTTTTTCTTTTTCTGAAAACTCCACAAGTCTATGTCCTCTCTCATTTCTATTACCATAACCAAAATTACCTACAGCGCTTTCATCTTTCATTTGTTCACCAATTCTAGCATTAAAGTCTTCCATAACAATTTTAAAATGTTGTTTACTCTGATCAAAAGCCTTTGTACATCCATATAAAACTCTTTTACTACTTCATCCTATGAAAACTTGTTCGGGCATAAACCTGAATTATCTGCATTTGGTATCTTCTATTAAGTTGTATAACTAATCTTGTCACTCTTTTCGATACACCATCAATCTCCACAATGTTGTTCTTCCACTTTTTATTTATAATGAAATCTACTCCACTTGTATTTCCAATATTTGTAACTTTATAATATAGTATATGTCCACTTTTTAAATCAATTGCCTCTTTACTTATTTTTCTAAGTTCATAAAGTCCAATAATGTCCCATTTAATATAAGACAGTTCTTCTGCTAATTCTTGCAATCTTCATTCACTTCAAAGTGATCTGCAGTTGTAAGTACCTAAATAAAATGTCATCATCATATGGCAGCCTGGGTCCACAATCAGGGGATTCTTAGCACCCCCACCTTCAGCCACCAACCGCTGGCTTGGTTGATGACTTTGCAGCCTCTTGGGAATAAGGTCCATGCTTTATATTTGTCTGTCATAATTGTATATATGTATTGGAAAAATATTTATCATTTATACAAACATTTATTCTGCCTTATCAGACACTGAGAAGAAAGACCATGGTGTTTCTTGATCTTAAACTCAGAGTTAAAAAGCCAATAAACTAACCATGCTGGCTAATGCATGTTGGTGAGCAGGCCATACATGTTCGTATACTATATGAATAATCACATAGTAATAACAGCTGCAATGAGAAGAATATATGGAGTGGACATTAGGAATGTATAGAGTGGACATTAGAAATTTGCCCTACTTAGTTTCTTTAATGCCTCCAAGAGGAATCAAAGTGTCTCCTTTCAGTTTATATATATATATATGAAAAAACAAAAACAAGTTAATCACGTAACCTGCTATCACTTGTTATTTATGTCCAAAAGATGGCGCTATACCAAAACCGCCGAACAAGTGTAAGATTTGTTTTACATAAACGAAAAAAGAGTCAGAAATTAACTACCTCTTTCATTTGCTCACCCCCAGATCAGCTGATTTCAAGCTGGTTTGCTATCCTCAGTGGGTGATAGAGTATAGAAACTAGATCTAAAACACTGACTCTCAAGTGTTTATGCAAAACGTTTCTATCAGATTGCAAGCGTGAATTTTTCAGACCGGTAAAGTCTTCAAACCCAGCCTAGCAAGCTAGATATTTATATGGGTCTGATCTCAGTTCAGAATCACCATATAATCAAAGTCTCTGCAATATATATCATTGCAAGAAAACTCTAAAGGTACATTTATGAAAAAACAAAAACAAGTTAATCACGTAACCTGCTATCACTTGTTATTTATGTCCAAAAGATGGCGCTATACCAAAACCGCCGAACAAGTGTAAGATTTGTTTTACATAAATGAAAAAAGAGTCAGAAATTAACTACCTCTTTCATTTGCTCACCCCCAGATCAGCTGATTTCAAGCTGGTTTGCTATCCTCAGTGGGGGATAGAGTATAGAAACTAGATCTAAAACACTGACTCTCAAGTGTTTATGCAAAACGTTTCTATCAGATTGCAAGCGTGAATTTTTCAGACTGGTAAAGTCTTCAAACCCAGCCTAGCAAGCTAGATATTTATATGGGTCTGATCTCAGTTCAGAATCACCATATAATCAAAGTCTCTGCAATATATATCATTGCAAGAAAACTCTAAAGGTACAGTTATGAAAAAACAAAAACAAGTTAATCACGTAACCTGCTATCACTTGTTATTTATGTCCAAAAGATGGCGCTATACCAAAACTGCCGAACAAGTGTAAGATTTGTTTTACATAAACGAAAAAAGAGTCAGAAATTAACTACCTCTTTCATTTGCTCACCCCCAGATCAGCTGATTTCAAGCTGGTTTGCTATCCTCAGTGGGGGATAGAGTATAGAAACTAGATCTAAAACACTGACTCTCAAGTGTTTATGCAAAACGTTTCTATCAGATTGCAAGTGTGAATTTTTCAGACCGGTAAAGTCTTCAAACCCAGCCTAGCAAGCTAGATATTTATATGGGTCTGATCTCAGTTCAGAATCACCATATAATCAAAGTCTCTGGAATAGATCAGACCCATATAAATATCTAGCTTGCTAGGCTGGGGTTGAAGACTTTACCGGTCTGAAAAATTCACGCTTGCAATCTGATAGAAACGTTTTGCATAAACACTTGAGAGTCAGTGTTTTAGATCTAGTTTCTATACTCTATCACCCACTGAGGATAGCAAACCAGCTTGAAATCAGCTGATCTGGGGGTGAGCAAATGAAAGAGGTAGTTAATTTCTGACTCTTTTTTCGTTTATGTAAAACAAATCTTACACTTGTTCGGCGGTTTTGGTATAGCGCCATCTTTTGGACATATATATATATATATATATATATATGAATTGCTTATGCTTATATATACATGACCTAAATCTATGTCTTTATAATAATATGTGTCTACCTACCTAAATGAAATACAAGCTTATATATTTATTGAACATGCTTCTATTGCATAACTTAAATCTGTGTTTATATAATATGTACCTAGGTATACCTGAATTATGTGCATGTTACCTATATGAATTGATTACGCTTCTATATACATGACTTGAATTTGGGTCTATATAATATGTATCTCAATATAACTGAATTAACTATGTATTATATATATATGTCCACAGATGGCGTTTCTACCAAAAACACCAATCAAGCATATATTCTGTTTACATAAACGTCAGAGTAGCATTCACTATCTCTAACTATAATTCCACTTTCAGATCATGATTTCAAGCTATTTGCTATCGTCAGTGAAAGACAGGAATAAAGAAACTAGATCTAAACACAAACTCTGAGCGTTTATGAAACAATTTCTATTCAGCTTGCAAGCGTGAATTTTTTAGACACGTAATGTCTTCAAACTCAGCATAGCAAACCAGATATCTATATGGGTCTGATCTCAGTTCAGCATCACCACATAGTAGAAGCCTCTGCAATCTATATCATTGCAAGAAAGACCTCAAAGGTACATTTATGATAAACAAAAATGCAAGTTAAAAAACTTGCTAACGCTTGTATTTATGTCCACAGATGGCGTTTCTACCAAAAACACCAATCAAGTGTATATTCTGTTTACATAAACGTCAGAGTAGCATTAACTATCTCTAACTATAATTCCACTTTCAGATCATGATTTCAAGCTATTTGCTATCGTCAGTGAAAGACAGGAATAAAGAAACTAGATCTAAACACAAACTCTGAGCGTTTATGAAACAATTTCTATTCAGCTTGCAAGCGTGAATTTTTTAGACACGTAATGTCTTCAAACTCAGCATAGCAAACCAGATAGCTATATGGGTCTGATCTCAGTTCAGCATCACCACATAGTAGAAGCCTCTGCAATCTATATCATTGCAAGAAAGACCTCAAAGGTACATTTATGATAAACAAAAATGCAAGTTAAAAAACTTGCTAACGCTTGTATTTATGTCCACAGATGGCGTTTCTACCAAAAACACCAATCAAGCGTATATTCTGTTTACATAAATGTCAGAGTAGCATTCACTATCTCTAACTATAATTCCACTTTCAGATCATGATTTCAAGCTATTTGCTATCGTCAGTGAAAGACAGGAATAAAGAAACTAGATCGAAACACAAACTCTGAGCGTTTATGAAACAATTTCTATTCAGCTTGCAAGCGTGAATTTTTTAGACGCGTAATGTCTTCAAACTCAGCATAGCAAACCAGATAGCTATATGGGTCTGATCTCAGTTCAGCATCACCACATAGTAGAAGCCTCTGCAATCTATATCATTGCAAGAAAGACCTCAAAGGTACATTTATGATAAACAAAAATGCAAGTTAAAAAACTTGCTAACGCTTGTATTTATGTCCACACATGGCGTTTCTACCAAAAACACCAATCAAGCGTATATTCTGTTTACATAAACGTCAGAGTAGCATTCACTATCTCTAACTATAATTCCACTTTCAGATCATGATTTCAAGCTATTTGCTATCGTCAGTGAAAGACAGGAATAAAGAAACTAGATCTAAACACAAACTCTGAGCGTTTATGAAACAATTTCTATTCAGCTTGCAAGCGTGAATTTTTTAGACACGTAATGTCTTCAAACTCAGCATAGCAAACCAGATAGCTATATGGGTCTGATCTCAGTTCAGCATCACCACATAGTAGAAGCCTCTCCAATCTATATCATTGCAAGAAAGACCTCAAAGGTACATTTATGATAAACAAAAATGCAAGTTAAAAAACTTGCTAACGCTTGTATTTATGTCCACAGATGGCGTTTCTACCAAAAACACCAATCAAGCGTATATTCTGTTTACATAAACGTCAGAGTAGCATTCACTATCTCTAACTATAATTCCACTTTCAGATCATGATTTCAAGCTATTTGCTATCGTCAGTGAAAGACAGTGAAAAAATTCACGCTTGCAAGCTGAATAGAAATTGTTTCATAAACGCTCAGAGTTTGTGTTTAGATCTAGTTTCTTTATTCCTGTCTTTCACTGACGATAGCAAATAGCTTGAAATCATGATCTGAAAGTGGAATTATAGTTAGAGATAGTGAATGCTACTCTGACGTTTATGTAAACAGAATATACGCTTGATTGGTGTTTTTGGTAGAAACCCCATCTGTGGACATAAATACAAGCGTTAGCAAGTTTTTTAACTTGCATTTTTGTTTATCATAAATGTACCTTTGAGGTCTTTCTTGCAATGATATAGATTGCAGAGGCTTCTACTATGTGGTGATGCTGAACTGAGATCAGACCCATATAGCTATCTGGTTTGCTATGCTGAGTTTGAAGACATTATGTGTCTAAAAAATTCACGCTTGCAAGCTGAATAGAAATTGTTTCATAAACGCTCAGAGTTTGTGTTTAGATCTAGTTTCTTTATTCCTGTCTTTCACTGACGATAGCAAATAGCTTGAAATCATGATCTGAAAGTGGAATTATAGTTAGAGATAGTGAATGCTACTCTGACGTTTATGTAAACAGAATATACGCTTGATTGGTGTTTTTGGTAGAAACGCCATCTGTGGACATAAATACAAGCGTTAGCAAGTTAAAAAACTTGCTAACTTGCATTTTTGTTTATCATAAATGTACCTTTGAGGTCTTTCTTGCAATGATATAGATTGCAGAGGCTTCTACTATGTGATGATGCTGAACTGAGATCAGACCCATATAGCTATCTGGTTTGCTATGCTGAGTTTGAAGACATTACGTGTCTAAAAAATTCACGCTTGCAAGCTGAATAGAAATTGTTTCATAAACGCTCAGAGTTTTTGTTTAGATCTAGTTTCTTTATTCCTGTCTTTCACTGACGATAGCAAATAGCTTGAAATCATGATCTGAAAGTGGAATTATAGTTAGAGATAGTGAATGCTACTCTGACGTTTATGTAAACAGAATATACGCTTGATTGGTGTTTTTGGTAGAAACGCCATCTGTGGACATAAATACAAGCGTTAGCAAGTTTTTTAACTTGCATTTTTGTTTATCATAAATGTACCTTTGAGGTCTTTCTTGCAATGATATAGATTGCAGAGAGCTTCTACTATGTGGTGATGCTGAACTGAGATCAGACCCATATAGCTATCTGGTTTGCTATGCTGAGTTTGAAGACATTACGTGTCTAAAAAATTCACGCTTGCAAGCTGAATAGAAATTGTTTCATAAACGCTCAGAGTTTGTGTTTAGATCTAGTTTCTTTATTCCTGTCTTTCACTGACGATAGCAAATAGCTTGAAATCATGATCTGAAAGTGGAATTATAGTTAGAGATAGTGAATGCTACTCTGACGTTTATGTAAACAGAATATACGCTTGATTGGTGTTTTTGGTAGAAACGCCATCTGTGGACATAAATACAAGCGTTAGCAAGTTAAAAAACTTGCTAACTTGCATTTTTGTTTATCATAAATGTACCTTTGAGGTCTTTCTTGCAATGATATAGATTGCAGAGGCTTCTACTATGTGGTGATGCTGAACTGAGATCAGACCCATATAGCTATCTGGTTTGCTATGCTGAGTTTGAAGACATTACGTGTCTAAAAAATTCACGCTTGCAAGCTGAATAGAAATTGTTTCATAAACGCTCAGAGTTTGTGTTTAGATCTAGTTTCTTTATTCCTGTCTTTCACTGACGATAGCAAATAGCTTGAAATCATGATCTGAAAGTGGAATTATAGTTAGAGATAGTGAATGCTACTCTGACGTTTATGTAAACAGAATATACGCTTGATTGGTGTTTTTGGTAGAAACGCCATCTGTGGACATAAATACAAGCGTTAGCAAGTTTTTTAACTTGCATTTTTGTTTATCATATATATATATATATATATATATATGAATGCTTCTAATACATGACTTAAATCTACATAAATGTAAATAAATTAAATATATACTTGAATTAAAGATGCATCTATATACGTGAATTAAGTCTGCATCTATGTACTGGAGTTAAATATGTGAATCTATTCAAGAATAATTAATGGCATTGGAATTCTTAAACAAAAGGATTAATTCATCTATCAATCAAGCTTACCTAAGAATATTCTGCAAGAAAGATTAATGGACATGTCTACAAAGTTAATTATATGCCACTTATAAGGAGAAACAACTAAATATATAAAATAAATATCTAAATATATCTTTGTGATGTGAAAGTGGCCAGAACAAAATTATGGAAGATAATAAGATGGATACTATATAATCATCTATGATGGACCAAATATCAGAAGAAGTTACCAATGAGCATACTAGCTAACTTTGGAACTGGTATTGCAATTAACTGTTAAAGATATGTTCTCAAAATATTGTTATTTAAATAAATCCTTACAATATAAAATTATACATATTGTCAGTTTCAATTTGTGTCATCCACTTTTTAATGTGGTCCTTCACATGAATCTTATGTTTTTGAGCTACATTTGGTATAACTAGATCTAGGTGAGTAAGGTTGCAGTAAGCTGGGATTCTAGTGATGCCATTTGGGAATCAAAGCAGATAAAAATTCTAGTTGTTCCAGTCTCTTTAATGCTACACCATTTAATAAGCAAGAAATATTGTTGTAGGAGGGGTGATGTCTCCATTGGGTGATTCCATTCAATATCTTATTCCTGCAATATGATCATCAAGAAACAAAAGGACCAATAGAGGATAAAAAAGATCTAGTCTGGTTACACTTGTCACCCTAATCATGAGGTCTGTTCTAGATAGCTCCTAGATATAAAAAGGTAGAAGAAAAATAGAAACAGACAAATGGAAAGAATACAAAATATGATTCTGTACATGTGATCGGTGTCACATCGTGTGGGGATGGGAAATGTAATGATAAAAAATGAAATTGAAAGAGCTATATAATATGAACGGTATACAAGAAATATAATAGTCATAATAAAGAAGTTGGAGCTAAATCCTGGTGTGGAGAGAGAGATAGAGAAAATCTTATTAAGTTCAGATTTCTAATGTAAAAATTGTTGTATTCGTTGTGAGAAATAAACAGCGATTTTAATAGAGACAATTTACTCCAGAAGTTTTTGATTTATTTTATTGAAAGTAAAAATAATTATAATGGAAAATAATTATAATTAAAAACAAGTTGTGGGATTATTTTTATCAGAGATAAAAATATCTAATTAAAGTAAGAACAATAAAACTGATTTGGAAAACACGTGATTAAGTTTTCGGAGTGTAGCAGATAAGACAAACAAAAGAACTTGGAGAGATATATAAACTGCTATAGGAAAACTCCGCGCACTTGTTACAGTCTTGTTAACAGAAGTGGATACGTAAAGCTATTAAGAGCTATTTGCGGCACAACGGTTTTAAGAGTTGTTCAGCCGAGTTTCGATCAGATTGTAAGTGTTTTTCTACCCCTCTGGAAAAGCTTAGGGGTGAAGACATTACAAGATTGGCGCAGTATAAGTTTCGAACCTAGTAAAACTTGAAGGAATAAGCCAGATGAGAAAATCAATCGATACATTCGGAAACAAGTAAAATGTCGTTAGGACAAAGCAGTATTCCTGAATTTAGCATTGAAAATGCCGAGGAATGGCCTCTCTATATAATTCAATTGGAAAATTTTTTCAAGTTAAATGGGATAAAAAATAATGAAAAAAAAGTGGCTGCACTTTTATGTTTAGGAGGATGCAAACTCATAGAAATTATTAATAAATTATGGGACGGACCGATAACTGATGGAGTACATTTTGAAGATATAGTTAAAAAATTAACGGACTATTTTAGCCCAAAGCCATCTAGACACGTAGCTAGATTCACTCTGAGAAAAAGAAAGCAAGCCAGGGAGGAAAAAAATTAAAGACTATGATATAGCATTAAAACAGCTGTCAAAAAACTGTGATTTTGGCGAATTTTTAGAACAAGCTTTGCTGGATCAATTATTGTGAGAAATGTACGATGAAAGATTGCGACAGACATTGTTAACAGAAAGTGACTTATCATACAAAGTCGCTATTAAAAAAGGAATAGCATATGAAGCAGTAATTGAGCAAGCCATAGCTTTTAGAAACAACTCAGAAGAGACCAGAAAGATGGCAGTTTACAAAACAGATTGAAGTCAGCAGCCGAAGAATGAAAATCTTAACAGAGGGAAAATGTTAACAGTGAAATGTTTCTGCTGTGGTAAAACTGGCCATGTATCTAAAAATTGTAAATAGAGAAAAGAAAACTGTTATAACTGCGGATTTAAAAAACATTTAGCAGCTGTATGCAAAAAACCACGACAAACAAAATGTAATCCAGGCACAGATGATACAATGTATACCATTGGCTATGTATCAACTAAGGGACAAAGCATGGCCATGAGAGATAGGACTTTTTCTCAAAAACAGATCACTAAACTACAAGAATTGGAGTCACATAACCAAAAATTAGCTGCCACACTTGAGAGAAAGACGCAATTGGAGCTACAACTCAACTTGCGATTTAAAGAACTATCAAAAGAAGTGCAAAAATTAAAACTGGATGTTTATGAATTAAATAAATTAAAAAAAGAACTTGAACAACAAAATTCACAATTTAGTAAAAAATTACAAAGCAAATTTTCAGAATGTCAGAGTTTTGAAAGATCGAACGAAGATTTAAAAAGTGAACTCGCCATGTCAGAATTACCTGAACAAATGGAACTACAGGAAAAGATGGCCAAAAGTGAAAATGAATTTGACACGTTCAAAGATTTTTTAGAATGAAAATCTTTAGGTAGTGAACAGCCAGAGACAAAAACCGCAGAACAGGAAAAAACCCAGAGTCTCTCCAAGTGAGAGAAAAAAGCACTCAACACAGCAAGAAAAAAGGAGAGTTCACACAATTTTCAAGCTTATACCAATTAATAGGAAAAATCAAGTTTTCTCCAAGCTGAAAAAGGAAACCGCGCATATTGGATGATTATGTGTAACGTAAATAAACTCTAACTTCTGGAATGAGGGGAGGAATTGTTGTATTCGTTGTGAGAAATAAACAGTGATTTTACTAGAGGCAATTTACCCCAGAAGTTTTCGATTTATTTTATTGAAAGTAAAAATAATTATAATGGAAAATAATTATAATAAAAACAAGTTGTGGGATTATTTTTATCAGAGATAAAATATCTAATTAAAGTAAGAACAATAAAACTGATTTGGAAAACATGCGATTAAGTTTTCGGAATGTAGCAGATAAGACAAACAAAAGAACTCAGAGAGATATATAAACTGCTATAGGAAAACATCACACACTTGTTACAGTCTTGTTAACAGAAGTGGATATGTAAAGCTATTAAGAGCTATTTGCAGCACAATGGTTTTAAGAGTTGTTCAGCCGAGTTTCGATCGGATTGTAAGTGTTTTTCTACCCCTCTGGAAAAGCTTAGGGGCAAAGACATTACAAACATAATTCAATATTTTCGGAGAATAAAAATCTGTAATAGAGACATACATGTTGACAAGAGGAAAAGCAAAGTAGATAGAAGAACATAACCCAAAAAATATGATCACCAACATGTAGAAGGAATTCAGAAAATAGACAATGCTTCCATAATAATTCAGCTACTGGAAATGTTCAAACTAAAAGTAAAAAAGGGATCAATAAAGACTACTGGAAATGTTCAAACCAAAAGTAAAAAAGGAATCAACAAAGATAAAAAGATGATAAAAAAGAAGATAACAAAAAGAGACCAACAATGAGAAGATGGCAAAAATTATTATAGCAAATCAAATTTAGAACAGGAAAGTATAAAAGCAGATAGAAAAAGCAAACCAAAAAATAGAGAAACAAATAATAGAAGTGACTGAATGTTAAAATGAAAAAATTAGTCAAATAAGAATCAGACTTCTCACCAAATAATGAGAATTAAAGAAGAGATTATGGCAGATGTTAGACAGTCTCTGCATGAACAAGACATCATGATGGTGCATATTTGTGAAGGCATGGATATAGGGATAGAAAAAATTCAGGAATTCATGCAGTAGCAGTTGGAATGATTGACCACCCAAGTAATGAAACTACAAATAAAGAGCAGGTTATGATACTAGAGCAATATATTCCTGAACAGAGGAATGCAAATGAAGGGACAGAAACAGCTCTAAAGCAGATTCTAAAAGAAACTCTTCACAAAATTAACAAAGAACTGTGATTGAATAACTACAAGCCAGAATTTGTAAACCAGTTCCTCAAAATAAAAACATTTGCAGAAGGATCTAATGGAGCACCTATTGAGGACCAAAAAATTCTTCATAGATACTTCAGCTTGCAGTTATTTGCAGAGTGCAGTGCAATCATGTTGGAAATCATTTTTTGCTCAGCCTACCAATTTCAATGATTTTAAAAAGGCACTTGTCAACTGCTATTGGGTAATTAGTGTAAGCAGGGTTCAATTATAAGGTGTCACAGGAAAAATGTCCACCTGTTGAACCTTATACCCCCCTTCTTCTGAAAACAAGTGCCCAAGTTAAGGGCCTTGAAGGCAGATCCACTGACAGAACTCCAAATCATCTGGATGATTCATCATAGATTCCCCAGATACATTGGAAGGGAAACTCATTGGGACATCAGATGATAGATCAGGTTGTCATGATATTGCTCTGAGCTACTGACTGCATATGACAATTGTGGAACCTTGGAAACAAATGCAAAACAAGAAGGAAGATCTAGGCTGTCAAATAACACTTTTATAGGAGAGGTGAAGGACTGAGAAGACATGCTCTCAGAAATAAAAGAAAGTTATCTCCATGACATTACTATGAACAAGACACACCACCATGGCTGTATAGCAAAAGAAATAAAGTACCACCTTGGAAAAGAAAAAGAAGAAATTCAACAGGCAGCATTCATTGTTCATACCAGAACCAAATAATTTCAAGTTATAACAGTAGCAATGAGCTTCATAGAAATGTAAGTAGAGAAACAAGCCATCATAATGATGTCTGGCATAATAAACACCCAAAGATAACACAATCAATAAGTAAGTCACCTGACATCACAGGCAGTTATTATCAAAGAACTGATCATGATCTGCAGTATCCTAAATCAGGCTGCAGTTACACATCTGACCAAAGAAAAAAAATCAAGATAATGAAGCTGAAACTGAGAGAAGAAAATATTTTGAAGACAATTGGGAGTAAATATGAAGAAACATTATAGATTTGTTTTCAGTGCTGATGGTGGATGGTGACTTACTTATTGATTGTGTTATCTTTGGGTGTTTATTATGCCAGACATCATTGATGGCTTGTTTCTCTACTTACATTTCTATGAGGCTTCTTGCTACTGTTATAACAAGAGTATTTGGTTCTGGTATAGAATGAATGCTGCCTGTGAAATTTCTTCTTTTTCTTTTCCAAGGTGGTACTTTATTTCTTTTGCTATACAGCCATGGTGGTGTGTCTTGTTCATAGTAATGTCATGGAGATAACTTTCTTTTATTTTCTGAGAGCATGTCTTCTCAGTCCTTCACCTCTACTATAAAAGTGTTATTTGACAGCCTAGATCTTCCTTCTTGTTTTGCATTTGTTTCCAAGGTTCCACAATTGTCATATGCAGTCAGTAGCTCAGAGCAATATCACTGACAACCCAACAATCATCTGATGTCCCAATGAGTTTCCCTTCCAATGTATCTGGGGAATCTATGATGAATCATCCAGATGATTTGGAGTTCTGTCAGTGGATCTGCCTTCAAGGCCCTTAACTTGGGCACTTGTTTTTCAGAAAGAATGGGGGTATAAGGTTCAACAGGTGGACATTTTTCCTGCGACAACATATAATTGAGCCCACTGCTTACACTAATTACCCAATAGCAGTTGACAAGTGCCTTTTTAAAATCATTGAAATTGGTAGGCTGAGCAAAAAATGATTTCCAACATGATTACTGCACTCTGCAAATAACTGCAAGCTGAAGTATCTATGAAGAATTTTTTGGTCCTCAATAGGTGCTCCATTAGATCCTTCTGCAAATGTTTTTATTTTGAGGAACTGGTTTACAAATTCTGGCTTGTAGTTATTCAATCACAGTTCTTTGTTAATTTTGTGAAGAGTTTCTTTTAGAATCTGCTTTAGAGCTGGTTCTGTCCCTTCATTTGCATTCCTCTGTTCAGGAATATATTGCTCTAGTATCATAACCTGCTCCTTTTGCTGGTTTCATTGCCCGGGTGGTCAATCATTCCAACTGCTACTGCATGAATTCCTGAATTTTTCTATCCCTATATCCATGCCTTCTAAAATATGCACCATCATGATGTCTTGTTCATGCAGAGACTTTGTCTAACATCTGCCATAATCTCTCTTCTTTAAAAGTCATTATTTGGTGAGAAGTCTGATTCTTATTTGACTAATTTTTTCATTTTAACATTCAGTCACTTCTATTATTTGTTTCTCTATTTTTTGGTTTGCTTTTTTCTATCTGCTTTTATACTTTCCTGTTCTAAATTTGATTTGCTATAATATAAAAAGTAAAAAATCATTGTTGGTCTCTTTTTGTTATCTTCTTTTTTTATCATCTTTTTATCTTTGTTGATTCCTTTTTTACTTTTGGTTTAGACATTTCCAGTAGTCTTTATTGATCCCTTTTTTACTTTTAGTTTGAACATTTCCAGTAGCTGAATTATTATGGAAACATTGTCTATTTTCACAATTCCTTCTACATGTTGGTGATCATATTTTTGAGTTATGTTCTTCTATCTACTTTGCTTTCCTCTTGTCAACATGTATGTCTCTATTACAGATTTTTATTCTCCGAAAATATTGAATTATGTTTGTAATGTCTTTGCCCTAAGCTTTTCAGAAGGGTAGAAAAACACTTACAATCCGATCGAAACTCGGCTGAACAACTCTTAAAACCATTGTGCTGCAAATAGCTCTTAATAGCTTTACATATCCACTTCTGTTAACAAGACTGTAACAAGTGTGTGATGTTTTCCTATAGCAGTTTATATATCTCTAGGGAAACTGAGTTCTTTTGTTTGTCTTATCTGCTACATTCCGAAAACTTAATCGCATGTTTTCCAAATCAGTTTTATTGTTCTTACTTTAATTAGATATTTTATCTCTGATAAAAATAATCCCACAACTTGTTTTTATTATAATTATTTTCCATTATAATTATTTTTACTTTCAATAAAATAAATCGAAAACTTCTGGGGTAAATTGCCTCTAGTAAAATCACTGTTTATTTCTCACCTTGAATACAACAATTCCTCCCCTCATTCCAGAAGTTAGAGTTTATTTGCGTTACACATAATCATCCAATATGCGCGGTTTCCTTTTTCAGCTTGACGAAAACTTGATTTTTCCTATTAATTGGTATAAGCTTGAAAATTGTGTGACTCTCCTTTGCTGTGTTGAGTGCTTTTTCTCTCACTTGGAGAGACTCTGGGTTTTTTCCTGTTCTGCGGTTTTTTGTCTCTGGCTGTTCACTACCTAAAGATTTTCATTCTAAAAAATCTTTGAACGTGTCAAATTCATTTTTTCACTTTTGGCCATCTTTTCCTGTAGTTCCATTTGTTCAGGTAATTCTGACATGGCGAGTTCACTTTTTAAATCTTCGTTCGATCTTTCAAAAACTCTGACATTCTGAAAATTTGCTTTTGTAATTTTTTACTAAATTGTGAATTTTGTTGTTCAAGTTCTTTTTTTAATTTATTTAATTCATAAACATCCAGTTTTAATTTTTGCACTTCTTTTGATATTTCTTTAAATCACAAAGTTGAGTTGTAGCTCCAATTGCGTCTTTCTCTCAAGTGTTCAGCTAATTTTTGGTTCTGTGACTCCAATTCTTGTAGTTTAGTGATCTGTTTTTGAAGAAAAAGTCCTATCTCTCATGGCCATGCTTTGTCCCTTAGTTGATACATAGCCAATGGTATACATTGTATCATCTGTGCCTGGATTACATTTTGTTTGTCGTGGTTTTTTGCATACAGCTGCTAAATGTTTTTTAAATCCGCAGTTATAACAGTTTTCTTTTCTCTATTTACAATTTTTAGATACATGGCCAGTTTTACCACAGCAGAAACATTTTCACTGTTAACATTTTCCCTCTGTTTAGATTTTCATTCTTCGGCTGCTGACTTAAGTCTGTTTTGTAAACTGCCATCTTTCTGGTCTCTTCTGAGTTGTTTCTAAAAGCTATAGGCTTGCTCAATTACTACTTCATATGCTATTCCATTTTTAATAGCGACAATGTATGATAAGTCACTTTCTGTTAACAATGTCTATGTAATCTTTCATCGTACATTTCTCACAATAATTGATTCAGCAAAGCTTGTTCTAAGTCGCCAAAATCACAGTTTTTTGACAGCTGTTTTAATGCTATATCATAGTCTTTAATTTTTCCTCCCTGGCTTGCTTTCTTTTTCTCAGAGTGAATCTAGCTACGTGTCTAGATGGCTTTGGGCTAAAATAGTCCGTTAATTTTTTAACTATATCTTCAAAATGTACTCCATCCGTTATCAGTCTGTCCTATAATTTATTAATAATTTCTATGAGTTTGCATCCTCCTAAACATAAAAGTGCAGCCCACTTTTTTCATTATTTTTTTATCCCATTTAACTTGAAAAAAATTTTCCAATTGAATTATATAGAGAGGCCATTTCGGCATTTTCAATGCTAAATTCAGGAATACTGCTTTGTCCTAACGACATTTTACTTGTTTCCGAATGTATCGATTGATTTTCTCATCTGGCTTATTCCTTCAAGTTTTACTAGGTTTGAAACTTATACTGCGCCAATCTTGTAATGTCTTCACCCTAAGCTTTTCCAGAGGGGTAGAAAAACACTTACAATCTGATCGAAACTTCCGGCTGAACAACTCTTAAAACCGTTGTGCCATAAATAGCTCTTAATAGCTTTACGTATCCACTTCTGTTAACAAGACTGTAACAAGTGCGCGGAGTTTTCCTATAGCAGTTTAATTATGTCTCCAAGTTCTTTTGTTTGTCTTATCTGCTACACTCCCCCAGCTTAATCACGTGTTTTCCAAATCAGTTTTATTGTTCTTACTTTAATTAGATATTTTTATCTCTGATAAAAATAATCCTAACTTGTTTTTAATTATAATTATTTTCCATTATAATTATTTTTACTCAATAAAATAAATCAAAAACTTCTGGAGTAAATTGTCTCCCTAAAATGCGCTGTTTATTTTCTCTATGATGAATACAACAATTTTTACATTAGAAATCTGAACTTAATAAGATTTTCTCTATCTCTCACCACACCAGGATTTAGCTCCAACTTCTTTATTATGACTATTATATTTCTTGTATACCGTTCATATTATATAGCTCTTTCAATTTCATTTTTTATCATTACATTTCCCATCCCCACACGATGTGACACCGTTCACATGTACAGAATCATATTTTGTATTCTTTCCATTTGTCTGTTTCTATTTTTCTTCTACCTTTTTATATCTAGGAGCTATTGGGAGCAGACCTCATGATTAGGGTGACAAGTGTAACCAGACTAGATCTTTATCCTCTATTGGTCCTTTTGTTTCTTGATGATCATATTGCAGGAATAAGATATTGAATGGAATCACTTAATGGAGACATCACCCCTCCTACAACAATATTTCTTGCTTATTAAATGGTGTAGCATTAAAGAGACTGGAACAACTAAAATTTTTATCTGCTTTGATTCCCAAATGGCATCACTAAAGTCAACTTATGCAACCTTACTCACCTAGATCTAGTTATACCAACGGTAAGCTCAAAAACATAAGATTCATGTGAAGGACCACATTAAAAAGAAGAGCACAAATTGAAACTGACAATATGTATAATTTTATATTGTAAGGATTTATTTAAATAACAATATTTTGAGAACATATCTTTAACAGTTAATTGCAATACCAGTTCCAAAGTTAGCTAGTATGCTCATTGGTAACTTCTTCTGATATTTGGTCCATCATAGATGATTATATAGTATCCATCTTATTATCTTCCATAATTTTGTTCTGGCCCACTTTCACATCACAAAGATATATTTAGATATTTATTTTTAGTTGTTTCTCCTTATAAGTGGCATATAATTAACTTTGTAGACATGTCCATTAATCTTTCTTGCAGAATATTCTTGGGTAAGCTTGATTGATAGATGAATTAATCCTTTTGTTTAAGAATTCCAATGCCATTAATTATTCTTGAATAGATTCACATATTTAACTCCAGTACATAGATACAGACTTAATTACCGTATATAGATGCATCTTTAATTCAAGTATATATTTAATTTATTTACATTTATGTAGATTTAAATGCCTTTTAAATTTTTATATATATATATATATATATATATATATGATAAACAAAAATGCAAGTTAAAAAACTTGCTAACGCTTGTATTTATGTCCACAGATGGCGTTTCTACCAAAAACACCAATCAAGCGTATATTCTGTTTACATAAACGTCAGAGTAGCATTCACTATCTCTAACTATAATTCCACTTTCAGATCGTGATTTCAAGCTATTTGCTATCGTCAGTGAAAGACAGGAATAAAGAAACTAGATCTAAACACAAACTCTGAGCGTTTATGAAACAATTTCTATTCAGCTTGCAAGCGTGAATTTTTTAGACACGTAATGACTTCAAACTCAGCATAGCAAACCAGATAGCTATATGGGTCTGATCTCAGTTCAGCATCACCACATAGTAGAAGCCTCTGCAATCTATATCATTGCAAGAAAGACCTCAAAGGTACATTTATGATAAACAAAAATGCAAGTTAAAAAACTTGCTAACGCTTGTATTTATGTCCACAGATGGCGTTTCTACCAAAAACACCAATCAAGCGTATATTCTGTTTACATAAACGTCAGAGTAGCATTCACTATCTCTAACTATAATTCCACTTTCAGATCATGATTTCAAGCTATTTGCTATCGTCAGTGAAAGACAGGAATAAAGAAACTAGATCTAAACACAAACTCTGAGCGTTTATGAAACAATTTCTATTCAGCTTGCAAGCGTGAATTTTTTAGACACGTAATGACTTCAAACTCAGCATAGCAAACCAGATAGCTATATGGGTCTGATCTCAGTTCAGCATCACCACATAGTAGAAGCCTCTGCAATCTATATCATTGCAAGAAAGACCTCAAAGGTACATTTATGATAAACAAAAATGCAAGTTAAAAAACTTGCTAACGCTTGTATTTATGTCCACAGATGGCGTTTCTACCAAAAACACCGATCAAGCGTATATTCTGTTTTACATAAACGTCAGAGTAGCATTCACTATCTCTAACTATAATTCCACTTTCAGATCATGATTTCAAGCTATTTGCTATCGTCAGTGAAAGACAGGAATAAAGAAACTAGATCTAAATACAAACTCTGAGCGTTTATGAAACAATTTCTATTCAGCTTGCAAGCGTGAATTTTTTAGACACGTAATGTCTTCAAACTCAGCATAGCAAACCAGATAGCTATATGGGTCTGATCTCAGTTCAGCATCACCACATAGTAGAAGCCTCTGCAATCTATATCATTGCAAGAAAGACCTCAAAGGTACATTTATGATAAACAAAAATGCAAGTTAAAAAACTTGCTAACGCTTGTATTTATGTCCACAGATGGCGTTTCTACCAAAAACACCAATCAAGCGTATATTCTGTTTACATAAACGTCAGAGTAGCATTCACTATCTCTAACTATAATTCCACTTTCAGATCATGATTTCAAGCTATTTGCTATCGTCAGTGAAAGACAGGAATAAAGAAACTAGATCTAAACACAAACTCTGAGCGTTTATGAAACAAGAGCACTATTCAGAACTGCAGTCGTGAATTTTTTAGACACGTAATGCTTCAAACTCAGCATAGCAAACCAGATAGCTATATGGGTCTGATCTCAGTTCAGCATCACCACATAGTAGAAGCCTCTGCAATCTATATCATTGCAAGAAAGACCTCAAAGGTACATTTATGATAAACAAAAATGCAAGTTAAAAAACTTGCTAACGCTTGTATTTATGTCCACAGATGGCGTTTCTACCAAAAACACCAATCAAGCGTATATTCTGTTTACATAAACGTCAGAGTAGCATTCACTATCTCTAACTATAATTCCACTTTCAGATCATGATTTCAAGCTATTTGCTATCGTCAGTGAAAGACAGGAATAAAGAAACTAGATCTAAACACAAACTCTGAGCGTTTATGAAACAATTTCTATTCAGCTTGCAGATCGGAAGAGCGTCGTGTAGGATCTTATTCCTGTCTTTCACTGACGATAGCAAATAGCTTGAAATCATGATCTGAAAGTGGAATTATAGTTAGAGATAGTGAATGCTACTCTGACGTTTATGTAAACAGAATATACGCTTGATTGGTGTTTTTGGTAGAAACGCCATCTGTGGACATAAATACAAGCGTTAGCAAGTTTTTTAACTTGCATTTTTGTTTATCATAAATGTACCTTTGAGGTCTTTCTTGCAATGATATAGATTGCAGAGGCTTCTACTATGTGGTGATGCTGAACTGAGATCAGACCCATATAGCTATCTGGTTTGCTATGCTGAGTTTGAAGTCATTACGTGTCTAAAAAATTCACGCTTGCAAGCTGAATAGAAATTGTTTCATAAACGCTCAGAGTTTGTGTTTAGATCTAGTTTCTTTATTCCTGTCTTTCACTGACGATAGCAAATAGCTTGAAATCATGATCTGAAAGTGGAATTATAGTTAGAGATAGTGAATGCTACTCTGACGTTTATGTAAACAGAATATACGCCTGATTGGTGTTTTTGGTAGAAACGCCATCTGTGGACATAAATACAAGCGTTAGCAAGTTTTTAACTGCATTTTTGTTTATCATAAATGTACCTTTTGAGGTCTTTCTTGCAATGATATAGATTGCAGAGGCTTCACTATGTGGTGATGCTGAACTGAGATCAGACCCACATAGCTATCTGGTTTGCTATGCTGAGTTTGAAGTCATTACGTGTCTAAAAATTCACGCTTGCAAGCTGAATAGAAATTGTTTCATAAACGCTCAGAGTTTGTGTTTAGATCTAGTTTCTTTATTCCTGTCTTTCACTGACGATAGCAAATAGCTTGAAATCATGATCTGAAAGTGGAATTATAGTTAGAGATAGTGAATGCTACTCTGACGTTTATGTAAACAGACTATACGCTTGATTGGTGTTTTGGTAGAAACGCTATCTGTGGACATAAATACAGAGCGTTAGCAAGTTTTTTAACTTGCATTTTTGTTTACTCACAAATGTACCTTTGAGGTCTTTCTTATAATTATTATAGATTGCAGAGGCTTCTACTATGTGGTGATGCTGAACTGAGATCAGACTCCATATAGGTTATCTGGTTTGCTATGCTGAGTTTGAAGTCATTACGTGTTAAAAAATTCACGGCTGCAAGCTGAGATAGAAATTGTTTCATAAACGCTCAGAGTTTGTGTTTAGATCTAGTTTCTTTATTCCTGTCTTTCACTGACGATAGCAAATAGCTTGAAATCATGATCTGAAAGTGGAATTATAGTTAGAGATAGTGAATGCTACTCAGACGTTTATGTAAACAGAATATAAGCTTGATTTGGTGTTTTTTGGTAGAAAGCCATCTGTGGATATATAACGTTAGCAAGTTTTTTAACTTGCATTTTTGTTTATCATAAAGCACCTTTTGAGGTCTTTCTTGCAATGATATAGATTGCAGAGGCTTCTACTATGTGGTGATGCTGAAACTGAGATCTTCTCTGACCCATATAGCTATCTGGTTTGCTGTGCTGATGTTTGAAGTCATTTTGTACGTAACTGAAAAATTCAGCGCTTGCAAGTCTGAAATGAAATTGTTTCATAAACGCTCAGATTTGTGTTTTGATCTAGTTTCTTTATTCCTGTCTTTCACTAACGATAGCAAATAGCTTGAAAATCACATCTGAAGGAGTGGGAATTATGGATGTAGATAGTGAATGCTACTCTGATTGTTTATGTAAACAGAATATATGCTTGATTGGTGTTTTTGGTAGAAACTGTCATCTGTGGACACATATATATAATGATAGTTAATTCAGTTATATTGAGATACATATTATATAGACCCAAATTCAAGTCATGTATATAGAAGCGTAATCAATTCATATAGGTAACATGCACATAATTCAGGTATACCTAGGTACATATTATATAAACACAGATTTAAGTTATGCAATAGAAGCATGTTCAATAAATATATAAACTTGTATTTCATTTAGGTAGGTAGACACATATTATTATAAAGACATAGATTTAGGTCATGTATATATAAGCATAAGCAATTCATATATATATATATATATATATATATGTCCAAAATGAAGCGCTATACCAAAACCGCCGAACAAGTGTAAGATTTGTTTTACATAAACGAAAAAAGAGTCAGAAATTAACTACCTCTTTCATTTTATAACCCAGATCCCCTTGATTTCAAGCTGGTTTGCTATCCTCAGTGGGTGATAGAGTATAGAAACTAGATCTAAAACACTGACTCTCAAGTGTTTATGCAAAACGTTTCTATCAGATTGCCAGCGTGAATTTTTCAGACCGGTAAAGTCTTCAACCCCAGCCTAGCAAGCTAGATATTATTATGGGTCTGATCTATTCCAGAGACTTTGATTATATGGTGATTCTGAACTGAGATCAGACCCATATAAATATCTAGCTTACTAGGCTGGGTTTGAAGACTTTAAAGGTCTGAAAAAAATTCAACTTAAATCTGATAGAAACGTTTTTTATAAACACTTGAGAGTCAGTGTTTTAGATCTAGTTTCTATACTCTATCCCCACTGAGGATAGCAAACCAGCTTGAAATCAGCTGATCTGGGGGTGAGCAAATGAAAGAGGTAGTTAATTTCTGACTCATTTTCGTTTATGTTCACACGACTTCATCTCCGGCAGTTGTGGTATGGCGCCATCTTTGGACATAAATAATGAAATTGATAGCAGGTTACGTGATTAACTTGTTTTTGTTTTTTCATAACTGTACCTTTAGAGTTTTCTTGCAATGATATATATTGCAGAGACTTTGATTATATGGTGATTCTGAACTGAGATCAGACCCATATAAATATCTAACAACTAGGCTGGGTTTGAAGACTTTACCAGTCTGAAAAATTCACGCTTACAATCTGATAGAAACGTTTTTTATAAACACTTGAGAGTCAGTGTTTTAGATCTAGTTTCTATACTCTATCCCCACTGAGGATAGCAAACCAGCTTGAAATCAGCTGATCTGGGGGTGAGCAAATGAAAGAG